>JBBMOC010000014.1:200000-635265 GCA_037975185.1 Centropyge bicolor
TTCAAACAAGTCGGGACAGGAGCAACAAAAGACTGCGAAAGTTGTGGACTGATCCAAAAACACCTGTTTGGATCATTCCACAGGTAAACAGGCTCATTGGTAACAGGTGATAGTATCATGATTGGGTATGAAAGGTTCATCCTGGAAAGACTCAGTCGTTCTCAAACAAGGATGGAGAGAGGTTCACCACTCTGTCAAAAACATGATTGGATAAAAGATTACTACATGGACTCAGGAAGACTTTGTAAAACTGTTGTTGGTCTGATGTTGCAAATGATTGAATTCTGTTTTTAACTTTTTTGAAATCAGGGTTGTGTGTGCAGAATTTGACACTTGAAGGCTGTTACCATCTGCTGAAAAGGGACACTTTGAATTGCTTTTAAAATAAGTTTAAGACCTGTAAATACAAGCACTTACTTTGTGATATCACAACTAGTTTGGCTCCATATGCAGCTTACACAAACATGAAGCCTCCAGTGCATTTGGAGTACAAAGGACCTTTCAGTGAAGTAAGATACGTATTGTGCAGCTAAACCTCTGAAATAAACATTTGCCTATTCATACATTCTGTAAGAAGAAATTTCAGAAATGTAAGAGGATTTTTATAAGTATTTGAATAAAGTTTTGCAAGGCCATTTTTTGTGGAAAAACAATAGACACAAAGTATCACTACTAACATGTCTTGAAGAAGGATCATTAAAAACAAATCTTGCTCAGTGCAACGTAAAGTATATTACCTCATTTTCACTTCAGCACAGCTTGACTAAACGGCCTTGGAACTGTTCTTCTATGGTTTCCCTTTGGCAAAAGTTGTGGACCATATGGTACCTGGTACTTCACCTTGCTTGACACAGAGCAACCAGAGTCATCTCACCGTCTGCACTCGGACGTAGGATTTTGCAAAGCAGTCACAAACTGAAAGTCAAGAACACCATCCCTTCGATATCCTTCATTTTCGCTTTGTTTGTGTTTAACATGAACACAAGTTTAACATGATGTCACTGCAGTTTCATGTGGCGTTGCTGTGCTGATTCAGCTAAGAATCCTACCTGGAAAACAAACCGGAGAAAAGTACTTGATACCAAAAGCGAGTTAAGCCGAGCCGAGCTGTACCATGCCGTGGAAACCAGGCTTATATATGGTGCCACTTTTCCAGTCACCCAAAGGTTTTAGTTTTCTGCAGTAAATGTTGAGTGATGCTGGGCAATAAGTGCACTAAGATACTCAATGATTAATGTCAAATATCCTTATAAAACCTTTGGCAAAGTTGTAAGTTGTTTTAGTTATTCACTGTGCAAATGCATGAGTGTGATGTGACAAAGTTTATGCTTACATTTTGAACATTACGCAAAGTTTGACGACAGAAGAACCGGAAGTGGAAAAAATTGCAAGAAATGAGTATATCATCAGTATATTTTCAACAAATACTCAAACTGATGTTTTTATACTGGAGACATTGGGCTTCAAATGTATAAAAAACTACAAGAATAAATGCATAAAACTAAACTAAACTGAAGTAAGCTTTGGTGTGACCCCGTCCAGTCAGCACAAAAACAACCTTTGCTCGCTGTTACGTGCAGTAATCATACATGTAATACCTGTTGTGAACACGTGAGGCAGGCAGAGACTCTTGCTCTCTGTCTTCAGCAGTGATGAGGAGTCGGGTAAACACACTCATTCCTCACGCTGGGCTTGTGTGAGGGTTTATTGATGTGGACCGAGGGACCCGCTCTCGCAGCAGGTGAAGGGCTCCGAAGCAGTTATAGCTTTAATGAAACACCACCAACACTCACTGGACATCTGCGTAATGACAGTCATGACACTGAAGTGACATTCAGAATGGTCTACTTTACTCTTTAAACAGGTAAGTGCCTGCCCCCTTTTTTCCCCCCAGTTTTTACCTGCTGCTGTGTTTTCTGACATGTATTTATATGTCAACTGACAGCTGCTTTTATGTATTTCAGATTTTTCCTTCCCTGTCTCTCTACTTGCCTTTCATCCGGCAACTGCTCAATAATTTCCCACCACTTCAGACCCCTTTTATAAAATCTGCGTCCATGACTGTGATCAAACTCCAGAGGAAAGCATTAATAATAAAAGTTGTTCACACAGGTCATTTCAAGTTGTACAACTTTCTTGCCAGCGCAGATCACTTTGTATGTACAGGTTCAAAAAGTACAGAGAACCTGTGTATGGGCCAACCACAAAGGCAAAGTAACAATGCTTGTCTATGATTTATATGGAAATCAGCACGAGGCCTGGACTTCGTGACATAAAATGAAAATGGAACCCCAGCGCTGATATAAGGTTTCAATTACTTTTGTTTTGGTTAGGTGATGCTGAATCACACATGGATACCTCCTCTCTCTTCTCGGAGTGCAGGGAGGAAAATAATGAAAGGTAAAACATGTCCCACCTTGTTGCTTCTCCTCTTCAGCTGCAGATGGTCCCGACAGAGTCCCACATTAATGTTTAAGTAGACGTCGCTGCTTCCATTTGTTTTTGCTTTAAATGTTTTCAAAGGCTGCACTTTCTTTAAAAAATTAGAAAAAAAAACATTTATCTTTTTTTTTTTTTTGCATTGAGTGAACTTTTTATACCTGGCATCCAGAATCAAATGTGCCTGACAGATTGATGGCATTCAGCTAAACTTGGCTGGTGTGGGTTGAAAACAAGCTCGTTCATTTCATCTTCAGAGCCAAAAATAATAAAATAAGAGTCAACCGAATCATCTCCGGCGACCTTGTGGCTGCACTTTCAAGGCTGGCATGAACTCTGATGTGCCCTTTGAGATGTAGTGCATCATTCCCAAAGACTCGACTCATTAGATCATTAGAAGGATTTGATAAATGCTCCAAAGCTTGTGTCACAACTAAGGTTATGTTATATACATCCACATGTCTTATTCACAAATATCCATCTGGAGTCCAGAACAGCAACATCTTAAAAGTCACTGCCGCATCAATCTTTGGATTCGTCCACCCACTGAACTTGTATTCACGGGCATGCAGTAAGATACTTGACACCAAGGCTAATGCACTTACAGGTTTTTAGCCTTTTCCAAAGCAAAAACACTTCCGTCTTGTCTCTGCCATCTATGCGGATATAATAAGGATGATGTTTTTTTTTTAACCTCAGCCTTTCCTCAGAACATCATGGATGTAGCCATCAAGGCCACAGCTAAGAACCATGATTCAACACAAGATTCCCATTTTGAAAAAAGTGACTTGAGTCAGTCAACAAACTTGAGATATTAGTTTCCAGCCACTTTTTTTTTAAATTGACTAATTGGCTACATATAAGAAACCTGCTTTTGTCTACTGTTTGAAATCAAGGGCCCATTGAGTGTTAAATCAGTTCTAG
The DNA here is from genome assembly GCA_037975185.1 of Centropyge bicolor. Taxonomy (NCBI): domain Eukaryota; kingdom Metazoa; phylum Chordata; class Actinopteri; family Pomacanthidae; genus Centropyge; species Centropyge bicolor. Next base: position 203,364 of record JBBMOC010000014.1, read on the forward strand.
TTATCATTGTAAAAAACAATATGAGAATGAAAGCTTGATGAGAGCGGCAACATTAACGTCTAACTAGAGTAACTTGTGATAATATTTACAAATGACACAGATGCTTCATTGAATCATAAATGACGGTATCACCTTCTGCACAGGTGATCTTAATTCTCCAGTATCCAAGAGTAGCCAAATGCACCACATGGAGAGTGTGTTCGTGTAATTATAACTGAATGTGAAATGCACTAAGGATTTATACAAAAAGTATGGAAAAAGTGCCAAAGATTTTGAAAGCTGGAAAATTTTAAATCAGCCATCGATTTACTCCATTTTGGCATTTCTATCTTTTAAAGCAACCCGTGGAAAGCACTTCCAGGCCATCAATCTATTAACAGCCATAGGGAGCAATGTGATATGATAATTTGTCCTGTTTTTCCATTCTACCTCACGGCCCTCTTTTAGCGACAGATATCGTGAGACGTGTAGAGGCGTGTCACGTCAAAGAAGCACAACTCGGCTGACATGATAATTATCTGCTACGGCGACCGACAATGCTGTGAGGTCATTACTCCCATGATGGGTGATTGTCGAGGCTTTTTTTTATCGTGGCGATGAAACTCACAGAATAGAGAGGCGGAAATTGAGTGAGCGAATGAGAGAGAGAGAGAGATATCCACAAGACAAAAAAATTAGCATTTGATTTGGACGGTGCTGTGGCACCTAAACTCTCGCTCAGCTGAAGTGTCTGCGGATGTCTCTCATAAAATGTATATTGCATTAGGGCTTTGGGGAGATGAGGGGCGGGATTTCGCAATACAATTAGAATATATCAAAAACCTTCGTCTCTTCTGTTGATGTGTCAGCCAAGATAGAAGCTGTGTTTGGTTACCTGAACATAAAGCAGCCTTGGCAGGTGTTTCCTGCCTCCTTTCCTTGACTTCAAGGAAATTACTGTCTCACAAATGTGCAACACACCTCCACTTTACCTTCTCACCTTCTGAGGGAATTGGCACGTGTCATAAGGCCTTGAGCATTCAAATCTGGGCGGATGACACAGACAAAGCAAAGTAGAAAACTGAGCAGCTTGAGTGTGAGCAGGAGCCCTTCAAGGTAAAAGTTTTACAGAGGATTCAAGGAAAAGTTTCAAGGCATCCTGGCTTGTAGTCCTAATCCAGGATGAGGCGAATTTGAAATCAATTATGAGCTCAGCGGGATCATTGACAGGGACCACCTAGCCGTTATTGCATGTGAACAAAATGACTTTTCTCGGGAACTTCCATTAATTTAGCTCAGATGGAACAGTGTGCGGCAGCCCTGCAAAGCCACCTCTGGATCGATAAAAAAGGAGCCGCAGAAAAATCCCAATTGATCCCCTCTGCAAAAAAATACATCAGAAGGCACTGTTGTGGCAGAGAATGTTTTTGATTAGGAATCTACAAAATGACTGAGAGCCACAGAGAACATGTGTGATGAAAATACTGTGCACTAATGACATTAATGGACAATGAAAGATTTATTTTGCTGATTTGCCAACTGTATGCGGCATGTCAGACTGAGGTATTGTGAAAGGCATGTGCTGCATGTGTGTTGTGTTAATACGTGGGATTTGTGACAAGCATTTGTAATAAGAAGTGCTTTTTGTAAACCCTCTCGACCCTCTGTAAATTAATAGGAATTTCTAATGGAGATGGGCACACCCGGCGTCATGCTCGGCCATTTTAAAAGGGGTGGCTAAGGAGCACTTAGACACGGTCTGCACTGAACATTGCATTTTTAAGTAGCTCTCCACCAGCAAACATGCAGATCAAAATGTACAACTCAATTATCTGTGATGCTGCTCACCAGTTGAAATATACGTCATATCACATGTCACAGTCCTGCCATGTCTCTGTTCTGTTCTCTCATGTTCTCAGTTCCTACCTGCCTCAGTCTCTGAGTTCTGTCCTGTCAGAGTCCTGTCATGTCTTAGTTCAATATTGCCTCACTTCTTTCTTAGCACTGTCAGTCCTGTCTTAGTTCAGTCTCTGTTTTTGTCCAGTCTCTCATCTTAGGTCTCTCTGCCATATTTCTGCCACTGTTCGCCTGGCATAATTTTACACCCACAGTCCCAGTACTGTTCCGCTCACCCCACCCCTATCTTGTCTCACCTGTCGGCCACTCCCACCTCCTCCAGTCACCCGTGTTCCCATCTGCAGGCAATCTCTAATCAGGACTTTTATATAAGCCTCACCAGTTCACTCACACCTTACCAGATTGTTCTCAGCATTCATGACAGCCTCTCCAGCTAAACGTTTGGACTCATTCTCCATTACCAACCCTGCCTGCTTTTGTTTTACCTGCCTTGTTCACCTCAGCCTTCAGTTTCTGTTCGGCTTCTCTGTTTCTAGTTTCTGTCTTCCAGTCCGTGGCTATTTGGTTCCTGAGTAGTCCTATCCATGCTTCCCGCTGGCTATGAGACTCTGACCATGTTGCGAACAAGTTAAATTAAATTTGTCTGTATCTGTTTGCTTGGAGAATAAAGATCATTACCAACAGTTTTAGTCCCACCACACCACTGTTACATCACAGATTCGTATGCATATAAAACATTGTCTACAGTTATCATGTAGTGCTTTTTGCTTGAGTCATGTCTAAGAGTAGTTTTTATATGTTCTGTATAAGTGTTGCCTTAATGGTTCTATTTCTGGTCTTTTTTTGGGTTGGCATATGTTCCAAGGGTCAGACCTGGCCACACGTAAATACACCTGAGCTTAAATTACAAACACTATGATTTTCTGCCCTCTGCTTTATATACTTTTGGGTTAATGTTTTTATTCTGAAATATGATCTCTTGTTGGACAGAGAGCCAAACAGCCATTGTTGTGTTTGGCGAAACGAGAGAGCAGCTTCTACCTTTTGTGATTTCTGTGTTTGTCTGTTTCCCGCTTGGCACAGCTCCTTGGGCCCAGGTGGTTTTTGACCCTAAAAGAATCCAAACTCGGCCAATCAACAGCAAATCGCAGTCAGGTCCAGTAGCCTGGAAACCCGTGCCTGCTCTGATACACTGTGATACAGCAGCCGCCGGAGCGTGTCCAGGCTGTGCTGTGTATCCAGTGACAGCCGCTGAGCACAGATAAAGATGAGTGTGGTCAAACATGCAGACTGATCTGATGCTGCTGTCCATATGAATAAGCCATTCAACTGGGCTGCATACAGAGAGGAAGGAGCGGGGGAGATCAATGCTCATCGAACTCTCTGCATGAGGCATTTTTGATTTAATAAAGGCAAAATAATTAAGAGTTGTTTTTTTTTTATCGGATTTGTTAATTGTGGGATACAAAGGGGATGCATGTGCTTTTATTGAGTGATACTTGTAGCCTTGATACATGGATGGTGAATCAATAAATGAAGGAGAATAACAGTGTCTCAGGCTGAAAAAGATAATTACAAATCTGTGCTTTGATTGCAGGTGCTACAATGGTGATGCATTACCTCAAGTCTCTAGATATTGCTTTGAATTTCCTCTCATTAGAGAACGTGCTGCTTTTGTTAGTGAAAATCTAACTTTCCGGTTAATTTAAATTAAAAGCTGTGGTGGGTTGTGTGAGAGGCCAGCCACTGATGTTGCAGTTCCCCGCGGTCGCTGATGGAGGCTGCTGAAATTAACAGATTACAGCCCACCTCCAACCGCGTGTCTGTGTTTGTTTATGTGCGCATGCAAATGTGTTTTGCCCGAGGCGATGATATGTGCAGGAAAACGTGACTGTGTTTACCCATAAAAAAGACAGACCACACTGTGACATATTCAGAACTCGCCATCAGGTACCATAAAGCAAACGTCTCCGTGTTATTGAAGCTCGAGACACGATGGTGAGGAGGAAATTACGGCAAACGCTGTGAATCATCTCAGCAGTTCATTGCCACTTCACGCTGATTGAAATGCCAAAGGATGACTCTCAAGTCATCAGAAAGCTTCATTCTGAGCGCAAGAAAATCTCTTCCTCTCTGAGAGATACTATCACCACCATCATCATCATCTGTTACCAATACATATTCACTTTTGCCCTTATTTTAATAAATACAATTTATTTTGTAAAGTATATGCATGTTATTCTAAGCCCCATAATACCTTGCAGGAGCTATTCCTTTCACTGAATAGGCGTCTGTAAGATTCAGTGGTGTGCAGTACAGGAGTTTTCTCTTTCCTTAGAGTTTTGTTGGCAATAAATGGTAGATGAAAACCTCTGAGGCTTATCAGTACTTCCACAGTAATAAGGCTTGACGCACTCTGTTAAAGGAGTAGGGACTTAACCTCGTCTATCTAAATGCCATAAAAGCCAAGTCAGTTCTTTTGGATTCGTCTCCTTTGGGTGGTAATGGAATCTGTGCAATTGCTGGGAGGAACAATCCTTGTTCGTTTTCTGTTTATGTTCTGCACACTGTTTTTTTTTTTTAAAGCCACAAAATTTAGTTTAGTTTAGGTGTTGGTGCAGCCGAACAATGCAACTAGTCGATGAACAGGGACCACTCCCGTCCTTCGGCCGCATCCCATTGACAGGTATAACAAGTCTTGTTCATCGATCATTTATTCCCTCAATGCACTATGAAATGCAAGATAACTGCAGTATACACTTAACCAATATTGCCATCAATGTGTAGATCATAGTTTGGAATAGATTAAATTCATAGAGTGGCTCCCAGAGGGCTGATTGTTTTTCCATCAGATCACGGCAGATATCAGTTTTGCCAGCCAAAACCATTTTAATGAAATGTGCAATATTTTAATTTCAATGAAAATGCACAGATATTCTCCAATGGTTTTTGTTTTTTATAAAAAATACAAATGTTCTTCTTCCACAGAGACATACATAACAGCAATAATTTCAAGGCCCATCTTTGAAAGAAAGGCTACTATAGTTTATAATCAGTTAGCTGTACATGGTAGCAAATATGCAGGAGATTTGCCTTTAAGGTTAAATAGACTTTTAAACAGACAAAAATGCAAACACTGTAAGCAAAAACAGATTTGCAACGAACACAAAGCTATATTATAGGAAATCATTGAGACGAAATGTGGACGTTCATGCAAAAGCTATCAAAAGTCTTCAGCTTGCAGAAACAACACGGAGCAAATAAGGCATACCAGTCTGATCAGCAGCAAAGGAAAAGTGTAAAAAAAAAATGTATAGCATGTTTTACAGTAAGGTATCAAGTCATTGATGTCCATGCTCAGATCAGCCAAGACTCCAGAGCCACACACCCGAAAAGTTCAAGTAGTGGCAAGTAAAGATACCATAGTCCATTTTTGACAAAAGAAAACATGATTAATTAGGAGGTCCTCGTATCACAAATGATGGTGCTTTAGTCGTGATTGGAAAACATGTTTAAGAGTCATCATCAGTTTTTATGACATGGAATAGGGTGACATTAAATATTACCTGGTGTCCATTATTCCAGGCATACAGCGCTCTCTCTCTGGCGTTGTAGTCAAGCATAGAGATGTGAAAATACTGGTTGTGGAAAGGAATGTCTATGTATTCGTAAGTCGAAGTCTTCGTGGAGTAAGCGTAGTAAACCTTTGCTCCCGACAGGTGAGAGTTAGTGATATAGAGCGTCCCGCAGATCATGAACGATTCCCCCGCGTTCCTTTTGGAGTATTCGGTATTCCAAGTCTTCAGGACCTGCAGGGTGTCGGGGTCGATCTGGGAGATGACGACATTTCCAGCATTCTGATTGGTCGCGTACACAACCCACATTCCCAGTTCGTCAGCCATGACGTCGATGTCGGAGTATCCCCCCCACGTGTACGGGTACATGTTGTGGAAGCCAGCGAACTCCAAAGCTCTCTGGGCCAGCACGCTGCCTGTCTCGAAGCTGTACTTGACAATAATGTTGCTCTGGTACTTGTTGTAGTAAAGTGATCCGTTGTAGACGATGTGATTGGTTCCCTCCCATTTAAACGGGAGGCTGTAGGTTCGAGAAACCACTCCTGCCACGAAGTCTTCCGTCGTCTTGTACTCACGCACAATCTTGCTGTTGGTGTAGCTGTCCATATACCAGACCTACATCAGAGGGGGGGGAGAGAATTGGTATAGTGAGAACCAGCTGACCTGACATAGCCTGATAAACACCTCAACCATCACAATTCAAACTTTTTCTAACCTCTTTCTAAAATGATACTTGACTTGAGGTCAAAATTAGCATAGCCAAAATCAAAACCCGCTCCATAATAACAGTTAGTCCCATCCTCAGCTGTTGTGAAATTCTGCCGACTCTGACAACACAGCCCAGATATTACACTGTACACACAGCACAGCCCTTGGAAAGCCCTCCCCCCCCGCTCCCATAACTCACCCTGTTGTTTCTAGTTGATGCTAGGGGATCAGTCATCCATGCCCCAAACCGGGTTCCAGATGTCTTTATTGTAGCGGGTCCGGTGATTTTCATTAATTTCCCGCACGCTGTTAATAAAGAAATGCAGCGATAAGATGTGCTGTGGTGGTTTTTGTCTCTAACTAGATTTCTCAAGCCAATTTCATGCCTGTGCCACCGGAGAGTGTGCCCTCTGTGCATACTAAGACAGCAGTGGCAGCGAGCTGCTTTATTTAACTTGAAGCATAATGGTGCAAGTGCTGTTAGTAGCAAAAAGCAATTCAGCTTTCTCATGCCTTACACATGTTGTTTCCTTTAATGCACTTTAAGACAATGGACAGTAATTGTCAGTGAATCTCATTAACATTCTTCAGTGAATCTTGAGTGACATCTTCAATGTGTGGTCTTACTCTGCCACTGTTAAAAAAATGGTTGTACGTGATACATGCTCAACTGACTAATTAATGGTGTACATAGACGACTTTACTTTGGAATGAGTGGATGCTGTGGTTGTACATACACCAACATCCCTCTTTTCTCCCCTCTGTGAGGCAGTTAGGTATTTTATATATGCATGTTTTGTTTGAAGGACCAAAGACTTTCAATGCACCACAAAGTCCACAAGAACAGAAACAAATTGCTTCTCTTCTTCTCTGGCATGAGATGGAGGTGGAGACATATTTTTTAAAGGGAGCACATTTTGGTGTGGGATGTAAGGGCAAACACAACAAAGAAAAGCATTACAGCACCTGAAAGCAGGCTTCTAAAAGTAATCTGCTTTATATAGGTGCCTTTTAATGAGACAGACCACACTTGTTTGTGGTGTTATACTCCAACACAAGCAAGTCAGGCTACAGAGTATTGTTCATTTTCAAGTCTATGGTTATTTTCTTCTTCTTTTCTTCAGCAGCAACAGACATTATACAATGAGGACAATGAGGCTATTGCTATCACAGTGATATGGCTCTGACAATTTATGACCCCCTTGCAAATACTATAATGCAAAGCTATTTGTGCTACCACGATTTATTTACTTGTAACACCAGCAGCGCTGTCTCATTTGCACATGCACTTACTTAGTTTGCCCATGCAGCTGCGGAGCCTGCTGTCAAGTCGCAGAACTCGCTGGTAGAGCTCGTCGTAGTCGTAGGCTCCGAGCTCCTCCTGGATGCCCGTCAGCACCGCCGACAGGTTCCTGATTTCCTCCTTGAACTGGGAGATGAGCGCGGCATCCATCTTGTACTGCTCCAGCACAGGGATCAACGGCTTCAGCTCATCCATCTTGTCCTTAAGCTCCTGCAGAAGTGACGGCGACAGCAGCAGAGATGCAAAAAAAACAGAGAGAGGTGGAAGGTCACGAATGGTCAGGGGCGAATAAAAATGACAGTTCCTTCAGTACATGTTAAGTATTTGTTATCAAGAGAACACACCTGCTGTGCATAGGTGACTGAACCTCTGGTAACTGATAAGAAATTATACACACATTATACACATATCCCTTGTTGCATCACTGCTCCATGCAATCATGTGAGCATATGCAGTCTCAAGTGACAGTAAGTGACTATTACTATTCATCATAAGAAAGCAAAGTGACCTTGTACAGCCTTTAAGTTATGAACAATTCATACAGTCATTATTTTGACTGTTATTATTTTATTTTAAACCCCTTTTAGCTTGTGAGAAACCATACATTTATCCATCAGATATTCCAAGTCAAGTGAAAACGTACCATTTATTTCATATTTCTATGTTTTATTTCTGAAGTTCTTGCCATCCCGAGTTGTTGTTCCACACAGTTATTTTTCTTGCTCATTCGCTGTCTCGCAACTTGCCCCACCAGTGATATTCCTACTCCCATACCAGCTGTCCAGTGCAATCCACACAGGGCAACTGCAGCAGCGAAAACAGCCTCCGAAACAAACCAGAGATGTAAGCACTTTCTGAATTTAGAGAGCTTCTGAATACGTATTTTGTAGTGCATGTATTCTTTATTTTCATGTACACACAGGCTCTGCATACTGAAAAAGAATATGTATTGCCCCCTCTTGGCTCTTATCCTTTCTTTTCTCAACAACATGCACGAAATGAAGGAGAAGAGACCCATTTGCCAGCTGGATATGTCAAAGAATAGAATACTACACAGACAGTGATGTTGGGAGTTCTGGTGCTAATAGAATTCAGTACTCTATTAGTGAATGTGTAAGTCGAAGAAGACTGTGTTGGGTATTATTGGGCAGCTGCAATCTACCAAGACTCTGATGAGGAGATTGATATTACTCTCAAATACATAAAGTAAATATGAGTCTAGCTCTAGTTTGCTTAATTACCTTAGTTACTTAGTTAATAAATTGCGGTTCTGAAGGGATTATGGGCTGAAACCAAATATGTGTAGAAGTCGAAAATATTCCTTTAAGCCTCCAATAATAGAGGCTTTCAAGTTTTTAATTAGTTTTGAAAAACTACCACCTACTTAATGTCATGAGTTATTCTTAAACTTGCCTGAATATCTAACTTTTCTAGATCTTGAATCTGGGGCCACTCATTTCCCTGTTTTCCAGTCTTTCTGTAGCTCTCAAGTAAGAACTTGCAAAAATGGCAAAATGTATGTTTTGTATGTTGTTTGTGGTGTCATGTTTATGGTTTCATCGACATTTTGAGAAATCAATGCTGCATAAAAGCATTTCAGGTATATGTAAGAAAACTGTTGATTAAACCAAGCTATGATTAAACGAGGTTGCAGATTACCTGGAAGTTTCTGGCCATGACGGATTTCCTGTCATCTTCAATCTGTCTGAACTTGGTCCTCAGGCCTTTCATCTGGTTCTCCATCTTCATGACATATTGGAAATCCCTCTGTGTTCGCAGGTTCAGCACCTCAATGGACTGAGACATGTTCTGCACCTAGAAAAAAAACAACACATGATAAATAATCACCTAAAACAACATCAGCCAACTGAACATTAGTAGTATAGTATAGTATAGTTAACATGACAAGTGAATGGATGATAGCCTTCCCTTCTCTCCTTCCTTCCTTTCACTGCAGCTAATTGAAAGGCACTTTGATGGGTTTTCCCTGCAGAGCCTGCGTGTGTTCCTGAATGTGTAATGGCTATTGTTGAAAAAGAGCAAACATGGCAGTGTACCTGAGTTAAATGCACATGACAAAAAAAATCTAGTATTACGAGTACAACACTCCTCAAAAGGACAACAGAGCTTGTAGACATTTGTTCCCTCATCGTTCCCATCTTGAACAGGACAGTGTGTTTGCCTGTTTGTGTTTGTGTGTGTGCATGCTGTACTGGGGTGGTAAATATCCCCCTATTACATGTGTTTACCTTCTCCAGTAGCTGCCGGAGCTGTCTGCTCTTGGCATCTCTGGAGCACAGGCTCTGTTCTGGTGCCACCACTGTGCAGATACAGCGCCCATCAGCATCCTGGGCCGAGCTGTACACCTGCCAGCCCTCCTTTGGGCCGATAGTCTGCAAGTACACACATACATACAGTACATACATTAGGGCCTTTGATTTCATCTTTATGTGACAGCGGTTCCTTGCGGAAGGCCATCAAGTAATTCTAAGCATAGCACCAAAGACATGCTACTACAGATACAGTGTGTTCACTTTGAAAACACCTGGGCAGACAACATCAGTGTGAAGAGTGCAGCCTTACATGCTTCTCTAAATATAATAATGATGATGATAATAATAATAATAATAATAATAATAATAATGATAAATGATTAATAAATTGAATGTCTAGTAGGTTCAGTGTGTACAGGGGATGATTTATAAGCATAGATAAAGATGTACCCCAGGGTTCAGTGTTGGGTCCAGTTGTTTTTTCTGTTGTGTTTTTCTGTATGTTTCTACTGTGAAATATGATTCCATCTGTGATGCATATTCTAAAGAGGCTATTAAAATAATGCAAAATGCCTTTTGTTTTTGATGTCGGATCTTTTTAAGCTGAACATTGATAAACACCTAGTATTTCACTATGACTAAACACACTAATTAATCTCCCATCTCCAACAAGAACAATTGGCATTACTTTACTGAAATAATCCCCATATTACAAAAATTGGTTTGCTTCTGGGTTGCTGGCACGTTCTCCTTTTAAGCACATATAAAAATGTAACAAAAAGTTGGGGGTAATGTTAACTCATCCAGAAAAAAAAAGACTTTTTTAAGGAAAAGGCTTCTCTTACATCTGGACTATGGGTGGAATTTATAGACATGTGGCTGTCTTCACTCTAAAATGCCTGGAGGCTGTCTGGCCCTCACCTCACAGATCTATTACACCTGATAGCAACCATGAACGACCCACAAGAAAAATAAACACAGAGTAAATTAATCTCTTGAAAAATGACAACTAATACTACACATGCTACACATTCTGCAAGCAAGAAAACAAGATGCGTCTCAATATGAAATTAAAGAGGGTCCTCTGCCATTCAAAGATCAGCAAGGCCTCCACAGTCTCTAAACTCAGACTTCAGATCCCAACTGGTGACTATTGCCATACTCAGGCCGAGGAACTGGGAGTGTATTGGACCAGAAGAAACACTAACACGTGGCCAAAACATGGCACGGATTCATTGTACTATCTGGGCATTGTACCTTAGGTGCTCAGCATTGTATCTTATGGGGAACTGTGTGTTGGTTTTCTGTCTGTGTTCGTCCTTATCCATGCATGAGAGGATAGTTAACCACATGCTAAGTCCTGACCCCTTTAGCTCTTCTTATTATGCCTGGTGAGGCACATCACACAGGTTATAATGATAATGGTAGCAGATTTACCACTCCAAAGTTTTTTGTAATGTAAATAATGGATGTGATTTCAGACAGCAGCAAGCACAACCAGACTCCTCATTAAAGCTGAGTGAAAAAAAGAAACAGCGATGTTCTTGCATTGCAGTGTAGAACTTGTTCACTCAAGCATTATAAGTATGATGGGAAATATGTGACCTTGTGGATAATTCATTCCAGTATAATCCTGTCTGGATAGTCAGTTTACATATGTGGACAAGCAAGAAAGAGATTCGCTGTGCTTTATTAGCTGTAGTGACTAGCGGGAAAAATCCTACACAGTGGATGTGCCATCATGAACCAAGCTTATAGCCAGACACCGTCTGAGATTGTCCCAGTTTCAAGCTGGGTGTGCAACATTCAAAAAATACCCGAAAACAATAAAACGTGCTTGTTTTGAACATTCACCAGCCAATCGTCCAGTTTTTCCACCACAATAATAGATAAATATACTTTGTGTCCCAAACTGGGAAATGCCATAACTACATGACCTTTAACCCCATGGTAACAAAAGAGGGCTCATCCAGGATTTGAACCCAGGACCTCTCGCACCCTAATACAGGATACCTTGTATCCTAAGCAAGAATCATAACCCTAGACCAAAACCAATTATAATTTTCATCTTGCTTTCAGTGCTTACAAAGACATTTATCATGTTCTGTCCAACTCATTATTACCAACCCAATATAAAAACAATGCACCACACATCTGAATTCAACACTGGTTTGTCTGTGTGTGTGTCAATGCATTGAGGCTGTTTCTAGATTGAATCACAGTCACAGTCATTGTCACGTTTGCAGCTCTTTCTAACAATACCTTTCAGTATGCTCATGGCTAGCTGTCATGTCAAAGAGAAGGTCTTTTCTAAAGAGCACCAGGAGGCTTGCTCTTTCCTTCAGAAAGTACCTGGCAATGACAATACGGCGCCCATGGTGTTGAAAGGTGTGTTGCTAAGCGCTGGAATAATTGCCCCCCATCCTGGGGTGTTTGAAAATATGGTCAGCCTAACCAGATGGGCACTTTTGCTCTTGTGCTTTTGGTTTTAGAAAGGGCTGGAAAATGAGACCAGTCCATATATAACATTCAACATGATGAGAAATCTGACAAGCCTACTTGATTATAATTGCTAAACTATGATTGCTTTAGCAAATGATCAATTACTCTGTGTGGAGTGCATTATTTTCCATAACCGCACGGGTCAGAGTTGATTATCAGAGTAGAAAAGAACTAGAGTTTGTAGAACTTTGAAAACTGAAGACATGAACTTCAAGTAACTTTAAGTAACTTCAAGCACTTTTTCCTCAATTATTCATAGGACCTGTGACCGTGCAGTCCCTAGAAATAGAGAGATTTAGCTGACACTTCAATCAAACAACAACAGACAAGCGAGCCTGAAGAGGCTTTTGTATTCATATACATATTCATATCGTTTGCCACCAAGGACTCTGCTGGTAAACCTTGTCATCCACTATAATCCGACTGACACATCAGCAGAAAAGGAGGTGAATTTGGAGGTGGGGGGGGTGAACAAACAGAAGAGTTGAAGAGGTGGTTATGTAGATAAACACCAGCTAGAAAAAACCCCAAAGAGGACAATGCTGACAAAGAACAAGAAAGAGGACTTGACTGTCAATTAGAGGGAAGGAGAGAGAGGAAGATAGAGGCAAGATATATGAGTAGAGAGAAGTGCAAAGACAGCAAGCATACCATGATGAGATGAGGTGAGGGATAAACAGGGAGGGCACCAACGTGTACTGAGGAGAAAATGAAGGAAAACAAACAGGGAAGTAAAGTAAAATAGGGTTAGGCTGATAGACGGCTGTACAACCCAGTTCACTGATGTTTACCTATTGATCATGAATCATTTAATAATGCACCACAGCACAGACATCAAAGAATGGTTCTATACAATAATGGCATCATACATGAGAAGCAGCATGTTTTACCTTGGGCGGTTTAATAACATTGTGTTCTACATATGAAACTGTCTCGTTGATGAGGCGAAAGCTAATTTTTCAACATTTTCTATCTCTCGCTATGTTAGATAGAAGAAGATCAAGCTTCAAGGCTACAATGGTTTCACAGAGCTGCACAACAAAGTCTGGTCATTAATCATCCTCACAAAACAGCATCCAGCAGCTCAAAGCTCTCCCCAGTTGCCCAGCAGAGTTTTGCTCTCTGTGCAGGCATCTCTCACACACACACACACACACGCACACACAAACAAGCATACGCATGAGTGGTTACATGCAGTATGTAAGCGCACACACAAATACATAACAGGTTTCCAAGACACATTCATGTTTCCTCTGTAGTTTTTATTCTTGATCTCTCTGTGGCTTGACAAACGGCTTTTTGAAGGCTGATATACAGCGGTTGTCAATATTTTGCCAGCAAAGCTGCTAGCGGACAATATTTTGTGTCCGTATTCAATATGTTTACAGTCTAAACCAGAAAACAACAGTAAAATGTATCACTCCCCCATGTTTTATAAAAAAAATAAAATCAATCCTGAAGCGCTGAGGCCATGTGTTTTCATGATGATGATTCATGTGAATTAAAAAAAATTGCACTAATTCCACTCCCAATCAGACCTAAGATGCATTAATCCTAAACATCAAACTAGTCTGAGATATCACCTATGCTGAGATCGACACAACTGATCACGTGCCTATCCCTTTACTTTATCAATATATTACTCCATTAAAAAAAACATGCAAAACTCACAACACATCATCTGCTAACATCAAGTTTAGGATTATTTTGGTCAATATTGAGCTCACTATTATTTAAAACAGTGACTCACCGACTTTGGAAACTCAGGAATTTACTGATACATGTATTCCATATATGATGTGCATTATAATGTCATTTTTATTGGGTATATAAAATGTGAGAAAGAATTGCTTAAATGCAACTCTCTTATGCTTTTTGGCCGCTCCAAGCTCCGGTACTGTAACAGCATGGACAGACACACATCGAAATCCGAACAGCAGCTCACTGGATTGCCATGAGGCTGTAAAGGAAAGGGGTGCCCTGGATTAATAACACGAGACAAAACGAGAGCATCATTTTATTTCTTGTTTATCTTGTTTTCATAATCTTCGGAAGCCGAAATCATAATTGAAAATAAAATTCGATTGATCACCAAACCATAAGTTAGATGTTTGTTATCTATATGACTTCTCTCAGCTTTTAAACACGGCTTGGAAAAATCTCTGAGTTGACTCCACAAACTCCCACCACACTCCGGCTGTGAGTGCATTAAAACTTAGACAGCGGTGGAATATTAGCTACTAAATGTTGAATGCGCAATAAAACCAAGACTTGTAAAATACAGTTTCATGCGTCTTAAAAAGTAATCCTGCAATAACAGTCGAGTCAATCAAGAGTTTGTATTTACACTGAATTAGACTGCGAACTTAAAATCTCGCAACAAAAGTGTTTCATTGCAGCAAACATATCATGCGATGGTATAAAATGAAGACAGATTTTATGTGCCTCATCTTATATTGCCATTGAAATTGGCTCAACACATTTACCTAGTTTACTACTCTGACCTCTATCTGTCTCTGAGACAACAATGCCAACTCTCTCTCTCTCTTCATTATATTCCTTTTTGCATTCTTTAAACCTTAAGGATCTTTATAACAAGAGCGCTGGTTACTATTCACTATTTGTTTACTGACTAGTATTTATCTATTTCCCGTCTGCACACTGCATTGCATGACAGCCACTTTATTCATTCCACATTTGCTTTATTTTTCATACAACAGGTCACATAATTATTTCCAGTTGTACTATGGTTCTTCATGCACTGTGCTCACAATATTTATGGCACTGTTCCGTTTTTAATGCTGCCACTGTTTTGTTTTTGCTTTTGTTTACTTCATTGCTCTGCGTGCCTTGAATCGTCCACCCACCCGGGGACAAATCAAGTGTTTTGAATTGAATCAAACTGAATTGAACAATCTCAGTTCATTTATGCCCTTTAACTTGAAATTGAATGAAAGCTATTTTTTCCCCATTTTAATTAGTCTGTTATTATCTATTTCTTCATTTTGTATGCTTTTGTCTCACAAGGACTCTTTTGAACTTGAATATTTTTGTTTGGGATGACATTATTCTGTGCAACTGACAATAATAGAAACACCATAATATGACACATGCTGCTGCAACAAAAACTCACCCTGTAACCTTCAGACAAGTCAGATTTGTGTCTTTATTAGAAACTATAATATTGTACAAGTGTTTATGTTATGGTATCCACCCAACACCCCACAGAGTTATCTAATATTGACTTTTTATTTGTAAAACAGGCCTCTATTACTGAAAGATGTACTATAACTCACTGACAGTCCAGTAGTTGCTAGTAATGAATGATCATGACTTTATTGCTTTTATTGCTGCACACAAGGTCAGTCTCACTTCTACTGCCTATTAATGTTGGACTTTTATGGGGCGACCTGATTGAACTGTGAATTAGCCTTCAAACTGTTCATGCCTCAGTGAAGCCGAGGATGACATTTACAGTACCGTATATTATGACTGTATCTGTCATCTGGCCAACAAAAAAGCTATTAATAACATAATGTAACATGAAATCATCAGATTTATACATGACTATCTTGTTACAAGTTTATTGTTGTGTTTGATGTGTCTGTTGTGTTAATTTTAGGATGAGTTAAATGTAAGTGCTTGATTTAGTCTCATATTGATAAAGGCTGCCATTTTATCATTTCTGAAAACAGTGTTGCCAGATTGGACGTCCAGCTCTGTGGTTTTGTGTTGAATTATGTGTGGTAAAATTGGCTTTGGCAGGTTTTTGGATTTGGACTGGTTTATCACGAGTTGAGGTGATTTTTGAATATATTAAAATCCCAGTATATTAAAAACATATTCATACATTTTATCCCCTAGTTACACAAACACATTCAGTCACTCTTTGACATGAAATAATTGTGATTCATTCTGCTGAGAGGAGTTATGTGCTACCGTCATTACCACCCACCCACAGCTTACCCCATAAACACACAAGCTGTAGTGTTTTTTTTTTTTTTTGCAAATCTATATTTTCATGGAAACAGAAACGTCCGTGCTCACAACATTACAACACCATTTGTTTGGATATTTGGTAGCATTGGATGCCTCGCTCTCTCTCTCTCTCCTCTCGCTCTCTCCCTCTTCCTGCATGTGTGTGGGGGCTAGGCCTACACTTTATGTTGGCATACTGTCAAGGCTTGTTGCAGTTTACCAAGTTAGATATTTATTTATTTTTTTGTCTTTATTTTCAAGGCAGAGAGCGGAAAGGGAAAAATGTTTTATAGTTACACTGTATGATGTAACCTCCTATCTGCCTCCTGGCAAACTTGTGAACACTTGAAATGTTTCAATATTAAGCATGTCATTTTAAAAAATGGTGATGAACCAAAATCCTGTTGCTATTATGTAGAAATTCATTTGTATTGCTTGTATTATAGATGCTCTTATCCTTTAATAAATTTGGGTGGATTATGAGCAATTATTGGTCTGGATAATGTCAAATCAATCTGGCAACACTGTCTGAAATGCCTGTCGTAGCATCTATTGGTGTACTCCTTTAAAGGTGTCTCACTTGTGGCTTGTTGTAGTGACATTGGAAGAAAGCTTTTGCAGCATGGGTGTCAGCTGTTCCATCTTTATCACCACGTTGTTCCAGACGAAAATATCTCAGTAAATATTGGACAAATTGCCTTGAAATTTTTGTATAGGCATTTACGGTCCCAGACTATGAACCCCAAAGACTTTGGTCATCTTCTTCCTTTATCCTCAGACTAGCTCTAATCTAGTGTCACCATTAAAATTGATAAAATTTGTTTTTTTGTGAAATGTGTCAACAACTGTAAGGGACTGTCATGAAATTTGGTACAGATATGTATAGTGTGTGGAGAGTGAATCCTCACGACTTCAGCAGGTCAACATTTTCACATCCTTCATATGGTTCCCAGATGCTGTATCTTAATGACTGTGGTGATCCAATGACTGATCCTCTGGCATCACCGTGAGGTTGATGTTTTGTGACGTCGTGTGGTTTTGAGCAAAATGCCATTGCACTGGAAGGATTGCAATGAAATTTTACTGGCCATTCATGTGCCTGGTCAAAATCTCAATTTGTGCAGTTCTTTGTTTATGACCAAATACATTACTGCTGACATTCCATGTACTTGCTAATTAACACATCTCTTCGTGCAAACATGATAAACGAAGGTAATGACCATGGTAAATGTTAGACCTGCTAAACATCAGCATGTGAGCATTGTCATAGTCAGCATATCTGCATGGCGGTGTCAGCATGCACGGATGCAGACTCTCAGGGATCAATGTGGGTGTCAGCACACAGGGCAAAACACGACGTCACCCTACGTTCCTGGGGCGCACTGAGGTTAATTCCTCTACTGTTTTAGTTTGGTATCTTGGCCACTTGCCATGTGCAAGTGGGAGTAAAGGGGTAATAGAGGCTTTGGTGATGTCAATCCAATGGCAATTTCAGCATTGTCCGGTCCAGCCAATCCAACACACTGGGAAAACAGGAAAAAGCTGCATGCGTCATTTTCTCTAAATGAGCCTGACCCAAATGTTACTGGAACTTCACAGTAACCATAATACACAGGATTACCAGTCAGTGCATCATTACAGGCTTGGGGATGTAAGTGAATGTGATTGGACATGATTGTCACACCCAGAGCTCGTAGTCCTGTTCACATTTCTTTACAACTCAAATTTTCTTCTATTTGGAAAAGCTGCGGGAAATTGCAAAGCCTCAAAATGATGCATTTATCTTACAACATAAGAGCTGCCTGTTTGGTGGACTTCCACGTTCTCAGTAAATACATCTGTTGAAGATGTTCAATTCAAGTAGTAGGTACATATGTATGTGGACTATAGTACTGGTAAAGCAAATATCTAAAGGTTAAGTGATAACACATATATTCTAGTTACTTTTCAAGAGAATAATGTTGGAAAGAGTTCCATCACAAATGGCCATTCACCTCTGTTGTCTGTTCTCGGCTGGACAACTCTGTTCCCTCACAGCTCACATTCTGTCCAAAGGCAGACTCGACTTTTGAAATCATGGATCAGTAAAAACACGCAAAGTCAACAGTGCACCTATGAGGCGTAAACAATAACGGTAATGAATTCCTCCCTGTGGAAGATATGATTCACGCTCTTCACAGCAGACAGGTATCCTGCCAATTACACACCTAATTGAATCCTTTTTCTTGTTTATTATTCCGTCATCATCATGTATTTTACTTTGGCTACTTCGCACTTACCATTAACTTCGTCCCCATCAACCTTTTTGTGCGGCTGAGGGAAAGACGTAGGGGGTTGATGAGGGAGTGAAAGTGAATGGCTAGGGTAATGTGGCTAATGTGGTTAAGGCCCGAGTTGGTAAATGATGCTGGGGAGAGTCAGCTCCTGTCATCAGATCCAAATCACTTCCTGTGCCCTCACCCTCGACCATGAGCGATTCACCATTACGGTTCTGAAAACACTGATGAAGGGGGAGGGACATTAGGTTGTGCTGCTTCCTGCTTTACTTTTCCATGCACATCATTAAAGTGTAATTAAAATAACCTTGCACGGTCCTAAGCCTCTTGTCCTTCTTCATATCAATGTTGTTACCAATTTTAGACAAATTAGTTCATTTTGTTCTATTTGACTTTCAAATATTTTCTGCACCGCTCATTTTTCCCCACTTGAATAACATTTCTGTAAATTCACAGCACTTGAAATTCAATAGGAGATATTTTTGCTGCTCTTTGCACCCCTGCATGCAAAACCTGTTGGACTCTATCAGAGAGTGATTCACTTTCAGGCTAAGTGGATCTATTTAAGCCACTGGATTCTCAGCGCATATACTGTAGCTGACTGTCTTTCGCCGTAAACGAATCTGCACCCTGCTGAGGACAGCCTTGGACTCTTGATCTAATTTCTTTCGCCAGTCTCATGATGGCTGATTCCATTTGTTAAGCTGCAGCAGTGAGTCTGGCGATGTGAAAGAACTCCCCAGAGGGACACCACAGGTGAGAAGCTAGAGCTGAAAAATTAAAATACTGCCCAGTGGCAGAAATCAATCTGTTATAAATACAGTCTGGATAAATGGCATGAGAGGTAACTCGCTCAACCAGCATCAGCTGAAGCTTCTGAGATGCAACAAATGGACTCAAATAATCTAATTCTAAGTAGTCATTATTATTGAGAGCAATATATGGATTATATTGACTTTGTCACTACTGGATATCTGTGTCTACTACAAGGCCGATAATCTTGTAAGAACACATGGCAGACAATTAATGTGTTAGGAATATCAACTTTGCAAAAGCCTGTTAAACTTGTATTAGCAGGGTTAAATTATCTTTGTGTGATATTAAACTCCAGAAAGAAAAAAAAAAAACGGTTTATAAATTTGGAACCAAGTCCAGGTGCCAGAGAGGCCAATAAAGCTAAATCTCATATCACAGTAATGCCGCCGTCCTGCCTGCCACAAGACAGAGACCTAAACAGATGCTATCTATCCCGTCATCTATCAACCTGTCCAAACAAAAACCCACCAGGGTATTGGAGGCAAGCGAAGTGGAATGCGCATGTCGGGGGGACTGTAACTGATGATCACGCCGCTTAAATGAGTTAACATTTTAGCTTTAATGGCAGGGGAAGATGAACCTGCGTGTGCAGCCGGCTCTGTAACCAGACCGATGCCAACGTCTAGGACAGCGATGACAAATGGTAACACCCCTAAACGCAGCAGGCAACAGCAATCCTGGCAGCTGTAATCCAGAGACCAGAAAGGTTCCAGTAAGAGATGCTGCATGCCACGCAGGGGAGAGAGGAAGGGGAGGGGAGGGGGACGACACAGCAAAAAGAGAAAGCCATCTTTTCTCTCAGATGTGACTGTGATGAAAGGCGTGCGGGGAGATTAATTTCCTAGAGGCGTGCCACCTTCTTGCCTTTTTTGACCCCGGCGAGGGGAAGATTGAATAGATAATTCTGCGGGAGCCTGGCACATTCTGCCCTCCACAGTGTCTGAATGAGCTACGGCATTATCTCGTTCACGCCCTCGCGCTTCTTCTCTAGGGTGTGCTTCGATGAGTTTTTCGGACCGAACAAGACGACACGTCAGTCACAAGCACCCGCCGAGGATGATAATGAAACAGTCATCAAACATTATCGGTGGACGCGAGCCAGCGGACGGCTGCAGGCCACACTGAATGGCACGTGCGTACACAAGTAGAATACTAAGCAGCTGCGACAGCGTTAATGTAAAGTGAAATAAAGTGAGGTTGAGGATGTCTCAAGCTACAGTTCTTTTATTTGAAGAGAAGTGTGCACACTCAACACCACCATGCTGGTGCTGTAAAAAGGGTAAATCAATGTAACTGAAATGGTAGGATGAGGGATGGGAAAATTTAAGCACCCTCATCTTAAAGAAGCCACAAGGAGTTTTGACTGGTTATGAAGCAATCTCAATTTAATACTCATTCCTCTATATGACCATAGGAAAAGACCATCATGGAGGTGCTATTTCTATATAGTTACTCTAAATGTCTGCCACTGGGTCCGATCCCAGCAAAATCAAAACGACAAAACGATTTACAGCACGCAGACCAGAAGAGCCTATTTTCTTTTAGAGAATATTATTTTTGATACTTTGTGGTTAAGGCTGATACTGGTGGATAGTCTGAAAACAGAAAAAAGAAATTAATCGACAGTGATAGAGCACAGGCAAAAACACAAGTCAACCTTGGTCAGTCATGGGTGTCAAAGCGGGGGGGTTCAGGACTCAAAGGCATCACACAATTACTGCTTCGAAAAAGTATTTAATGAAATTAAATGAAGTCTTAACAAAAAAACTCACAGCAAGGTTGCGGGAAGTCAAAATCCAAAACACATAACATCCGCAATCGGCATGGCATGGCAAGAAGCGAAGCGTGGTCATGAAACGTAATGTGAAGAGTAAATGTGAAGTGACGATCCGGCAATCGTAAACAGAAAACAGCTGACTTAAGTAGTGCGTGGTGGTAATTAACTTCAACAGAAAACAAAGGTGACTTGATGAGGTGGGTGTGGCTGGTAAGTGACATGATGCAGAGGCGGCGTGAGAGTGGACACAGAATATGACAAACAGAACAGAAACCAGAACACAGAACTAGAACAGACAGAACTAAAACATTACATTACATATGACGAGGCTGGGAAAATTCAGAACATAATAACGACAGGACTACAACATGACAGGACTGAACTGAAAGAACTATGACAAAACACAGGCAAAAACTAAGACAAAACTAAGATAAACCCAAGACAGAAAACTGAAACACAAATCTAATACAGAACATTGGACAAATACAAGACATGAACAGGACAATGGCAGAAAGGAAACTATGGCAAAACAGAAACTATAGCATAACCGTGACTAGACTGAGAACAAAACCAAAGGCTGAACCAAGACCTGGGTGCAAAACGGGATTTGAAGGATTCAAAACCGATCCTGAATTATCCCTCTTTCTGCTCCTTCTCCGATATGTAATATCGTATAATCTTATTGTCTGTAAGTTTATTTTCATCATCAACATATTACAGTTATAAATCTTACATTGCCAAAAATATATTACCTCACTATGCAAATGCACTTGCTAGTCAGATCGAGGCAGTGGTGCTCATGGGAAATGCGGTCTTTATTCTGGAAAATACTGTTGCTTTTGTCCACAGGGGCCACCAAAATCAACACAGAATGAAAGTTCCTCGTAGTTGCTTAAAGCATTACTCTTGTGGTAAGTTTTACCCGAGGAGAGCCCGTAATTGGATTTTTTTTACTTATTATGTTGGTAATTCTAGTGGAGCAGCATGCCATGATAAGAACCCTTCTTTAATTGAGCAAATCAAATCTGCATCATTAACATGCGCATGTCTTGGCAGCTTCTCAGTGTAAGTGTTTGTAGAGTAAGAGCACGCTCATTAGTATGGCATACGAAACTCTCAACAGTTTTCCAATCTCGGGAAAGGACACGCCATATTAATGACACGGAATCTGCAGACATCTTACAAAATATTGCAGTAGAAGTTGGTTCACCTGATTATTTCTTGCTCTTTAGCAACCTTTGAATTCTCTCCTTCCAATTATCCTCCACAGGAGTGTCAGCATGTTGAGATGTTGAAGCTGCGGAAAAAGACCGTCCACTCCAGCAGGAGAATGTGGCCACAACAAGCGTAACTTGAGGATGGATGTGTTCACACTGGTTTGGAATCAGCAGGGCTATATGTAATAATTCCAATAATGGGACTTACTTGTGTAAAAGTAATACTATGAGAATACTTCTTTAAAGTCCTAGATACCATCACATTAGTATGTTCAGTGGATTCTAGGAGGCTCTTTGAAGCTATATTGAAATTTATTTGCTATAACTACTTTCCTTAAACTCACTTTGTATTATTTTACTTCAGTTAGTGATTCTCTGTTTATTAGGTTGCCTTTCAGAAAACTTCAAGAGAAGGTGCCTTAAGTTGCTGCTTCAGATGAAAGCAGTATATATGGTAATGTAAATGCAGTGCAGTTAGGTGGGCTAACTAGCCAATGAAGAAGTTTCCTCTTGTACATTGGAATCACCACTGTGTTAATAATGAACGTGTATGCGAAATTGTGAGAAAGAAGCACTTCTCGACTTTAACATAAAGAAACATTTTAGACATCTACAATTGGCCCTTTGCTGCTCTTCTTCCTATGAGGTAATCTGCCTTCCTGTGCTTGAAAATAAACTTTTCACAAAGGCCAATTTTCCTCAGCTGGCATTGTGGACTAATAGTTCTAATGGTGGTGTTACAGCAACAGTCTAAAGTTAAAAATTTAAATTCATAACAAATCAGTTGTGCTTGTAACCACTTTGCAGCTTTCACCGAAATGTGAGCCAAATGAGCAGAAACGTTCAGATGCTTTGAGTCCATCACTCTGTTTTTCCACAAAAACTGCAAAACTAATTAAACCTTTCTGCTCCCACATTTTTTTTTTTTTGCTCAATTGGCATCAAACCCCGCTACAGTGCATCTTCAAACTGTCCTCCACAAACCATTCAGCCAGATTTTCAAATGATCAAAAACTGATCCCACAGTGCATCAGAATATTTTACTGTAAAAAGCTACTGCAAATTCTCACTAAATAAATCCTCAATGTTCATGAAAATAAATGACTAAAATTTCATGGTAGATGTTGTGTGGTGAATTTCAGAGCTAGATCTCGGAAACAGATTTTGAATTCTTTCCCCGTGTACTTTAAACATCAGTTTGTCAGTTGTCATGGAGCAAACAATCTTTGCAAACATAAATCACAGACGTCTCTGTGCTGTCTAGATGAAGAACACAAATGCTCAGAATTTTCTTCATAACTGAATTTTTGACACTAGTTTGAAATCTGCCTTCACAACTTCGGTGATTGCCTGTGTCATAATGTGAAGCTATCTGCAGTTTCTCACTTGGCAGGCAGCCCCACAAGATCGTGACTTGCCCCTGGTGTCTCAGGTTGTGAGTTTTTGAGCCCTGGGTGATGCAGAATGAACGTACTACCTCCTACTCAGGCAGTGTGCTGCGTGGATTGGAGACACATGATTTCAAAGATATTTTTAATTTAAGGACTTTTAAATAATTACGGTCCATGCAGTTGTGCTGACGGACCCTCATGTATTTGTCATTAGTCTCCTCCTTGTTTCTTCTTCCTCCTTTTCCTCGGGGCTTCCACTGCCCAGGAGTTTTATTTTGGTGTATTTTACAAATGTGTTGCAGTTTCTGTCACCCTCTAGGAGTTGGAAAAATGCTTAGTGCAACTCTAAGTCTAATCAGGCCAGTTAATAATGCAATTGTGAGCTGCAAGTCATTATGTTACTCTTTCTTCATCTTGTTATTTTTTGTTCTTTACTTTACTTTGTCTTTGTGAATATTGAGTCGCTGATCAGTTGAACCATTCACAAGCACAGACTTTGTTGGTGTATTCTATGTATATAAAAGGTATGTACAGTGCATTAGACTGCTCACACTAACAGCTGTTGCAGTTAGTGTGCAACACGCAACATAACTGCAGTGTATTTATCTGCCTTTACGTGCACTGAAAGATATGCCTGTGGGTGGCAAAGGTTGTGGGTTCAAGACCCAGGTGAGGCAGTATGGGCATCCTATAAATGAGCATGCTCAGGCATTGTGCTGTGAGAATAAGAAACATATGATTTCAAGGTTCAATGATATTTTCGGGCTGAACAATTCGACTAAAGGACTCTCTTCTTCCTTTTCTCATCTTCCTCTTCTTCCTTTTCTCATCTTCCTCCTTAAGGTGTGCCCGGCTACATACTGTGCAGCAGCTTTACTTTTATCTCTCTGTGTCCAAAATCTAAGACACTAGAGTGAAAGGAGTGGAAGACAAGCTCTGCTTACTATCTTACTTACTCCAGTAGTAATTGGGTGTAACTGAAGCCAAGGAGCACATCATTAATTCATTTGTTTGTGGGATTGCAAGTTATGTTTAAAAAAAGCCCCCTTCACGAGTATTAGCCCCCTGTGTGTAAAGCCAGTCCTAGATGTTGAAGTAGTTTAGCTTCCTAACATTACAGTTGCTCCGTCTTGCTCCAGTGGATCTGGGGAGGTTTAGACTCCAGAAAAAGCCGATATTACTCAAGTGTTAAACAATGTAACACAAATCGCTTGGAGCGTTAAAAATGAAACCATATACACAAGTTTGTCAGCCAAACAACTTCATGTTAGAATGAAACAACTGTCTGATCTCACAATATTCTGCAACAGAAAAACAACTGCATTAAATAAAGCGAGTAATAAAGATTCTCATTTTAAAATGAGGCAGTTGCAAACATGAAAACATGAATGCTGCTTTTAACCCGATAACATGAGTTAGGTAGCAACAAGAGCTGATCAAATCTGCCAGATTTTCATTTCAGCCCAGGAAATTGGCAGTTACAAGCTTTTCAAGGGGAAATCAAGGACTAATAGCTTCAAAAATGTTGAGTTAAAAATATGTCACAGTTATCAGTGTAAGCTCCATATGTGTTGTGCAAGAATGGCAGGTTGAGCAACAGTATTTAAGGGGCACAGGGGTTTTGGTTAATGGCCAGTTGACCACTTATATACACACACACACAAAATCTTTAAGTACAACAAAATACAAATAGACACATTGCCATTAGTTCTAAGTTGCCTAAGTCTTAGGTAATTCATATTAAACTTTAACTAAACTCTGCTGTAGTACTTCAACACCAGTTTAAATCTGTCTCTCTGTTTAAATCTCCCTATTCAGTTATATTACACTTTATCTTTGCCGGTAAGAAATTAACAAGCATAGCCCATAATCATCTCACCGGTTGATTGAGTGCAGTATAAATTTATTGAGAGCACAAATGTCTTCCATTCTCCGCAAATCCAGCCTTTCAGCTCTTATCCGGCATGCGTCTGATATAGAGACCGTTTGGGCTGTAATTAGAGTAATCATAAGGGGAACAGAGGGAGAGGGCCGTAACTGTGCCCCCGGTAGTTTCAACATCATGTCTCAACTCCTGTAATTATGCTTAGACTATTATTAACTGAGATGCATTCACCCAGAGGAGTGAAAGGGAGCACAAAACAAGGGAAAGTCACTTTAAAGAGTCATAATCATGACACATAAAAAACACAGCCATTTTACGCGCTTCATAATTATACATAGTGATATTACCTCCGCTGCTGTCTTTTTGGAGTGAGTAGCATGAAAAGTGCAACAGAATAAGAACAGAAGCATCACTGTCACTACTCACAGGCCTCATTACTAATCAACAGGATGAAGTCATGTGCCAGCCCCAAACAGCTAACAAGTGACATATCCTAAAGCACAAATTCAAATAAAGTGACGGACAACTCATTAGAACCTCGCACAGCCTCTCTAAGTCCGAGCATCAGGCGCCATATATTTACCCTGCTGCCGCTGCTCTAAACGATTCACATCCATCACCAGTGGACTTTCTTCCTTTACAGACCACGAGCTCCGACGACCCCCCCGCACCCACCCGCCCCGCCCCATTCCGAAAATGAAACATGCAGAGTCACAACTAATGACTTGGCTGGCAGTCGTGTGGCTCGCTGTTTGCTTTGTTTGTGTTGGCATATATAGTTAGAGGTTGTCATCTTTAATTTGGCCCCTGGTGGAAACAGCAATTTGAAATATGAAACCTCCAGTGTTTCTTTTTTTTTTTTTTTTCTATCGCTGCTAAATGGTTGCGTGCATGTGTAGGTGTGTCCCCACAGCATCTCTCATCTTTTAATACGGCATCTGTGCCAGACAAATGTTCCTACCAAGCCTGAGTGTATCAGCCGCATAAATGCTAATGAAAGCTGAAAAGGGATTTCAGACGAGCAACAAAACGACATCGGCGGCTGGCAGACGACCCCCTCAGCTCTACAATGTACAATAACTTCAAAGAATGCCTTTCATACTTTTCATATGATTAATGATCAACAGGACGTTGTTTCAGAGAGAGGATGCAACATTTTTTTCTCTCTCTCTATGATGAGAGCAACACAGTGCCGTTAGCAGCCACTGTGTAATTACCCGGCTGGCACAGATCATAAGGGAAAACTACACTATGCAAATATTTCATTTTCTCACAAAGGCTCCTCAGGGATCCATTGTGTACACTGCAGAGGTAATATCTGCCTAACCGGATGCCAGACCACGACAAAGGGGAAATCCATACCATTAGCCCCAGCTCTAGTCACGTTATCCAGAGTAGATCTGGGTTGTAATAGGTCTTTTTAAAGTTGCTAAACTGAAAAAAAAAGCACAAAAGGCTGCACTAACACATAAGCTTAAATGCCAAGAGGTAGAGGTTGCCACCTCTTACTTAAATGAACAAAGCCTTGTGTACAAGGTCTGACAGCCTGTGAGTGACAGCTTAATCATTTCCAGCTTAGTGTAATACCATAAAAGGTTTGCCTTTCCACATCAGTTTTAAACACAGAAGCACAAAGGCCTTTCGGGCCGTGCCGGCAATTTGCATGCAGCTCTCGCTCCGGCAATATCTCATATTCCTGAATGGCAGTATTCGTTGATTTGATCACAAACAGATGAAAGATGGAAAGTGAACTGAATGATAGTCATCAGAAGAAAGCAGAGGTAAGAGTGCAGAAACGTGTTTCTAAAATATAAAGAGAGTGATACAGAGTAGATGCAGAGATCTCTGTTAAGGCAATAAGGAAATCCTGTAGACTGATGCTTAATCTATCCATTATGTTTAAGAAAACTGAGTGCAGTCGCTTTTCTGTACCAGTCAAAAAACAAAGGATCTGCACTGTACCAGCAAACATTTGGTATTTCTACTTGATTAATGACATAAAGGCTGAACTGCAATTTGTCTTTCTATGCACTAATTGATTAATCTTCTAATTGTTTCAAAACTCAATCTCAACCCCACAAAAAAAGCACTATCTGCCACTGAGTGTACTCTCAGCATCATTACGCTCCGCTCAGAAGGATTGGAAAGCTGCACATGAAATGATGGATGACGTTTTCTGCTTTTCTGTGGCTTGATGCATAGCCAGAGAGCTTGCGTAGAGAAGTTTCAGCACCGGTGGAGTGGACGTCTCTACAGCCTCGCCACCAGAGGACCCCGAGCCCTGAGCCACACATCAATCTGTCCATTAATCATCAGGGACTTTGAGTCGTCAGCTTCAGTCACCGGTTATTCCATCTTTCCCAAAACTGACATGCATTTCAATTTACCTCAGATTTGCTTAAGCACAAAGATAAAGCTAATAGTGGCAGAAACAAGAGCACAGCATTGGATGAAGGCAGAGGAGACACAGTCCTTGAGGGGGAATGACTTGGACACAACCATGCCTGACTATCAGTTATACATATGGCACAAATGGAAGCATCTTTAGGTCTTATGCATCACATTAGATATATACAATCAATCAATAGCCTGTAGTGATATGCTTGCATTGCCTCTAATGTACACACTCATAATTTCATTATAACCCATTTGGCTTAAATTAGATCCACAAGTGGATGAGATGGATGAATAATAAAAGATGATTAATCACAAAAGAAAATGTGTTTCGGCATTTAAACATGATTTTAGTGCCTTCAACTAAAGCAATGATTTTAAAGGAAAGTAAGCTGCTGGTTGCAGTCATTTGCATTTTTTTTTCACCTCAGAAATATGGTGCGCAATCTGCTTTAAAAATGTGGCCATTCAATGTTTTCTTGCTCATCGGAAAAAAGACATTTCCTATAAAGCATCACTGAAACGTCTACACGAATTAATAGGCTCTGTTTGTAAATTCGTCATACATATAATCTATTAATTAGCAGTGCATCTTCAAAAAGTCCCAACTTTTACAACTGATTTAAACGAGGCTTCTCGTCTCAGCCAACCTTAAAGGAGGAGGGCTGCAGGCGTTGATTAGTCATAAATTTGAAATAATTACTGTGGAAATAAGTGCAGGTAGATGCTTTAAACCCACACCGAAGTGTTGTGCTTCGTGTTTTGTTGTGAAGCCTCTTGAATTTTCTGCAATAATGTTTATGCTCCTGGTGGTAAATGAGGCGACATTAAATTGCCGGACTTTTGAGTGAAGTTTGGCGTGATATGACAGAGGCTGAAGCAAGGGTTAATGTAAAGAAACTATAGGTTTTATGTCGTTAAAGCTGTAATTAAATGAAGGCTCTGCTTTGAAAGAAGTGTCAGAATGAGAAAAGAGTATGAAATAACTCACCATGGAGGGGTATAATCCGAAGATGGTGAGGGAGAGGACGGGGTACAGGACGCTCAACAGGAGCCGCATGCTGACGGGCTCCGGGCAGCCGCTTGTCTCCGAGGTGCGGTCCTTTGACATGGAGCTCCGGCACAGCGCCGCTCTACTGCCGCCGACCCGCACGCACCGCGCTCCGACCGCCGCACAGCCGCCGCACGGACAACCGCATCACAGCCGCCGCTCCCCGGAGCTCCGACTGAGGGACGGCAGCCAGAGGAAGAAAGTTTGGAGAGAGGGGGGAAATATTCAAATGTTTCAGTTCAGCCAGGCTGCAGGGGAGGTGCAGCAGGGCTGTGACATCACCTGACGACTTCTCTATCTATCTATCTATCTATCTATCTATCTATCTATCTATCGATCTATCGATCTATCTATCTATCTATCTATCTATCTATCTATCTATCTACCTGTCTGTCTGCTCTCTCTATCTACCTGTCTGTCTGTCTGCTCTCTCTCTCTCTCTAGTTACTTATATGTCCATCTGTCTGTCTGCTCTCTATCTATCTATCTGTCTGTCTGTCTGTCTGTCTATCTATCTATCTATCTATCTACCTGTCTGTCTGTCTGTCTGTCTGTCTGTCTATCTATCTACCTGTCTGTCTGCTCTCTCTTTCTCTCTCTAGTTACTTATATGTCCATCTGTCTGTCTGCTCTCTCTTTCTCTCTCTCTCTCTCTCTAGTTACTTATATGTCCATCTGTCTGTCTGTCTATCTATCTATCTATCTATCTATCTATCTATCTATCTATCTATCTATCTATCTATCTATCTATCTATCTATCTATTTGTCTGTTTGCCTGTCTTGTCAATGTCATGTCACTGTATGATGATCAGGAGGTCAGGACCTCTACCTGATCGATGGCCTACTTGGTTTCTTCCTGAACATCATCTGTATCTACAGGCAAAGGAAGAACATAGTAAAGGCTTGAACCAAAAAACTAACATCCTGCAACAGCAGCAGCAAATATTGAAAGTTTAATTTCCTATCTTGAAATGTCAGAGCCACTAGTAGCATTGTGTCACACAGTGTCCAATACACTTATTTCACCTCTGTAGATGACTTAAATATGCCTCTGCTGTCCACTTCCTTTGTTTGTACACTATACCACTTTCTGTTATAACAACATGTCTATCTATCTATCATCCATCCATTTGGATGACCTTTGTGTTCGCCTTCAGATTTTGTCCATTTGTCTTATGAAATAATAATAAGACGGAAAATACTTCCTACCTCTAACTATCTGCACTCAAAATTCTGCCCAAAACTAGTGTGTGTGTGTGTGTGTGTGTGTGTGTGTCTGTCTGTAAGTATACTGACATTAGTGGTAGTTTGGCATGTAGTTTCTTCTCAAATAGGTATGCATTGATGATAATGTAGTGAGAATTGGTCTTCAGAAACTTCAAAATGTCTATCACTGATCATGTTACATTGGACATTGTGCTGTAGAGAATCACAGCACTTGATGGATATGAACTAGCCGTATCTCAATTTACACACCATTTTTCACACTCTATGCTCTCATATACTATATTATCATTCAAGGTCATCAGGATAAAAAAAACATACATTAAACTGGCTTGGCAAATAAAAAAAAGCAGTTGAGTCATTCAGAGCTCGAGCTGTGAAGGTTTGTATTTACGAGGTCGACCGGTGGGTTCTGCACACATCATCATGGACCTGTTTGCCAGTGGAGCGGCGGCGGGCAGATGAGATGCCAGCGCAGGCTAGTGTGACGCCGCCGCCTGGAGAAAAGCAGCGGCACGATGCCATGAGATGCGGCGCTGGCAGCTGGAGCCGAAGCCGAAAGTCTCGATAATCTGGTCATCAGCTGCATGTGACACTTTGCTCTGGGGCGCCGTGAAGAAGCCTCTCTCCACCACGTCCTCCTGTGTGCTTATGCATTTCCCCCTCAGTCTGGTTATATTTGCATTATCACCATTTGCTTTGCAAGCATAAGGTCTGTCTTCAAAGACTGAATCTGTTGTGTGTTTTCATTACAGCGGTGATGCATTTTCTGTTTTTCTTGTGTTCTGTGACACATCTTTCAAAATGTGAAGCGCTCTCAGTAAAGGTCAGTGTAGCTTTATGGGTGTTTTTTTTTCTGGCTTGTTGATGCTCAGAAGAATGTTGAGTCTTTGGCCAAGGTCTTGGGAATCTCTAGAATTACATACAGGTTAAAGTAATAGACCGATAGAAGATGAATCTAAAGGCCAATGGGATCATCCACGTGTTCTTGTTGGGTTGGATACTCTCTGAAAACACTTTAGACTGTTGATGTGAAAGTTGGCAACTATTAAAACATATAGCCTTAAACACAGTGTGCTCCAGAGTGCTATGATAAAACAATACTGTAAATATAAAAATAATTCCACCTGACCAAGGATTAAGATTGAAAAATCTCAACAACTACACGAAAATGTCTATGTACTTCCATGGTCCCCAGAGGATGAATCCTACTTCTCTTCCCCTAGTTTCACGTCTCGTGCCACCAGCAGGTTTGCATATTTTTCTTGTAGTTAAATGTCTCAAAAAGCATTGAATGGATTGCTGAAATTTTAAAGTTATCCATGGTCCCCAGAGGATGAATCCCAATGATGAACCACTTACTTTTTATCTCTCATTCCAATGATTTTTCACTGGATGAGCTCCCTTTAGAATGGATCGACATTCATTTTGCTCCAGACATCAATGTGCTCCTCACGATGAATTGCACTTTTAATGTCTCAACTTTTCATGTAGAAATCACCATGAAATTTTTTATATACTTCCATGGTCCCCAGAGGATGAATGCTGCTGATGTTCATGATACCCTGGTTTTTCCTCTCGTGCCTCCAGCAGGTTTGCATTTTGCCATTTAGTTATATCTCAAAAAGCACTGAAGGATTTGCTATGGAATTTGGTACAGACACTCCTGGTCTCCAGAGGATGAATCCCAATGATGAGCCACTGACTTTTTTCTCAGTGATTTTTCACATTTATGAGCTCCCTTAGAATGCATTGACATTCCTTTTGCTCCAGACATTTATGTGCTCCTCATGATGCATGATTGCACTTTTAATTTCTTAACTTTTCATGAAGAATTCCTCATCAGGTGAAAATTTGAATTCATTCATTTATTTTATGACCAAATACCTGCAGAACTAATGATCCATGATAATTAGTGATAATTAGCAACTGTGATCATGCAAACACACTAAACTCAGATGATGAACATGATAAACATAACCTGCAAAACATTAGCATATTAGCATTGTCATTGTGAGCATGTGAGCATGCCAGTGCACCAAAACTGTGCATAAGTACAGCCTCACAAAGTCTGCAAGTCTATCTGCAAGACAGATTTTTAAAAAAAGCCTAAATAGAAAAAGTGTGGAGAAAAAAAAATCCCAC
Organism: Centropyge bicolor; assembly: GCA_037975185.1. Taxonomy (NCBI): domain Eukaryota; kingdom Metazoa; phylum Chordata; class Actinopteri; family Pomacanthidae; genus Centropyge; species Centropyge bicolor. Next base: position 235,715 of record JBBMOC010000014.1, read on the forward strand.
TTGCATGTAAGCTGTCGACCGGAGGTACTGGAGGGCGATGTTCTGTGGAAACACTGTGGCTTCACCGGGGATACTCAACACCCAAAGTTGGTGTGGGAGTAGCAGACTGAAGCAGTAAATAAGCTTGCTTTTACTGAACTCTGTGAATATGTGAAACTTTCATAACTCAGGGAAACCTTCAGCAGGTGAGATCCACTCAACCTTCACACGCTGTATAATACTGTTTCTAAATGCTTTAATTTTACCCATGACCCGCAGTTTCCCGTCTGATATCTTGACTCTTGTTTCCCACAGTTTATCCGGTGTGTTTTGAGGAGTTTGCTGGTTTAAGTGGCATGCTGTGTTCAGACAGAAAAAAAGAAAAAATCTCCTGTCATAGTTTCAAGCAACAGGGAATGAAACCTCTTTTCAAAGCACCAGTTTAAGCACTGCGTACCAATGAGTTCTCCAGAGCCATCCTCTGCCTCGTTTGTTTGACACTGAAAAGGAAATAGGCTTACATCCATGACTGCATGTTAATTAGACAATCGTGACCTCACGATTTTTTTTTTTTTTTGCGTGAAATGATAAAAGGAATTAAATCTAATCTATAAAGTAGATTAGGAAGAAAAAAAAAAACAATCCAGTAGTGATGCAGCGCCTGTTCACACCGCTATAATGGGCTCTTAATAGAGCTGGTTCAGATGGTCAAGTTGGAGTAATTAAAATTAAACAGACCTTGTACCTCTCTTGGAAGATTGTGTTTGTGAACTGCAGGCTCTGGTGTTTGTCATGTGTAATGCTATTAACATATATCTATATATAATGCTCCTGTATTATTTACCACTCCATTAGAAGCCATTTAATGGAAGGTGTTATTTGTTTATTGCAAATTAATTATTAGTCCACGTCATCAGACTCTTTCTCTCTCTGTCCCTTCGTTTGGACAGTTGTATACAGTATATACAACCTCAGAATCTGTGCACACATGTTGAGATGTTTGCACATTTGTCTGTGTGTTCACCAGATTATCAGATGCAAGCTGGTGATTAAAGGTTAAAGCCTCGCTGAGGGATAAGCATGTGTGTTTGTGTGTGAGTAAACATGTGTGTGTTGATCTGCATTTATTAGCCCCGAGGTCATTTAATGAGTGGTCTGGGGAGCCAGGAATGTGTCATGAGGTGGTGAGTCAGAGTCTCGGTTAACAACATTTATCAATACTAGTCAGAGTGTTGTCCTATAATGGCTTTAGTATTAGCTAGTATTGCATGAAGGACTTGTTCCTCATTGTAATTCATCATCTCTGGAGTTCATAACTGTTACACAAAAACACTTAGTCGAAGCACGAGCAGCAGTCCTTCAGACCTCACCTTCACATAGCAGATGCTCCAAAGCATGCCACAGCATCTGAAAAGCCACTTAAGCAGTATGATCTGGGGCTTTGACATAATGCTTGACAAACAAAAAACAGTCTGATGTTATTTTATGGCAAAACTGCAGATGCATCAGACTTTCCTGTGACTCTGTTAAACTCCCCACAGAAAGCAACGCCAGTGAAATCCTATGGGTGGGTCTTCATTCACAAATATTGTAAAACTCTGATTCCAAAAAAGATAAAATTAAAACAGAAAGTGATAATTTGCTACACTTTTTTTGACATATACTCAACTGAAAACAGTATGAAAAGCTTAAACTTGGGCTGATATCAAACCTGGTACTCAGAGTTCTCTACTTTTCTCTTTTTAGTCAGAATCAAGGCTGAGTACATTTCTCTAAGATGGCACTTGTTTAACATCAATCCTGAACTCATCAGCGTCTAAATTTATCCATATGATCTGTTGCTTCATGCATAGGGAGAGTCAATTACCATCAGCTGGTGCATGCTGAATATAAATTTACCTCAGAAAGATGACTCTAATCTCAGCTCATCCACTGGTTGCTTTCAATACACTTTACTACAACCCTGATTCCAAAAAAGCTAAGACACTGTGTGAAACATAAATAACTAAATTGCTAATCCTTTTTGACATATACCCAATTAAATCAGTACAAAGAAAATATATTCAATGTTTGACCTCATCAACTTCATTTTTTGATTTTTGTAGATATCTGCTTATTCCGAATCTGATGTCAGCAACATGTTTCAAACAAGTTGGGACAGGAGCAACAACAGACTGTGAAAGTTGTGGACTGATCCAAAAAAAACCTGTTTGGATCATTCCACATCCTGGAAAGGCTCACAAGCACTTTGGAACACTTTGTGAAACTGTTGTCAGGAAAGACAGTTTGTTAGCAAATGATTTAATTCATTTTTTATTTTCATAGTTTTTTAGGCAGCGTTCCAACTTTTTTGGGAATCAGGGTTGTACAATCCACCCAAAACACATTACAATAATTTCATAATAGTCAGTAATTTCTGGTTTGCTTACTAAAATTACAGAAATAAGTCACAGAAGTGACACAAAATAATATCAACCAGGGACTATGGGTGGGGCATGGCAGTTTATTAAAACCCAGAACATTGCATTTCTCCTAGTTTTACAAAATGTTAATGTTCTTTGTGCTTTGTCCCTAAAGAGACATGAAACTAGGACCACATGCACTTTGTTAAAGATTTGTGTTACTGCATATACTTATAGTACTTATACTTAGTATAAAGTTTTATTTTGCTTACATGTGAAATATCAGTCCAAGATACAACGTTCCCTATTTAAATGTTGTTTTCATGTCCTGCTTTCAAAAGTGGTATTTCTCTAGGAGCACACAGAATTACAAAATATCTGACTGTGACAAATACAGACCACACACCACAGAGGAATTGAGACACATCACCTCGACAGCCACCAGCCAAGAGCCGGAGAAATAAGCAACATGACTGTACTGTGCCAAATCCTCGACAAAGCCAGAGAAGGAACAGTAGCTCCAATATTCCACCGAAGCTCAGGCACAATCAAATCACCACTTTGAACATTATTAAGACACAACTCACCGACATGGAAACATGGAACAAATTCTACTGAAAATTGGATCATTAACCACCTGCAAAAACAATCCTCGATGACAAAGCCGCGCACTTTTCTAAACGGATTGGAAAAGCCAAACGGATGTCTGAACTGTACTCAACTCAGTATCATTCATTCATCTAACGCAGCAGATCATCCAGTCAAAATGTGCAGTGTCGTCCCTCCTTACACATTACGCCTTAACTCACCCTTGAAAGAAATTAATAAACCTCATAGTCTCACAAGTGCATTATGTGAAAAACTACACATTCTCGTATGAAGTTAGTAGCACAGAAACACCTACAGGCAGACAGTCTGGGGACATCCACAAACAAAAAGGAAAAACATACTGGCAATATATATTTCAACACTGAGAAAGTGTATATCACTGAAGACTTAATACAAACAGTGGTATGCACAGTCTGTTTGGGGCAAAATTGGCAAAGAGGACCCATTTGGATATGTACACGTGTCACACAACTAATTATGCCACTACACTATGTAATACTCATTTTTTTATGTCATTTCATGTCATCATTAAATATTCTGTGCAATATTTCATCTCTTAGATCATTACTGTGCAATATTTGTCATAACAAGGCAAAAACATTAAGTTACTTTTGCAGTTATGTCTCGTCTCATGTTGTCCTGTCTTTTCCTGTTTTATTTTGGTAACTGTTTCCCTTCTCGTTTCAGGTTGCTTGCCCTTCCTTCTGTGTCTCCCGCTGGTGTAATAGTCTGCCCCGCCCTGATTGTTTCCACCTGACTCCCTACCTTGTGTATTTAATGTCCGCGTCTTGCCCTGTCCTGTACCATTTTGTCGTGTCTGCTATGTCCGTCAACCCGTGCCTCATTTCCATGCGTCTCATGTCAAGTATTCCTGTTTTTGCTACTACGTTTTCTTGTTCATTTTCTACCTCGTTTTTCCTCAGCGTTGCTAGAGTGATTTTGAGTTTATTACTTTGTTTATTTGATACTTTTCTTCCTCAGCAGAGTGATTTTTTGTTTATCCACGTTTTGCCAGTCCTCAGTAGAGTGATTTTGAGTTTTGCACCTTGTTTGAATAAAAACCTTTATTTTGAACTTTTTGCATCCGCGTCCTGCTTCTGGGTTCAAAACCAGGCTGAGTCTTGTCAATATTTCATTCTGTGCAATAGCACATCTCATTTCATTGCATTTCACTTCAATTCATCCTTTTCAAATCTGTTTATCACGTAAATATTGTTTTCATATCTCTCATAGTTCAAATTTCTCTTGTTAATTTGTTAATACCGTCTAGCCTGTTTTGAACTGTTCATACTTGTATATTTCTTATGGTTGAATTGACAATACTTTCACTCTTGTTAAATTGTTGATACTTTCTATTCTAGTTAAATTGTTAAAACTGTTTCTTCTCTTGAGGTTTACCTCCTATTTATCTTGCTGCTGTAACACTGTAAATTTCCAAGTTGTGGGACTAATAAAGGAATATCTTATCTAGTAAAACAATGCTCCTCATGACACTGTGGTAAAAATGTAGCATGCATAATGGGTCCCTTCAGGATGCCCCTTCAGATGAAAATGTAAGGGTCTCATGTGTTATACACTTGTGGAAAAAGGTCACACCAGAGCAACACTTGTGCAGACCAGAGGGGTATTTGAGACGACCAAAGAAGCACCTGGGGGGCACTTGGACATCGTGGTGGTTTAACTTGAGGTTTGCACTTGAGTGGTCCAAGAGCCCCTCCGCTGTGAAATTTCCCAAATGGGAGCAAATATACCCCGGTTAAACAAATGCTTTTAAATGAGCACCTCTGCACTTAGAGCACAAAGGGCAAGAGGCAATTAGTTTCTGAGTAACGTTCCAAAGTAAAAAGCTATAGATTTTAATCATGGAACAAAGAGCAAACCACAGATGAAAGTCAACCTGTCCTGCTGCTCTTCAAACACACATTTCCTGCACCTGCAGATAATACAGAATAAAGCAATAAAGCTGGTGCACAGACTCCCATTTTATGTCGACAGTCGTTGCATGCACATCATAACAGCGCTCGGGTCATAAGAAATGTGTCAGGAAAACAATGGGCAATCATCCCTGCAGAAAACCACAATAGCAACTGACCACTGACACCTAGCAAACTGCACACACAAACACAAAGACTGCTCCTCACAATGGAACTAAACTGAAACCAACACATGTAATCTGCACCCACTCACAGCTGTGGACAATTAATAAGCAATTTCTGCCAATATGCATGTGTTTCGATGCTTTGTTTTATGGTGTATATATATGAAAATGTATGTCCTGTCATAGCTTGTTTTAATAAGTGAAGCATTAGCTCTCTTCATCACACACACACACACACACACACACACACACACACACACACACTATTGTCATGAGCCCGTCTCTTCTTCCTCTTCTTCTGCCACCAGACAGACTGACATTAGTTTGCCAGCCATAGCTCCTAGAAAAAAAGATATGCATGTTTTTCATGTCACAGCTTGACAACACTGACAGATCAATATCCAATTTGTATTAAAATTGTTCCATTACTGCTTACTCAACTTCCACTTTCCTCTTTCATCTGTCTCCTTAGCATTTTGTCCCCGAATTGCCTTCCTGCCCTTTCGCTCGACTCATCTAAAAAACCCTTATGTGCGACTGACGTACCATCCCTCCTCTGTCATCCCCTCCGCTGTGTTATTCCTTTTACATTCTGTCCCTTGCTCTTTTTCTGGCATTAGTTGCTCAGCAACATCAAGTAGTATTTGGTGGTACAGGAAAAAAAAAACAGAGGGGAAGAAACAGCACATTCAATGTGAGGGGTCTTTTGTCATTCTGCAGAGCTGGTGGGTCTGAAAAGTGCTTGGATCTTTGAGTGGACCTCTGCTAAGGCTGTCATTTACCGACTAAACAGTTCTGCAATGTGTAATTTTTTTTTTTTGAACAACACGTTACATTTTAAATGGAGCTGTTTTCGCGGTACCCCGTGGAGTTTTTGAACATGTGCCGTGCTGTAGTGCTGATTTTTTTAATGGGTGGTTCTCTACATTATTTTGATTCTTTTGTCCAAGGGCTCACACGCACGCCATGAGCACAGGAGTGAAGCATATTTCTATTGGGTACCACAAGCTGATGGCGGTAACCTGCTGTAAGAGGCTTTAAAGCATCATTAAAGAGAGAAGGAAGAAGAAGATTGCAAGTTAATATCGAAACATTTCAAAACATTCAAAGGAGATTTTCCAGAATGTTTAATGACGCAGGTATGTTGGTAAGACCTCGAGGTCCTGCTCACCTACACAGGTGTCTTCACCTCTGGCTAATTAGGCCTGCTCTGGGAGACGGTGGGCGGAGATATGCTGCAATTATGTGCTGTTGCCAGACTCTGTGCACTAATAGGAACGACTGCCCTGCAGAACCCGAGCAGCACAGTGGCACTTTGTGCAGGCATGGGTTCCAACAGCAGCTACATGCCACATCTACTATTCGTACGTGTTGGCCCTGTTGGCCCGAAGTAACCATGTCTCCCAGGATCATGAACACTGACTAATAAACAGATCACAATGGAAAAGCTCCCACCTGCTGATCTAGATTCAGCATCATACCTGCTGCCTTAAATGGCTCTTGCCCTTCACTTCAGCAATGGCTCTCTTGCATGGAGGCAATAATACAGGTGTGATTTGTTCCTCCCTAACAGGTGCAACAAAGTTAACAGGGAAGTCAAGCACAGTTTATACTTGCCCACACAGTCCTGCCTGAATACAGGTCCAGTTGACTAAGTCTCTGTGGCGCAATCGGTTAGCGCGTTCGGCTGTTAACCGAAAGGTTGGTGGTTCGAGCCCACCCAGGGACGTTTCTCTTTATCTTTCCAAAAAAACCCCAAACCAACCTGAATTTCTCCTATGGGGGAACAATAAAGAATTATCTTATCTCAACAGAGGTTTACCATGGGTAAAGAGAGAACTGTATTACATACCAGCAGAGGTAAAGCACAGGTGTTAATTAATAACGACTGCATTCCATTTTGCTGCGTCAGTTTCAGTATAATGTTCATGCTGACAGTGAGTCATTCATTTTAATATTCCCATCTGTGCTTCTCCTATGGTGACATGCCAAAATGTGTGCTTGTGAAAATGTATATCAGTAAATGAGGGTGCAAAGTGTTTTGGTAAGGAACACTGGAGGTAAACTGTCATGGTTTACAATGAAAACTCACCTGTCTTTGAAAGTGATGACTTTCACATTAATGATATGAACCAGTCAGTCTTTAAATCGGCGAAACACAGCTTATGCATTCTTACATTCCTGTAGCACAAATTGAATCAAAGCCATCTTTTACTTCCACTTACTATAGTGAAATCTAAAACATTTTAAAGGTCTGATTGAACATCACTGCCTTCCTCTCCACTGCCCTCTGATTTTCAAGTATATGCAAAGATGGAAGAGGAATTAAGGATTAGCAGCACTTGATTTTTCATGGCATAGGATACAACCTCTTCACTGCTGTGCTGGATCTTTTCTCTCATCGGCTAATTTCACCGACTTCACTTCAGAGAACAGCATTGTTATTATTTATGATCACTTTAGAATATGAAAAAAGTCTCCTTGACAGGGTGTTGGTTCTTCAAATGAAGCTCAAGAACTTTCAACAACAACACATTGATCCCAATATGCGCGGCTAATTACAATTTACAGCGCAGCCAATTAGCTCTTGTATAATTGCCTCTTGAATGCTGGAAGTTGAGTGGCCTCTGGTGTATGACTCCTCCTGTCTTTGAACCAAATATAGATCTCTTGATTATCCTCCACAATAAAATGTGCCTTTGCTTATTAGTCACATTCGATATCTAAGAAAGTGCTGGCCAAGTTGTGATCTCACTTGGGAATTTAATGTATCCTTCCTTTGCATCTGGCACCTACAAGATTATGCTAATTCAGCCAAAAGGGTTGGAGCAATTAACTGAAAACCAAACAAGCCTTTTCTCCTGTCTACTTTAAGCTACTGTAATGAATTTCTGTGTATGTCAGTGAGGGAGCTCAGGATTCTCCCTATGGATTTCCTGGAGATGAAGAGTGTAACGCAATACAATGCACAAAAATCGACTCATGTAACGAGGAACTATGCATGCGAAAAGATTGCAAGTTATGCATCTACAAGCATGCGAATAATTGCGGTAATACAATTTAATTAGAGTTAATGCTTTAATCGTTATGAATCGCTTTCTGAGTTATTATAGTGCTGTCATTTACCAAGTCAAGTGTCAAGTCTCAGTCCTATAGTTATTGGATCTAAGCTGCATGGATGACCACAGTGATTAGATTGACCTGAAAATGAAAATTATGCTGGTAACAATTTATTTTAGGCACCCACATTGATCATGAGTAAGCTGCTTTAAATATGTAATAAATAGTTTATAACAGACAATTACGTAGTTGTACACAGATATAATACTCTTGAGGTGATGTATAAACAGATAATGAATGATCATATAGAAAATATGTCATCAGGTTCTAATTGTAGACAAATGCTACATATTAGCACAACGACACTTTAAATTCTTCTTATATTTGCTTACAACTACATTTTAGTACTTTATACTAAAATATTTATATATTTATTAAATGAGTGTTACCATTATGTCTTATAATTCAAATTTAGTGAACAGATATGAGCCTTCTAAAGTGTTTTTTGTGTTTTGTGTGAATGTCCACAAACTGATATTTGCATAATGTGCACTCAGTCAGTCAACCTGGGCTGACCCCGCCAACATGAACCCCAAAAGCATGCTGGGTAGTGGGGTCTGACATAGACAGAGACGCGGGCATGAGGTGCACTGCCAGGACAGCTTCATCCACACAACAGACACTGGATCAAAGAGGTGTTAATAGCAGGATGCTCATATAATTCAACCTCCAACTACAGCCTCCACAATAACACATATCAACACCGACGTGACACAGGGAGCCGAGCACTGCCTGTCTGTTTGGAGCCGTGAGGAGCCTCGAGTTTTAGGGTGAGAAAAGTGACAGGAAACATTGCAGACAAACACCTAAACCTCTATAACAATGCCTGAGAATCTTCTGTCCAATCTCCCATGTCATCCCAGCCTACAGAAGAACACACTGATGATGACACGGGTGAACCATTCTGCTGATTTTCCACACCGATTGGCTCAACAGTGGTTCTGCACGAGGAGAAGTCTGAGAACCTGCAGCCACGGTAACAGGCTTGTCAATAATCTTACCTCTCTATGATACTGTTTTCCTTCCTCTCCTGTTTGATATAATGCACCATACGCTGCAGAGGTGTGTGTGTGAATGAGCTTACTACCTCCCTGCATGACTGAGAGGACTTGAGGAAATGTCAGTCCGCCCATGCTGAACCGCAGCTGAATCACGCCGCTTGCGCGGTTACGAGGTTCAGCAAAAGTTCATCATTTTGAAATTACGAGCGTTTTTGTATTGGCGCCGCTTTTAGCCTTCAACGATGCCTCTGAATAACTGACTCAGACGCGGCAGTTAACTCCAAGCGTCCTCGCAAAACGTCTGAATCCACTGAAGGCAATGAGGAGCGTGAGCGCCTCTCACCCACCGACACTTTCATTCGCCGCACTTGTTTTCTACTAGTACTGGCACTCCTGCACTCCTCCACCTACACTTTTAATCAAAAGCTGGATACGAGTTGAGGCCTATTCTGTGGGGATTGTTAAAAGTCCTTCTGAGGAAACAGAGGACGTCATATACCGAAGAAGAAGTAGATTGAAAGAGGCTCCAACACCAGAGTAAATTACAACATTTCATCCTAACATTACTCCTCTTATTAATTATCACATGCTGATCCAATTTCAAAGCCTAAGGTTATTCAAGGCTAGATGTTGCCATTAAGGCTCATGCTATTTTTTTTAAAGGCTGATAATGATGCTGGATTTATTAGAACCTGCCTCATCTTTCTGTGGAGATTGGTGTTGCGACCGTTGAGGTCAACGAGGTAAACATTAAATCGTTATTAACAGCAACTCTTCATGTTAATCACAACTCTCATCTGGTAATTTGCTGAATATTTGTTCTGACTCTGTTACACTAAGTTTTTTTTTTTTTTGAGTCCACGCTCGTATATATTTGTCTTTTCATTCGCACAGGAGACAGTTTTTATGAACTCCCAGTTTTCAAGTCCTTTGTAAAGGAGGAAATTAGACCAGAGGACGCGGAAAGTTCAAAACACTGAAAATTTAAGCAGAAAAAAAAAGTGTTCATGAGTTTGTTTGGTGTTAAAGCTGTGACCCAGCAGTTCCAGGCAACTGTTGAACTTTGTGTCTCTCCACATGCAAAATGGTGCGTGTGAGACTGCATTTGAAGTTTGGATGATGGTTTCTTTTTTAAAATCCTCTCAAAACTCAAACTCAACACTGCAATGAAGGAACAATGTTGTCTCTATATTTGCGAGTCTCCTGCGGGGATCACCAGGTGATCTGATGCTGGCCCTTTGTCTGGGACCTGTTTGCTTCGGTCTTTAACCACAGCATTGTGTAACTGCTATGTAGACGTCTGGGCTGCTGTGTGGATGTATGGATTACAGATGCATGAGTCACTCACTCAAGAGAGTTGGGTTTTCAAGTCACTTGAGTCTAGATTTGACTCCTCCACCAGAGTCCATTGAGCATGTGCACCAGAGACTTCTTCTGGTTTAGTCCTTCATCAGCTTGATCGGGATAAACTAATTTAATTGTGTGGCTTTTCTAGACTTTCCCAATGTTACCAGACCATAAGGATCAAACTCTGAAAGTGAAGCATTTTGCTGGGATCAGGTTATCACAGTAATTAACTTTTACACAAATACAGTCAATATGAGAAGAGTTGCACAATAGTGTGTGTGGTCTTACCTCATTTTTACCGCTGATAAAATCTGCCAGTGACAAAATAAGGCAAGAAATTAGAAGCCTGCCTTTGCCAACTGTCTGATATCGGTCACTCATTGCTTCAAAAATGACTAAGAATTAGTGTTAAATCTGACAGTGTCATGGTTTTGATACCTCTGATTATTTTTGTGTTTTTTTCTAGTATAGTTTGTGTTATTTTTGTGTTTACAGTTTTTCTCAGTTGCTTTGGTGCATTTCTCTGATCAGAATTAAAATTCTCATAACTGTTAGTTCAACCTCCACAACAGTTAGTCATTTGTGCACATCATAGTAGCAGTTTCTCATTCTTTCCAACAAATTGCAAATCCTTTGGACGTGCATCAGTTGCTTTCATACAATTCTCTGCTGTTTTATAACATTATCATTTGCTTATGTCATGTCAGTCAAAATGAAGTATACTTATTAAAGCTGAATAGTCATTCCCTATAAAACTAATAGTCCTCATTTCATTGATTGAGTCATTACATACAAAAATGTTGAACTAGTTGTCAAAATCTGTCAAGCAAATTTGACACATTTCTTTATCATTTTATTCCTGAGGCGGGTTTCAATCTGGCAAAAGGTAGACAGCGTGGAAGGGACTGCATTGGACAGAGAGCAACCACAGATGTCCCAGGCCAACGAGGAGGGAATGTTACAATGTGTGCAGCCATCTCAGAAAATGGCCTCCTCACCCATATCCCCTGTCTTGGTCCATACAACACACAACATCTGCTGACTGTTTTAGACACTCTTTACCTGGAGACCATCTTTTCACCACTCAGATCCTGTCAGACAGTGGTTTGCAGCATGTCTTTGAATGATGTGCAGTACCGTGTATGTTGTATGTTCAGCTCCAATATGTACTGCAGTATTTGTTTTGCACAATGCTTTGAACAAATTAGAATTGCAAAGAGCATACGCAGTAAAAATGTGAAACATATGTATTGAGTGTGTTGTTCTCAGTTACCTCACTAAATACAGTAATGTGTAGCTTTACTGTAGTTTTCAAATGACTGTGCAAACAGTGTATAGTGCTGTCGTGAGCATTTTCAGGTAGTGTCACCAAGATCTGACTTTTTGCATTTGAAAACACTCCCAGAGCAAACTGTCATAATGAAAACATGACTAAGCCATTTGACTGTCTTGTTCATAAACAATGGTGTCAGGACTTTTCATATTGTTGACACTGACACTTTGATTGACATGAATACTTGCTTTTGAGGAATGTACTATCCATTTTGAGCAAGTGAGGCACTTTTGCAGGTTATCAACTAGGTTTTGCAGTTTGTACTAATTGTTTTGAGAAATGCGCTAACTGCTGTGCAAATGTGTCAAGCAACCACAAGTTTTACCCTTTCCCTCGTCTTGCTCCTGGGTCCAGTTAAGAAATCACCTCAAGCGTCACTGTGGCCACTGTAAACTGCAGTGCACTGTGTGAGAATAAAAGCTTGACAGGCGCAGCAGCAGTAGGCTAACAGACGGGGGTGGGGATTAGAAAAACGGTCAATTGCCTGCAGAGGAGAAATTGAATGAAATTCTCCGTTTTCTTTGTGTTGTCAGGGTTCGATGGCTCCTCTACTCCCACGGTGTCCCTGCCCTGACACTGACTCATCATCCTTCTCTATCCCCTCCCTCATGTCTCCCTGACTGGCACAATGCAAACTTGGCTCAGGAGGAGCACACAGTACCTGTCACCTCTTCATTATCTAAAGGCTTCGATTGAATACACTCTGAATATGTGTGATTAAGGTGAGGGTCAGTTCACCTTCTCAAAAGCCCAGAGGAGAGAAGAGCTGTGACGCCTGCTTTGACCAAGTCACACAGATGTAAAATTACCCCAGAAATGTGTCATTAAAATGTCAGCCCCAGCTGCCTCATGGTCAAATGCTCAATAATAGTACATTTATCTCTCCACAGCCGAGGCTTTCAGTTCACTGCCGTCCCTGAGTGTTTTAATTTCCTGTCTCAATGGGAAACTGTCTCCCTGTTTTTTTCATTTTTAAATGCAGAAATATTCTCTGCTTATGTCTGCAGCCTCTTTATTGTCTGCAATTTATTGACAATAAATACAGCCGGAGTTTAAGGTTGAGGGTTCTGCTTTTTTTCCCCCCGCAACCGTCTTTAATCAACATGAGCAGAAGTGAAGAGGCTGGTAAATGAAACTCACAACGTGTGAAGAAGTTGTGTTCCCTTTTGAACTCAGGACGATAAAGTTTCTCCCGGCGCTTGAATGAAGGAACAGAAATTTCTCTATATAAGAACATGAATGAGCTTTTTTTTTCTCGTCACATCAACAGAAGTAGTTGCGCAAGGCTGAATTAAGACGATAGATTAGATTACACCATGTCATTTAATTATGCATTGAGGGGGATTTCAAATGAGAAAAAAACAACCTGCTGGTTTTGGAGGAACTGTTTCTGCGACAGTATTAACAACTTGAGCAGCTCATAGTGGACAACAGCAGGTGTCTGAGACTGCAGACTACACAGAGGCCACATGGAGCACAATGAACAATCAGGCAGCGTGTGATACAGACCACACTGTGCTGCTTTCCAGTGCTTTTTCAACTTGAAGGATTAGACCACCAATGTGTGACATCATGAATTTTCAGCTCAAACAAGTGCATGTTCCATTGCCCGGTCAAATACAGGTGCACAACAGATGGCTGCCCATCACTGAGCCTGGTTCTGTCCGAGGTTTCTGCCTGTTAAAAGGAAGTTTTTCCTCGCCACTGTCGCATCAAATGCTTGCTCATGATGGGAACTGTTGGGTCTCTATATGTTGTCGGGTTTCTCAACCTGCTCAGTATGTAAAGTGCCTTGAGATAACTGTTGTTGTGATTTGGCGCTATACAAATAAAATTGAATTGAATTGAATTGAATTGAATGAATTTTCAGCTCAAACAAGTACATGTTCCATTGCCCGGTCAAATACAGGTGCACAACAATTGCCTCTAACCACGTCTGATGCCGACTGTTTTGTTTGGATCTGTGGATTTAATATGGATGTTTAATGTGAGTCAGGTGAATGTGAAGCTGCAATGCAATAATGTCCTATTGAGTATGTTATTATTTCAGAATTTGATGCTAAGGAAACCTGCAGATCAACACAATCTGGGGGGGAGAAAGCTGTTAATGGGAAAGAGAAATTCTAATCATTTTCAAAGGTGGTGAAAAAATAAAGAGGGCCCGGACATAATGTAAGAGCTCCGAAATGACGACAGCACTTTGCAGCCGTGTAGTTGATTTCTAAATGAAAATGCCAATCTTTCAGGTGGAATATTTTCCCTCCCTGAGTGTGACAGGACTTTAAATGGCTGTGATGTGAATAAGGCTGTAGGGGAGCTGTGGGCTAAATATCAAATCCATCAGAAGCGGGTCGATAGGTGTGACCTTGTGTAGAACATTCCCCCTAACTCGTCTCGGAGGGAACAAATTTCTCATGGCTGTGACAACAGGGGAGCATCCTTTAGGACGAAACAGTGGATGGGATGTATTTCTTTTAGATTTTTATGGCTTTCCCTTTATTTTTGTCAGCCATGGGAGAACAGATGTTTTACTTACCAAGACTGCACTGTGAAAATACTCCATTACAAAGTCCCACATTCAAAACCTTCTTCAGGGAGAAGTGCAGAAGTATTAAAAGTAATCTTTATGCAACAGATACATAATTCGATTTTTAATATTGATGCATTCACGCACAGGTAGCATTTTACTTCTGAGCTGTACAGGTAGCTTAGTCCAGCAGTTTCCAACCTAGGGATTGGGCCGCCTCCACTGACATATGAATTTATTCATTTTTGGAAATCTCTCATTAGCGAAACTGCTAAAACATCACAGATGTCTGAAATGTGAAAAGGAGCCTGTTGACACCTTTTCACAGTGGTTTCATTTTTAACAATTTTTACAGTTTGTCATATGCAGCTTATCATGTATTTTTTTTTTTTTGGTCAAGTCTTAAACTGAAAAGTAACTCGTAACTTTCAAAAAAATGTAGTGGAGTAAAAAGTACAACGTTTCCCTCTTTTACAGTGGAGTAGAAGTAACATAAACTATAAACAGTAGTCCAGTAAAGTGCAACTACCCTAAATAGTAGTTAAGTACGGTACTTGAGTTACTTTCCATCAGATTCATGTTCAGTTTATTTGGGTCAGGATTTCCACATAATCAGTAATAGAAAATGTTTCCATCCATGACTGTTGCAAAAATATCAAAACACCAACTTTTCCACCTCAGCAAAGAGGCAAAATATCTTGATTCATCCAAGCAGGTGGATGAAATCACACTTATTGTGTGTTGCATCAGTCTAACATGAGACACTCAATAACCAAAGAGTGAACATTGACTTAACCATAAGCACTTCAATAAATAAAGGAATCCCTCAAGCTGAAAGGTGATGGAATCTGAACACTGTCAGTGACGCAGAATGAGAATGTGCGAATAACAAGTCGTGAGGCTTTGACATTGACACAGCGGTGATGAGTGTACAGCCGGAGAAATTGAACGAGCACCTGAAGGAGTCGTTAAAGAGACCGAACGGCTGTGTCGTTAACTAACCAACCAGAATGGAGCTGCGCTGCTCATAAAGTATTTACTAATTAAATCCTGTATTTATCTAACAACAAAAACCCAGAGCAGCCAAAGAAAAGGAATACTTGACTCATACACATACACACACACAACCACACACACACACAGGGTGGTAATTGCCCAACCAACTAACCACAGCATTTTCAGACAATTAATTATTCACAGAATCAATTATGCAGCCGCTCTCACAAGCAAGGTCTGCTTCAAAGTCCAAAACAACCTTCACTCAACATATTTCAGCTTCTCACACACACCCACACAGGGCAGGTGTCAGTTCTACCAAAGCATGTGCTATTAAATTATTATGAAGGGAATGACTTCAAGCTGTTGTTTCAGGTGTTCTTCATAGTCAGATTTGTCTCTCTCGATCCTTATACCGACACGATTAATTAGATATGAACGCAGAGACCTATCCCCTCCTCGTGTTGCCCCTTCATCCTCCTCCACTCTCCTCTCTTGCCCCTTTCAAGTGAAGGAATGGCTTTTGAAAAGTCTGCCTGTTAAATGTTTTAACAGGTGCTGCCAAGATCTATCGTGCCGTGTCTTCCCCGCCCCGCGAGGCTCGCCTCCCTTGTCCTCGCCTGGTAAACACAATCTCCATGCCTGTCCCCCCCACCCCCCCACCCCACCTGCTATTTAAGAGCGTGACGGCTCACTACCTCCTGGGATGCGCTCCGGAATTTATTGGTGGGGAGGTCGGGGAGCCTGTCGTCCTTTTTCGGGATTCATTGGCACGCACGGCGACGATGCCTCATGAGCGGGACGGGAGAGAGCAGGACAGGGCCTCATCTGAACTTATTCAAATGAGAGCGTGTCTTTGAAGCGTTGCATGCGGTGAGCTTTGTTATGGGTCCCGGTGGTTCAGCTGTTGTCGGTCTCTCAGGTTTCCTAACGAGCGGAGCCTTGGCATTTGCCTTAGGGCTTGTTCACAATCACTTGGTGCGCCTCTCTGATCACTCCCGCCGCTTCTTTATCTCTCCTTTTAAATATGGCCTTGAAGTCCACTCGAGGGGTTTTGAAAGGCAAACGCAGAACGAGGCCTTATGTGCCAGGTGCCGGTTCAGGGCTGCCACAGGACTGTCATTTTGTCCACTGAGTCTTTAATAGCAGGCTTCTCTCTCAGAGTCTGATGCCTGGAGTCCACTTTGACTGCTACATGCCTCTTTCCCCATATGATTACCACTGCAGGAACCAGGAGATTAATATTACCTCTTGATGATGTAGGCCTACTGCTGGAGGAGATGATACTGATGATTAACAATCAGGGAGCCATTATTGTTTAAGTATAATAAGTCTGCCTGTGGCTTTTGCCTTAAAGGAACAGTTTCACATTTATGCTTATATAGTTTCTTGCTAAGAGTTAGATGAGAAGATTGACATCGCTCTTGTGACTGTCTGTTACATGTGATGCAACAGGAGGCAGTTAGCTTAGCTTAGCGCAAAGACTGGAAACAGGGGGAAACTGATAGCCTGAGTGCAGCCATAATCCCTGTAGAATAAAAATGTGTTGTATTTCCAATTCAGTTTTTGCACTAATTAAGAACAAATGAAATATGATATGTGCTTGTAGGTCTATTTTTTTTATATTCTGGACAAGCTCCACATGCAGTTCTCATTGTGATCTCCTCATCATATTTGACAAGAAAAAGCAAAATGTGTGTTCCCAAAATATCTAACTACTCCTTAATGACTACAGTCTCCAATCTAAATGACAGAAAGAACCACAGATAAACTAATTAATCCGATCAGATTGAAAATGATCTAAAAGGGAAAAAAAAGTCTCATCTCAAAGGACATCAAACTACCTGAATATTGTAAAACCTGCACAGACATTTTGTGCTACACAGTTCACACTTCAGCTCAACTGTAATTGTCCAAATCTTTTTAATCCTAAAAAGCGAGCACATCCTGAGAACGTGTGAAGAATGTGAGTCATGCGGCATCATTATAACCCCAGGGCTGTATCGCACCTGTGGATATCAGCGGATTGAACCACACTTCGTAATAAGCATTTGAAACATCCGGCGACGGCACAAAAGCCGTTGAATCGGGCCGAAGACAGAGACAAATTGGTGTGAGACGACACGTTGCTGAAGTGTGGCGGATATGCAGACGTCTGCACAGTGAAAAGCAAATATTCACACTGGTTGTAGTCAGCAGCCTTGTTGTGTACACACACTGATAATCACCCGAATCATATTGGCATTCTGATGTTCAGTTTTGTTTCCTATAATTCTGATAATAAGAGATGTTGGATGAAGATACAGTGGTATACAGTTACATTTCTCTTTACTTCCTCATTGATGAAGATTCAATTATGTTCACCTGAAGCCTTATGCTGTTTTTAAGTTAAATTGCTTTTTCCCATTTAAAACATGAGCTCAACTTACATAACAGGTGGCTGATTTACTGAGAGGGAAATTGTTATAGCAGCATTGCATATCCACTCAAATCCTAGAAAATCGTGCCTTTGTGTTTGACAGCCTCTTATCTGCCGATGCCCCCCAGAAAGTTACGAGAATGTGAAGGCGACAGTGACAGTGTTTTTGATATCAATCTCGCATCACTGTCTTTCTGTTGGCAGGAGTTCAGAAATTCCTTTGGAATCTCTTTAATTTTTTTTCTGAGGAAGATAAATAAATATCTGCAAGATCTGCTTTTCAGTATCCGATTAAAGCCTCTCTCTTGCGTGACTCCGCCGTGACAGACCCTGAACCGTCCCACAGCAGATTCGTGCCACTGACATATACACATGTAATTGTCAATTGTTATGAAAGCAATAAGCTCTCCAGCTCCCTACAGTAGCTTGATTAGCCTCTTCAGCTCTTCTATAGAGAATAGAAGAACATCAACCTGCTGGGGTTGCTAATTAACTGAATCACAAAAATAGCTGAGAGCACGCTACATCCATACACATAAGTTTACTGAGAGTGGATGTGATGGCGGCAGAGTGGTTGGAGATCATCACCCCTGGGTTCCTCCCCCTGGAGCAGATTTCCCAGGTTTCTTCCCAAGGACTGGAGCCGAGAGAGCCCGGGTCGTGCTTGAAAATGATTGCCACTCGATGCTTATTTGTGCTGACGGAGCGCTCTGCCTGCATGTTTAATGCGCTGCTTTGGGTCTGGCGGCTCATATAGGAACAGTAAAAAAACGAAGTGTACATGTGGCGCTAACCCATCTGTCATGTAGAGATGCTCCCTGCTGTATAGGCTCAGAAGAGGATGTGAAGAGGAATCAATCTTTGAAGCATATATGGCTGGTTTGAAAATTGGTACAGGGGAAAGCATATTGTGCATCAGTGCATTTGTGAAGGGATTATATTTTTTTATTATGTGAGGGATTTTTAGGCAACATAGGGTTCCAGCTATGTTGGAAAAAGCCTTTGTTTGTTTGAAAAGTCCACCTTTCTTTGGGCATTTTCAGGCTAGATCTGGTTTACTATTGAACCTTTTTCCACTTTGCCACAAATAGTTTACATAGAGCTGGAAAGTCAGCTAGTTCACCTCATTTGAACCAGAGAAGCCACCGCTGTCAGAGTCCACTGTTGTGACTGTGACTCTGACAGCTCGCAGCCTTCAAAAACGCATTCAATTAAACCCCCTTTTAACTAAATTGCGTTTATTTGCAGAACGTCACGAAGAACATTATTTTTGTTCTACTTGAAAACAAAATGACGATAATTGAGTCATGCAAAAACATTTAATTAATTTTCCACTATATTTTCCCGGGGTGACTCTGTAAGCCATCAAACCCCAACATTAAGAGCTCCTGGCTGCGTGTATTAGCCTCAGCTTCTCTTTATCACAATTTGCAAATGGCCAAAATTACCTCTTGAAAAGGTGACATTACAATATTGAAACACTAATGATATCAGGAGGAAAAAAACACTCTGAGTCATCCTGTAGTTGGTAGGATGTGGTGGAAAGGTTGTTTTTTTTTCCTCCCCTGGTAGTGATCTCACCACTGCCGACATAATACGCTCCACATATTAGACCTGAAAGAAAAGACCTAAAAAGCCAAGAGAAACTTCTTGCTGCAGAATGTGAATTATTAACCTGTTTTTACCACCAAAACACCCACGCATCAACAAAGAGCTTTGAAATTGTTGTCTCTCTCTGTCTGTCGAACCCGAAAAGTGAGGCACATGGAGTTAAAAGGCCCGCACCTGCAAAGCTTAGAGACACTGACTTAAAGCTAAATATGCGTATGTTGAAAGGAGAGAGTTTATGCTTTGTTATTCTCAACACGTTTTATGTAGTGAGAAGTGTAGTATGGCCATTGTTGCCCTGTTGGCTCGGTTCACCACTTTGCTCCAGACTGAAATATCTCACAACTAGCAGATGAAAGTTTGGCCCCTCAGTTGATGAATCCAAGTGCTTTGGCGATCGCCTGATGTTTCTGTGAGGCACCTTCCTCCCATTTACAGACGTGACACCTCACTAAAACATGATCAAACTTGTTTTTTATCCCCACTTTCATGTCGCGCCGTCTGACACATTTTTGACTTACGTGCGCATTTGTAAAATCGTCCCTGACCTGAGACGCTTTCGGTGAAAAAAGACCTCATGCTGTGTCTCGAGGTGACGCGCGGTTCCTCGCTGGGTCCGAATGGAGGATGGCTGCACTTTTGTATCAGACGAGTATCTCAGCTACACTTACAGCCCACTGCGACTGTCGGGTCCCTGTGTGGTTCCTGGGGTGCTGTGAAATCTCCTCACATCCTCTGATCTAGAGGGAGAGAGGTGCAATTTGGACACAATGTTTTTGTTCTCTCATCTAGAATGGGGCAACTGGGAGTGTTGCTGAAGACTAAAGGGCCAGTGGGAATGATGTCCTTGTAATTTTGCACAGACTGTACAATATAACAGAGCTTGATTAGTCAGTGCAAGAGTTTGAAAACTTGAAACTTTGAAAATGCATAAACTATGGATGAAAGTACTTTCAGTTTAAGTAGTTTTAAGTTTTGACCAACTTGCTATGTTAAACTGGTCACTGTGATCTGGATGGTCGCCATTAACCCTTTAAATACCTGTACTCCTCTCAGAGCTACAGTGTATAAGATAAGACAATTCTTTATTGATCCCCCATAGGGGAAATTTGTGCGTTGCAGCAGCACAAGCATACAAATGGATTAAAGTATATAACTATAAAAAGAGGTATATACAAAAGGTATATTCAACTTTTAAAGTAAAGTGTTTTAAAAAAAAAACATATACATCTGGTACAAAGTGTAAAGTGGAATCTAAAATGGCAAGGTGACATTCCAATACAGCAGCAAATGTAAACAGTACAATATGAGAAATAATGTTGATAGCAGCAGATAATGTCAATAGGTCAATATGAAAGATAATGCAGCACAATAATGATGTGATATGGTATGGTATGGTATGGTATAATGTAAGATGTGGTATACCATGTGGTTGAGCAGGCAGTTAAAGGGTTAAGAGACATAAAACTCAGATTTAGAGAGTTCAGAAAGTTGGGAGCAACCAAAAGAAATCTCACAAGATGGGATCTTTGAAATGTTAAAATGTGTTTTTGCCATTTGACATCTTAATATATGTTCTCTTTGTTGCAATGAGGTTATTTTTGTGATGTTTCTGCAACACATGTCTCAGCAATCATCGGTCAAATAGCGTGGTTATAGTTTTTCCCCTATTAAAAATCAATGCATTTCTGCAGTTGGCGCTCTTTGTTCAATCATGTTGCCTTTTTCATTTCTTCCTCTATTTATTTTAAACAATCCAGAACAGTTTTAAAAAAAACACTCCTGTGATTCAGAGGGGTTTTTTTTTATCGAGAAGGACCCACCACACTCTGTTTACAACAGCAAATATAGAGGCTCCGACAAAGTGGATATACTTTAAATCCCTATTGTTTTTTGTCAGCCGCTGATTGAGAATAGCAAAACTGACACTTATTTATATGATAATGCAGGAGATTATAACTATGATCTTCCACAACAACTCAAAGTAAGTTTGATTGCTTCATTTAAATGAACTGTGCGTCTTGAATATGTAAAAAGACCCATTAAGGATTCAAGTAATCTCCCGAGACAAACACAGTATTTGTTAAAGGACTCCAAAGCAAGTTGAAAGTAACATGAGTGTGGCGCTGAATTCTCCTCTGAAGCCACAGGGGAGCATTTCGTGATTGTTTTTTTTTTTTTTTCCTCGCGTGCGCGGCGCCACACAAGAGTATTCTCTTTGGTCGCTTTTTCTACAAAGACCCCCCACTCCAAAGAAAGAAAGATAAAAAGAAAATACAAAGTCCATTTCTTTTGCTGCTCAGCACCGGCTTGTCAGTTGTTATTATGTGGATTTCTTTTGCACTCTTGGAGGAGAAAATAAAAGGTTCAGCGGTGGTCAATCCTTTGAAGTGACACAGGCCATCGCTAACATTTGTTTCAAGGAGGCTCAGGAGGGCTGAATACTAATTGGGTTTTTTATTTTTTCTCCCCCCCTCATAATTTCAAGGAGATAAGAGGAGTTGCAGGATTGCAGTGATCTGGCTGAAACAATCTGCACGGTTGTAATAGAATCATAATTAGAAATACTGTGTGGACACTTTCAGGATGAATTCAATTAAAATTTTAAGATAAAGGGGGCAGAAATGAAAACTTAAAACAGTACTTTGACATTTTTGCAAATATGCTTATTCGCTTTCTTGCTGAGAATTGGATGAGAAGGATCCTGCTCGTGTATGTACGCTGAATGTGAAGCTGCAGCTGATTGGCTTAGCTTAGCATAAAGACTGGAAATGAGGGGAAACAGCTAGCCCCATTGGTAAAAAAAAAAAAAAATAAAATAAAATCTGCCTAAGTGAATAATATAAGTGTGATTTCCAAAAAAACTTCAAATTTCAAATTATAAGTGTATTTCCTCAAATAATACTTTGACCTTTAACCTCTTAAATTTTCATTGAATTTATCCTGAAAGTGTCCACACTGTATTTCTAATTAGGATTTTAATGCAACTGGTTTCAACCTGATGCTTCAAATCCGGCAACTCCTCGAATACCTACTGTACAGATGTGAGAGTAGTAGCACATCTGTATGCAATCACCACAATATGTTTTGCTTGTGTGAGAACAAGCTTTCATTCCTGTGCTCTCCTGCAGACAACAAACTGTCCTCCATAATTTTCTCACCCAGATGTCTCACACACACACAGGTCTTACTTTGGAAACAAACCAAAGTCTTGCAGGTAATTCTGAGACGATAAATAAAGAACGTCTCGAAATTCAGATCTGGCGTAGAAAATGATTCATATCTGTCATGTCAACATGCAGCTTTGTAAAACATACGCCGGGATTACTGTGCTAAAATCCCTCCCCACTCTGTTGGAGCCTTTACATCCTTCATGTATAATGAGCCTTGATGTTTGCCTCTATCTGTATGAAATGCTGATGTGTTTGTGTGCCTCTCAGGTACATGGTGAAATATAGCCATTGTTAATCCTTCTCAGAAGCACATGGAAATAAGAAGCAAATATTTGAATATTTAAGTTTCTGTGTTTGAGTGTTTTTTCCTCATTCTTCCTACGACAAACAAAAGGAGACATTTTACTTTCCATTCATGTACTCAGAATGAAATTATTGTAAGATGGTACTTTATTGGTTTCAAGAGAGACGGAATTGCACCAGCCCAGAGTCTTAGTCGAATTAACATAACCTTGACTTAAAGCATAAGACATTTACAGTAGGTAAGGTCTACCCCAAAGTCACCTAACACAAAGCATCGAGACATTCAGCTCACTGTTGTTTAGAATCCAGTTTTTAATATTTAAATGAACTATAAAAAGCACATTAAAACATTTTCTCATTTTAGTTACAAAAATGGGTCACCTAAAGGGCTTCTCATTGCATTCACAGAAGGATTTGAACAGTGGATGTCTAACAGTTATCGTATTTCTCTCCTTTAAAAAAAAAAAAAAAAAAATCCCCACCCAAAATATATAAACTTAATTGCTTAACCAAGGTATATACAGGGCATAACATCCTTGCATCTTACAGGTTATCAAGAAAGTTTGAGGTATACAACCAAAATTAAAAGCCTGTCAGAAAACAAAACAGAAAGACAACAAATAGAATTAAATAAAGGAAAAAAAAAATGAATGCCATGATTGCTTCCTACTAGCACAGGATCACAACATTAGTGGGAGATGTTGCCGTGTACGTGCTGAGTGTGATACTTCCAGTTGTTTCACCGACGCTCGCAAGGGCAAAACAGCAAATAACCTCAAGCTTTGGACTGTCAATATATACAAAGGGCATACAGTCTAATTTAGCAATAGAGAATTGTTTGAATGCTTTATTTGCTTCATGACAGGTACACAGTATGTGTTCGACAAAAACAAAAAAAATACCAGAATTATAAATTTATTTGATTGAATGATGTCTTTTAACTTACACTGTATATCTAGCCAACATTGAAATTAAAGAGCCAGAAGCAGAATCTGATACACATGCAAGTTTTGAAAGTGGATTCAGAAATAACAGTATTGTACAAAATAATAATTACAGTTTTTTTATAATTATCAAAATACACCTTCTTTCTTAGCACCTCTTTATACTTTTTGTGTTTTTTTTTTTGAACAAGCACCATTGTAGTCGTTTTCATACAGCACCTGGAGAATCCAGAGAGGAGGCCCGTGCCCCCCCTCCTCACTGACCCCCCTCTCTTGGTTACCTCCGATTCACCCTCCTCTGCCACGCATTCAAATGTCCTTCAACTTTGCTCCATAACGTGGTTAAGTCATGTGGTTCGAGCCCTACAAGGGCAACAAGTATTTTCCTGGGTTACACGTACATACATGGAAAGACATGTTTGCTACACCATCTCTTATTCAAAACTTGCATGTGGCATAGAAAAGGGTGGGGGGCTAGAAATGGGGTTTGGTGGTACCCAAAACGTCTCAACTTGACTTTCTTTGCTGGCCCCATCAAGTCCTTTATTTTTTTCTTTTGCGTGTTTATTTAGCCAAGGAAGCAGACGGGCCCAACTTCGAACCCAAACTTCTGGTTGGGGTCTCCAAAGTCAGTCAACATGACGTCGATGATTGGAACCTGATCGATTTTGGGAGTATTAATCTCCATCACAGTCTTTCCGTAGCCCTTCCTCGTCTGCAATGAGAGACAAGAGAGATACAGAGGAAGCAATTAGACGAGCAAATCCCAGAAAAATACACAGTTTGTCACATGTTTCACAAAACCTTTTTACTGTGCGTTCATGCTGATCGCTCAGCCAGTCCATTCATTCTCCTTCCGACCTGAGCTGCTGGGAAAACTTTACTAATGTGCTGTCTGAGCTTTTCACAGTCATCAGCTTCAATCATAGCTTTCCACTCTTCCTTGTTTCACTACTAACGTGATTTCATTCCAGGAGTAATAGTTCTGTTCAGCAAGCGCCAAATGGATGGGAAAGTGATTACAACCAAGAGCTTGACAGGGCTTTTATTTGAACCACCCCGCAGGAGTAAATGTGTCAGAACTCATGCTTGATTTTTTGCTGGAAAATAACCTCTTAATGAGTTTTTTCATAATAGCTGGCTAGGATTATTCATCCGAAAAAAAATCTAACTTGAAAGACAAATGAGAGCCAACACCACAACAGCACACATTATTTGTAAAGTGTGGACGGACAGGGCTTACCGCGCATCCGTCTGAGAGGGCCTTGATGTAAGGGTTGTTGTCGTAGGACATCTCCTCGTCGTTGGCGCCCAGGAAGCGCAGCGCCTTGTCGTAGCTGTCGCTGGTGACGTCGTGCCACGCCACGGACTGGTGGCAGCTGTAGGTGAAGTTTTGCCTGGCCGAGGCCGTCAGTAGTCTGAGGAACGTCATCTGGACCATGTTTATCGAGTTGCCGTCTGCGTCAACGTAGGAAAGCTGTGGGCGGGGAAACGGAGAGAAAGAGAGGTCAAAGGTTAGAAGCAAAGAAAAAATGCTTCCACATAACAGTCTGATTAAGATTTGTTTATAAATAATGAAAGAAATATATAAAGAAAGTATGAAAGGAATGTGTAAAATTGAAGTCATAAGAAAGGTCGTACAACATAATCAGAAAGAATATAAGAAACAAGAACATTTTCCGCACAAGATAAATGATAAACAGAGCTTGTTTAACTTATTTTGAAATAAAGATATAGAAGATACATGTTACAGCTTCAATAGCCAGATCAATAGTCAGCTTTGTATCTCGACTGAGACATAAAACACTGTGAAGATCATTAGACCGCCTGGTAGAGTTTATGTGAATAAATCCTGAACAGGTGCCAAAAAGAACTGTAATATAATTATTTAGTAAAATAAGATTAAGTCCAGTTGATTAATGGCATCTTATTTTTACAAGAAGAGGCAGCTGATCTGACTAATTCCCTTTGACATGAAGAGTGTGTCCTGACCGACGATAGGAACCGAGGAATAAAATGTCTCCATCTAATTCACAAACCAGCTTCTACAAGGCAATCGTTTCATAGTAACACTAACACCGGCTGCTGTGTCACTCTTGCTTTCACCATTAGTGAATGGAGCCGCGGTACTTTCATCCTAATCAGTCGCTTCAAAATAGACACTAGAAGACATGTTACATCACCTAAAAGCCCTCAGTCCTATTTGCTCCAACAGTCAGACTGACTTTTGCTCAGATGGATTCAAGGTTCATGTCAATGTCCTCGACCCAGAAGAACCTTAATTACCAACTTTAATTGGAGCATTAAAGACTCCTTTAAGACTTTGTGGCTAGTTTAAGTTGCAGTATAGAAAACATACTACTGTGTCTGCAGGAAAACAAGGTTGTGAAACAGCTGCGAAAGAAACACCAAGAAAGTTGGAGTCACCTTGCTGGCAACAACAAAAAGATTCATTAAAGCTTCTGATGTGAGGAAAACAAAGAGATTCCACAAGACATTGGACTATTTTGTGTGTGCTAATTAATTTCTACATACACACATACATGTATGTTTACAATATATTCTGTCTGTAATACATTTCAACTTTATGACTTTATTCTAGAGGAACAATAGGACTTCAGAGCACGCATGACCCCGACGTGAGCATTAACTTTGTGTGAACCTTGCGCATTAAAAGAGCCCTCGGTAGACGCACTGTACTTTCAATCCCACAAAAGCCGCATTCAGTCAGTCGCTCTTTTAAGTCTATATCTGTAGATCAGCGCGACACCGGTTTGATGGAGCAGGACAAATGTGTTTCTCTCATTCCTGAGCACAAGAAACAGGAGCTGATGTTTACCGAGAGGATTTTTTAACTGTTCAAGGGCAGAGCCTGGGACTGAGGCATCCCGCTCGAATCCTCTGTGATGTTTTATTGATGCCTCGTTCTTTATGCGGAGCGGTCTAAGAATTGTAATGCTCTGACAATGAAAATGAGGCGCTCATTGAAAAGGATGGAGATTATAACTAAAAGACAATCTTGTTCATGATAAAAGCATAACACTTTGAATTCTCTGCGCTCGGGCTTTTGCCTAAAATGCGACCGTGAAACCATTAGGTGGTTTTGAGATTCGGTTATTGGGAGCAACTTCGGGTCAGCGCCTCACAATTTCATGGGTGTTGCTGTTATTTGAGGCTATTAGCAGCTGGAGTCTCAGCGAAGGTGTAGAAGGGAAGAAGAATGGGGGAGAAAAAATAAGGAGAGAGGGAGCAATCCATTTAGCACAGCACTGTGGACTTACTATTTTACCACGCTTAAATTCACTGAACCATGACCCAGGCACTTCTTTGGGCCACGAAGATATTCTGACCTGTGGAGAACAAAACCAGACGGAGCTTATTAACAACAGACATTATCAAGGGCATCATTTTTTCTTGTGAACATGGAAGAAAAAAAATCCTGTTTTATAAAGCAAAAGCCTCAAGAGTCGCATCAAAGTTTATCATCTGGGAGCAGGAGATAAACCTGTTTGTTATTTTAATATCTTTGAAATATTGTTTTCATAAGCTTCACAGACTCAAACCATTCTATATATTTGCCTTTTGGCCGCTTTTGTGTTGTTTTCACAAAACCTGAATATCCAATCTGTACAAGCTTTACCCCCGAGCTAATTAAAAGGCTGATGTATTGGTTTAACATGAAGGCTTAATATCTGATGAGAAACGATGATTAGGAACGGGCAAGTCGTGAATCTCACGGGTACAAATCCAAAGTCACTTACTCCATTAGACTTCTTATCTGGGTAGATGCAGGTTTCGCCCCCGGCGGTGAAGTTACAGTAGACTTTGAAGGAATCCCCAGAACAGCCTTGGTTTGGATCAATCCAGTATTCGCCTAAGGAGAACCAAGCACAGTTAGACATCCTGTTCTACTAATGTCCACAGAAAATGGCTCCGAGCACCTTTTTTTTTTTTTTTTTTTAAATCAAGTGTGTTAGATTCCTTGATCCTATGTGAAATTCAGCTTGAGAGTAATTTACTGCTCATTTTCATGGCTTAGATAAAACGTTATCATTACGCCTGGAGCAAGGTATAATTTATGTGCGGCGGGTTTTGACAAAATGTTTTTCCTCAACAGAAGTAAAATGAGTAATGATGAAGCTAAACCGGTCCATACTGCCATTAAGGACAACTTTTTATTCTTCTTGCTGCACTTTGCATGTTGATAGCTCCTAATGATCCTGAGGAGACAGAGGTTATGTAGAATGACTTCATTAAACTGGAAACAGTGGGCACCTTTTCACCAAAAAAAAAGAAAAGTTCTAACACTGATGAGCCCAGTTTTCTCCAATCAGTGCACTCAATCACTGACAAAAAAAGTGATCTTTTTTACTTAAGCATCAGAAAAACAGACGTCTTGACCAACAACAAAATTTAAGAAAATGAGGAGAAACTCTCAATCACAGAGGGTTATAAAGCTCTGCAGCCTGACTTTAGAGGAGTGTGTTTTTATAAAAAGCCTCCTACCATCAGGGAACTCTGGGTGGCACAGCTGCAGATCTTTGCACGTTCTGGCCGGGTTGTTCTGGGTGCCCATGGGGTACTTCATGCGTTCGATGTCCTGTTTGAGGTTGTTAAGCGAGCCGAAGATGTCCTCCATGCCCTCGCCGTAGTCCATCATGGCGGCGTCTGACTGCATGTCGCTGGAGCGCTTGGTCTTCTTGGGTGACTGGATGGGCAGAGGCTGGATGACTTCACCTGGAGGGCCCTGTAGGATGCAGAGGGAAAAAACATTTAGATTTTAACCAACAAGATTGACTTTAGATGTTGTATGATGCTACAATAGTTTGGCAAAAAAACAGGCAACAGGACAACAGATACTCACAGGAGGACCAGGAGGACCAATTGTACCAGTGTCTCCTTTAGGACCAGCAGGACCCTGGAAAAGAAACATGAATAGGAACAAATTATCCCGGATACATCCAGCATACACACAGCGACGATACGCCTTTTAAAGATAGTACTCACGCTTGAACCCTTGGCTCCCTTGGGACCTTGAGGACCCTGCGTGAGACAGGACAGAAGCGCAGCAATTTAGCAAAGTCATTCTACCACCAGTGCAGAATCTAAATGAACGACTGAATCGGCGAAAAGCTTACAGGCAGACCCGGGGGACCGGGGGGACCGAGAGGACCGGAAGCTCCTCCGATTCCCTGCAAGATGAGAGCAGATATATATTAAAGAAACAGCGGAGACAAAAGTGTTATTGTGATGCTTCAATAATGATCGAAATGAAAAAGCTGGAATTTAATGGCACAGGACCAGGGACATGGAATGAACACGAGTTTATGAGCTGAACAGAGGCATAATGGTAAGAAGCTTTCACGTGGAGTTAGGGAGATTTTTTTATTAAGTGAGATAGAGATGAAGTTTTCATTTTTGCCATCAAGACCAAACGGTGCAGTTGCAGGGTGTCGTTTCTTCAAACCTAGCAATTCACGATCTCAATTTCGTCGGGAAATGAAGCCAAACAACACGAGGCCTATTTTGAGGCCCTGAAATAGAAACGGTAAACTGTGTGAAAACTTTTTTTGAAGCCCTTGTTCTCTGACGAAAGGGGGCATTACAATTTCATTAGGCTTAATCTCCAGATACTTCATCCGACCCATCACCTTAAATCACTGTGCCGGGGCAAGGCTGAGGGCCACAGCAGGACGGAATAGCATATTCAGTCTTTCTGCAATGTTTATTTAAAAATGGATGAAGGCTGTCATCAGTCCTTTATTGGGACGGAGCCAGCCTCTTTTCCGTCCTGCTTCGTGTTTAAGTGGAGGGCTTGGTTTCGTTCTCCGTGGTTCAGAGGGAACTCTTATCAGTGTTTTCCATAATGGAGAAATGTTATATTATCAGAACAGGCACCAAATACATAGAAATTAACCACAATGGAAGTGGTACAAAGAAATTGTAGTGGAAGGTGGTCAGGATGGTTTCTGCTTATATAAAGCTAAATGAATCCACTCAAGGGTCTCCAAACACAGTGAAACGTTTCAACAAGATGCATCAAAGCCATGTTAACACATAACTTTTACATCTGTTGAGCAAAATGAATGAGTCTGTCAAAAAGCTGGAACCTCTGCGCGCTCGCTGTGCATGTGGTGAATGATGGGATGCGCAGGGCTCAGCCGGGGCGCAATGCCTTTCTCGGCGGCTTTTAATCAACAGCAAGTGACTGTGGCAAGACCTGTGGCCACAACTGAGGGGCAAAGAGGCTTAAAAAATGGCAAGAGGTGGTGGGCAAATGGCCCCGAGGACCGACGTGAGGATGGAGTCATCAATTACTTACACTGTCGCCCTTGCTACCGGGAGAACCTTGGGGCCCGGGCAAACCTCTGTCTCCCTTCTCTCCTTGCTCACCGGGGGGTCCGATCAGACCAATCAAACCTGGGTGACCCTGCGGGAGGAAAACAAACGTGAGCACACAAAGAACAATCAAAGACAATGGCAATGTCCTCTTGCCAACTTTAAAGCTACTGCAAGTGTGACAAGGGCGAAACTGCGACAGCTTTCTTCCACAAAGCTCAAAGGGACGCGGGACGGAAAATTTTTAATTGAAACGTCTCTCCGGCGACAGACAAAAAAAACAACACTTCAGAAGACAAAGATGATGAATTTGAATTAGGCGAGCTCTAACCAGGCCTGATGATTTGACTGCGTTTAAAAGGCGCAACACGGTGCCTCTGTTGTGCGCTTTTTAAAACCTCTCTCTCTCTCTCAAGCCGTCATGTCAGTGTGTGGGAGGCAAATTAGATAGAGTAATGCGCGCTGTCTGAATATCCTTTGCGGTTATATTTCACCAGCAGATTTGAGAGTAGCGGCGAAGAAAAGAGCAAGATTAGACAGATTAGAGTGATACATCACATTCAGCTGCATATTCAATGCTGGAATCTCCTGCAGCAGCTATGGCAAAAACTCATTTTGTTTTCTAAATGTTAAAGCTACGCTGGTATTAACGCCACTTTGTAATTCAGAAAGATGTGCTGCTTTTGATCAGCTGCGAAGTCTTTGTGCAAGTAGCGACTGGCCTTGACTGAAGTCTGAACTGAGATCACCGCCCAAAACTTCTTTTCACTGTTTTCAGGTTTTTCTTTTAGCCTATTTTGGAGCTTGGGAAATGAAACCAGCTTGCAGGCAGACACAAGAAAAAGAACTACACTCACCTTTTCACCTTTAGACCCAGGGTCACCTTTCAGGCCGGGAAGCCCGGGAGGACCCTAAACAACAATAGCGCAAGTTAAAAATCAATTCCACAGAGAGACGAGACAAAGAGAAAAAAAAAAAAAAAGACAGTCAGGACAGGGTGAGGGAAAACTAGCACGACAGAAAACCTGAAGCAGAAAATGAGCCAAGGACAAAGAAACATGAAAGGGAAGAAAAGAAGAGGCAGGAAAAGAATCAATTATAGGGAGAGAAAAGCAGAGAGAGAAAAAAACTGCAGCAAAGATGAAAACCGTCCACATATTACAGATATGTCTTATGGGGACAGTCGAGTTTTTTTTTAGGAAAGAGACAGGTGAGATGTTTAATAGCAACTTCATCTGTTGAAATTTGAGAATAGGTTTAACCTGAACTTCTCATCTAGCTATGACAAAAGTTAAAAAATAGTTCCAGCTCTGGCGAGATAGATAAATAAGGAAAGAGAGAGAGAGAGAAAGGGGGATATTATGCATACTAACCATGGGACCAGGTGGACCGTCTTGTCCTGGGGAGCCGGGCAGTCCTTGTTCACCCTGCGAAAAGTCATTCAATTGTAGTGAGCATTATAGCCGGCTGTATTTTCTCTGGCCTGCCATTGATTTTCTGCGCTCGGCACGATGATTAATAGCCCAAACAGGGGGGAAAAGTGCGCTGGAATAAACAAGCGAAACTAAAGTATAAGGCAAATGGATGTATTGATTATTCCATGAAGTCTATCATCAAGCCTTAGTGGTGCTTTTTTTTTATGTGTGTGCACCGTGGCTGTTTGAGCATGTGTGTCAGCTGAATGTATATGCAGTGTTTCATAGGGAAACGATCACTGTTGGAGCTCAGACTTACGACAGGGCCGGGGATTCCGCGCAGACCCTCCGGACCGGGCTTTCCTGGAGGTCCCTGGGGTCCGACCGGTCCTGTTTTACCAGCTGGGCCCTCAGCGCCTGCCTCACCCTGTAACAAGGATCATGAAAACATGAAGAATATCACTCAAATCTCAGAATTCACTTTATCTGTAATTGTCATATTTTTGGATTAAAGCTGCTGATATTTTACTGATGTTTTGAGAAGTGTTTAAATTGACTGAATGCATGTCAAAAAAAAGTCCATTATAGCAGGAGGAACACATCCAGTGACAGAAAACAACATAAAAAAAGAAAAAGGTGCTGGTAGAGAATAAAATATTCTATATGTGCAACACCTAAAAATCTGCAGCAACACTTCATATCTTGTCAGGCTTTCTTTGGAGCCTCTCTCTATCTCAGACTATTTTCATCAGAATTCAGCTGCGGGCTGCTTTTAGCTTTAAATTATGCTGAGACAGTATGCAGTGTGTAGATCGGGTAAATGGGGACAAGTAAACAACAGTCTGAGTTATAAAGTGTTCCTGTTCCTCCAAATGAGGTTCAGAGCGGGCGCAGCAAATAGATGGTGCTATATCCTGTCTGCGTCTTTCGCTCTGAGGTCGTGAGAAAATTATTATGGCCTCGAGATCAACGAGTGCCACAGCTTACCGACCGTGATCTGAAGCGCATCAATATGCACAGAGACGAGGAGGAGCTGGCGGAAATACGGTATCAGGTTTGAGCTGCGAGGTATTTACAGATTACAGGCTTACTGCAAAGTGGCCACAGCTACTTTACTGAATTCATTATAGCAGCTGTGTCTTACAGGTGCACCTATTTCTTTCTTTTCAAGATTCAGCTTTAAAGATTTTCAAGGACAACTTGACTTGGACACAATAAAAACTGAGCGTCATTAAAGGTGATAACCTTTAAAATGTGGATTAATAAAAAGACAATACAACTAAAAAGATAATACTCATGGCATAAAACATAGTATACTGCAACCCTGAGTCCAATGGAATCATTTGCAAACAAACATTGACAACAGTTTTACAAAGTGTTCCTGAGTCCATGTATTAATCTCCTTTAAAGAATCATGTGTTCACAAAGTGTTGAACCTCTCTCCATCCTCGCTTGTGAACGACTGAGTCTTTCCAGGATGAACCTTTCATACCCAATCATGATGCTATCACCTGTTACCAATGAACCTGTTTACCTGTGGAATGATCCAAACAGGTGTTTTTGGATCAGTCCACCACTTTCACAGTCTTTTGTTGATCCTGTCCCAACATGTTTGAAACATGGTGCTGACATCAAATTAAAAATTAGCTTTCCAAAAATCAATGAAGCTGATGAGGTCAAACATGAAATATACTGCCTTTAAATGCATCCCAGAAATCCCAGGAATCAGGGTTGTAGTAAAGTGTATTGGAAAGTAACCAATGAATGAGCTGAGATTCAAGTCATATTTCTGAGGTAAATCTGATTTACATTCAGCGTGCACCAGCTGATGCTAATTGACTCTGCCTATGCACAAAGCAACAGATCATATATATAGATTTAAATACTGATGAATCCAGGATTGTTGTAAAACAAGTGCAATCTCAGAGAACTTTATTGGGCCTTGATTCTGACTAAAAAGAGCAAAGCATGACTCTGAATACCTGAGGGCTCGACATAAATAGCGCTTACTCCTTTTGTCGGTCTTGAAATTAAGCCACAGCACAATGCAAGAAACAAGTGAATCTCAGTTTTACTCAAATAGGCTGCGTCCATAAATTTCCATCTAATTTACGATGGAAATTAAATTACTGTTGCGCTTTTGTGCTTTTAATTCAAGACGGGGAACAATGTGGGTATAGTGGGGGGTGGGGGGGGGAGCCAAGGGACTTGCTGAGACGGCTCTACTGTGCGAAGGATGAATTGATTTTGTTACCTTTGCGCCCTTCTCTCCTTGCCTGCCCTCTGCACCGGCAGCCCCCGGAGGTCCCTGAGGAGGATGACAGGACACCGCTTTAGCATTTCAACACGGCATCAACACACACTAACCATTCAACAAGGCTGTACAAGCGAGCGAATGTTCATCATTGACCTTCCACACTGTGGCTGAGGCTACACAGAACATCAATAAGCAAAAATAACTCTGTGTGGATGATGGTTGAAAATGTTGCACAAGACATGTTTATATGCTTTGGTTCTGAAGGAGGAAAAGATCATCACCACTTTTCGCATCCTGGCATTTCAGTTTACGTTTATTAGATTTCATATTGATCAATTGTCTTTCCTGATAAATACTTGTTAGGTGCTGCCTTCGAACAATCTAATGCTCTTGAATGTGCACCACTTCAGTCAACGTCACAATCTATTTCTAATCGATCTGAAGGGCTACAATCGCGCAGCCATGTATGAACACACAAAGACACACACACACACACACATAGTCGTGCCGAGGGTTGGCTGGTCGTCTTTTCTTTCTGGTCAGGATCTCTCAGGCCCCGCAAATGATTTCTTTCAACTCCACCTCCAGTCGTCCCTCTTCAAAAAACGCTCTCCATCCAAATTCCACTCTCATCTTGGCCGACCGAGGCCTGAGTGCTATTGACTGAGAGCCTATGATGTGAGCTTGCCTCCTGTCTTGGAGCTTTCATCTTCTCCTGATGTGTACCTCTTACTGGTAGTGAAGAGGCAGGCTCTTGATCAGAACAAAGAGCCATTTCAATTGTGGCGCGATATGCAGCGGCTAGAGTCGACGAGCAGCTGTGTCCTTCTAGTCGCATCTGTCTCTGCAGCATCAGGTGCGTGAGACGCAGATTGATACTGTTTTTAATTTAATAAAACCAGTTACTGAGGAAGGCAAAAAAAAAAAGCAAGTGACCTGAACTGAAAAAAGTAGTTAAAGTCAGATGAGGTTAATAACTTTTCCCATATTTCTTTTATCAAGAAGCAAAGTTGAATACATTTCCAGCATTAAGGCATTAAGCAAATCAGATTAAACCAAATTTGCTGCTGTGCTAAATTGACTTATTAAGAATCAGTGGCCGCTCTGGTGAGAGAGAGATTTAAGGATTGTTGCAAATTTCTACAGGCAAGATGCTGAGGAGACACAAAAAAGGGCCAACAGACCCTAAACAACTTTGACTTGGAATTATGTATTCAAGGCAGCGAGCTGTCAGGGAGAAGCAGGGATCATCTCAGGTCCCATTTTTCCCTAAGTGATTAAAAGACCCGGTGTGATAAAATAGTCCTTTTCCTCACCATAATCCCTCGGCCATTTAGGTGCAGCATATGCTGATACCATGCTAAATACTCCGGATGTAAATTTCATTGGGCACATTAGAAAAGCAATCAACCCTGGTTTGAAAATGCATCACATGCTCTTTTTTTGCCCCCCCCCCCCCATTGGCCCGGGCCTCGGCGTCTTTCTTTGAAATTCAGCCAGTCACTCGAGATTGTGACTTTTCTTTCAAGTTCCCGGAGAATAGCTCCTCATTTTCAATGTGGACTCTTGAGCTTCGCATCATATTGGAAATATGTTAATGTTCCATCCATCTCGGATGCATTCAACAAGCAGCTTACTGGTTTCAGGCTCCGATATCTCGACCTCGTGCTGATGGAGAGAGCGAGAACGGACGTCACAGAAAAATGAACTTTCAATATCATAAAGTCTTATTTAGTTTTCTCAAAGCAGAGGCCCAGTTCCTCTGGTAAAGAGTAGTGATGATAATCTGATCCCAGGCAACACATTCGATTTGATTTTGTTTTGTTTTTTTTGGTGGGCACTTCTAAAAGCCCACCCTTCTCCCCTC
This sequence comes from Centropyge bicolor, assembly GCA_037975185.1. Classification (NCBI taxonomy): domain Eukaryota; kingdom Metazoa; phylum Chordata; class Actinopteri; family Pomacanthidae; genus Centropyge; species Centropyge bicolor. The sequence continues at coordinate 271,452 of JBBMOC010000014.1, forward strand.
ATAACCTCTTAACAACTTTGCCACGTCCATGTTATGCTTTTGTTTTGCTCTGGCTGTCAGTCAAGCAGCCACGGATCAATAACGTGTCAGACTCGCTATATCTCTCTCGCTTTCTTCCCCACCGCCACGAGGACGTAAATGAGTTTGGAATAGCCGGCTGCTTTTTTTTTTTCCCAGCTATTTTTTTGGTAAGCCTTTTCAATTTCTTGCTAAGGAAAAAAAAAGAAGAAAAAAAAAGAATGATTTTCACATCTTGCCATTCATTTCTCAATGGGCTCTGAGGTGGATTTCTTCGCAGACGGCACAACACTTTGACCCCTTAAATCTCCCACTTTGTTTTCCCCCCGCTCTACTTTTAATGAAAATGAATCTCTCCTGCTTTACTGCCAGGATTGAGTTGTTGAGGAGGAGTTGTTGCAAAGTGAGGCGGGAGTACAATGCCAATGCATACACGCTCTGTTCGTCTGGTTTAGGACGGGGTTGGACATTTCACACGGTTGTTGAGTCATGGTTTTAAATCTGAGAAAAGCTTTAGTCAGCGTATATCAAGACAATTCACTTTTGCAATGATGACATGCCAACAATGGGACCATCATGTTGGATTATTACCAAAAAGTCTCTCGCTCTCTCACTCTCTCTCTCTCACACACACACACACATACAAATAAAAAATACTGTAGTAGTTTCATTTTTTATGGCCACGGACTTACTCTCTTGCCAGGTGGTCCAGGTGGGCCAGCTTCTCCTGATGGACCTGGAGGTCCCTGAAAACAAGCAAGCAAACAGGAGACGCAGGACACTATTAAAAGACAATAAAACGACTTACATGAACAAATGAGTCAGAGCTCATATGAATTTTGATGAGCTCAGCATGCTTCAATAAATCTCTCCTTATGTTTGCCAAAAGGACAATAACACAGACAGCACATTGACAATAAGGGAATATTCAACCTCAGGATAGTCCATAAGAGTCACATTAGAAAAACCTGAAGCTGGATGCACTACCTGAACTGATATACTGTGCCCCCGGAGACACTTCCATCCAAGTATCTCTGAGTTAATTGCAAACAATCAAACCTATTTTTTTCATCATTTGCATTGGTAAATACTTCGCAGTACTGAGAAGTGAAAGTTATTCAGCTGTTGCATAATTTGACTGAACAGTTGCATATAAATATGAATGTATATGTTCTCCACTCAAAGAAGCCATAATACACAGTTTATCATATTTTATAATTCTTTCTCAAGCAAATCAGCATGCAATCAGAGTTCATAAGCCAAAATTCAAATATGTAACATTCATGGAGTAAATACAAAACTTTGTGTGTTTTCTTTGATGGTGATAAAGTTTCATTTACATCCATAAATATTAATAAGAGCTGTGATTAGTTGCACTTTACACAGGGCCGGCACATTAGTATTTGACTTTTATTCCTTATCACACTTAATGAATCTGCAAAGCAGATTAAGACCAATTACATTCCACCCAGTATGTATAATATGCATGGAGTCAATATCATGACTTCAAATTTCTGCTCTATAAATTATTTACAACTGCAGCTTTTACTGCAGGCAAACTTGTGTTGAACTGCTAAAATATAAAATAAACATCAACAAGAGATATTCGTACTCAATCTTACGCAGTGAGAAAAAAGCTGATTGTAAAGATAATTTGATTATATCATGTACTTGAAAGTGTCCCTCAAGTGAACCATATACAGTACAAGATATTAACTCATGCAGTTATTTGTTCAGTCTAAATTCTGTGAACAACTTACCGGCTGACCGGCCTCACCATCCTCTCCCTTCTCTCCCGGCTCTCCATCAGTGCCCTGTAAAAAAAAGAGGTGCCCTGGTTAGATAACATCTGCCATTGAAGATATCTGTCCTATACTATAACTACCATACTGTATAATTTAACATGAGTCACAGTACAAGTAATTATATGATCTGAACTGTACATTGGGTAAATATTACTTTAAAGATTCCATACTTACAGCAACACCTGGCTCTCCAGGAGGGCCAGGGTCTCCGGGGAATCCGACAGGACCCTTTAAGGAGGGGAAATGAAATGCATCAGCATAGCAAAAGAAACCTGAGGCGCTGCTGCTGCTGCTGACATATAATTTCCCAGGATACAGGTATTAAGGACGTGGTTAGTAATTTAGACAGTGATTTAGTCCTGGTGTACCTGGTAACAACCACTGAAGGCAATTTGATGGACTTAATGATGATGTTGCAAATCCATGAGAAGAGGCCTCTCGCTGCATTCCATTACCATGCAGGCATAAAATATAATCTCCCTCAATAAAAAGGCTTTTTAGCTCTTGAATATGTTCTGGGATGAAATTGCCTGCCTCAAGGCTGGTGGGGGACATTTCCTTTTAAGGCGCGCATTTGAGCCCGTTAGAGCGAGCGCCGGAAAGCACTCTTAGCAGATTTTGGGAGCGGCTGGTCGACTTACGGGGTTGCCCTTTGGACCGTCATCTCCAGGGGGTCCTTTGGCACCAGCGGGTCCAGCAGCTCCAGGGGGGCCAGCCTCTCCTTTCTCTCCTCTCTCGCCTTTAGGTCCCTATAGAGGTGTGGGGGTAGGGGAGGGCACTCATTACATCAGTACCACAGGGGGCAGCAATTTTTTTTTTTTTTTTTGAAGAGTTCATGCTGAAATGAATGGGGTCCCAAAACTGACACTGAGGCTGCTGGGAGAAATTGGATCCAAAGCTGATCTCAGTGTGCGTGACAGAGGACAACAAGTGGATAGTCAACACTGCTGAAATAAGACTGGAGAGTCTACATGTGTTTTTCAGCACTAGGAGCTTGGATATGATGTTAATGTGCCTCAACTGAAAGGGACAACTTACAGTGGCCATTTTCCCTCTAAATATCATACGATCATAGCTACTGGGAATAAATATCTTGGACATGATTTTCATTTAATTCCCTTCACCATCTGTCATTATGAGAAACTCTGAAATCTCCAGCTTTCGTATGTGTGTTGATACAATGGTTTTGCTTTGTGTTGTGAATCAATTCAGCAGATTCTCCGAAATGTGATTTGGCGACTGATGATTTGAACGAGAGATCGTCCTGCACATCGCAGTTTGCTGCACTGCATTGTCAGCTTTTTCTCTTCCATTCAGTGGAACACATTACCAGATGACAAAAAAAGAGCAGTACTTCCATCCACTATACAGCTTTAAAGCCAAGTTAAACATTTGGCGGAAAGTAACATTTTATTCACATTTGACTTGATGTTATTATTAAACACACTCTTTTTTACAGTTTGGTAACATCCACATCATAATGGTGTTTTTACCATTGTATATTGTGTTGTGTTAAATACTGTGTATGTTTCAGGCCTGTTTGTTTTATATATATTACTGGTCAAATGGATGATCGATGAGGATAAAAATTAGCTTTTAGTTACATTAAAAATATAAAACCTCGAACTGCAACAATTGTGTCAAATACAGTAAAAATAAGAAAAATAAAATGAAAAAATAAATTCAACTCAGTAATTTTCTCAATACCAATAATATTAACTAATATATAATGACGTGTATATTGTAGCAGTGTAGAGGTATTATTGTTTCAGTGCCGTCAGAATTAAATGTAACACTTTGATAAAGACTATGTGAAAGGCACTGGGTTGGGCTGCGCTTCTGATGTGGACTTAAGCTGCGTGCTGACTTTGGAAATGTCAATGACAGAGGTATGAAGGGGAACGAGCAGGGGACATTATGAATCCTTGTAATCACACTCCTCTGCCACTCCTGTTGGAGAAAGGCCATTTTTTTTCAATCTGCTGTTCTACATCAATAATGATGAATGAGGCGGGAGAGCTAATAGAGCCATCAATGGTGGGTGTTTGGTGAAAGGAAAGAAGGAATCTGTGCCTGGCAGTAACACAGGTAAGTATGTGGATATGTTAAATTAACATACAACCTTCCAAAATGCCTTAAAATTATAATGACATTCAGTGTAATAAAAGCTATAATATAATAGAACAATCTAAATACACACTATTGAAAAGGACTTGCAAAAGTTCTTCACCACTGCCTCGTCGTAGCTATCACAGCTAAGAGCTGCACTCAGCAAAGGTTTGTGGTGTTTTGATGCCAGCTTGCTTCATGGTGGTTGCAATCATTGTTCTTTAGGGCAGAAGCACCAGGCGTATCCTCCTGGTAATTATGTCTTAAGAGTCTGGGAAGAGACTCAATTTGGCAGGCCATGTGGACATGGGGTGCAAAACAGAAGAGGCACGCTGAGCCGAACTACCAGCTTAAATGTGAGGAGCAATTACTTTCAGTGTGATGAATACACAGTGTCACTCTGAAGGGAAAAAAAAAAGTTGCTAGATTGGATTTTGTTCTATATTTGCCCGAGGCTATCCATTAAGCAACTGTTTTCCCGGGGATAAACTATAAACATGGTAAGCTGCTGATGGTGCTGATACTGTTACCTAATGTGCTGGAGTAGTGAGTGCTCTGTTAAAGTCATGTAAAGTGAAGTGAAGTTACTTACTTTTTAAAATAGTTTCAAGCACAGCCTTACAAATATTCACACCCAGGCTGGGTGGTATGATAAAAGCTGAGGAGCTAAGATATTAAATGCGTGTTGATAAGCAAGATGTGTGTGTTGTTGATGCTGCACGCACACACGTGATGGCACACACATACAAACATAAAGACACACAAACATAAACATATTCCTGACATTCATATTTAGTTTGACAAACTAGCAAAACAAAAGCAGAGCTCACTTACCCCAGTGCCAGGCTCTCCAGGTGGTCCCGGGTTTCCGGCCTCACCTTGTTCACCCTGTGGTTAGACAAATGTCAGTGTCTGGACAGATAAACCTTCACCCTCACACATGGACAGCTTCAAAATTCAGACACATCTACTCTAATAAAACAGCTCTCACATCATAACACTAAATAATGTTATTAATATCAACAAAAGCCAGACGTTTAACTTAACTAAGTCTATAATTGTTGCTGAGACAAGGGTGTAAAAAGTCACTGTATTCCAAGTGCCCTCTTAAAGTGTTGGTAGCCCTTCATGTTTCATATTCCAGAGTCATTTTAACAGCCGGGGTACAGCATTAAGTATTTATAGCGCAGCCGTCTGCCAAATGGCAGTAAAATGGACGAATCTTGTTGGAAGCGTTGTAAAGTAGACATTAATAGTGTCAAAGCACTAACTCAGACAAAAAGCTTGGGTGTGTGAAAGAAAGAAACCGCAGGTGGCAACGAAGGAGGGGCGGCTGTGGGGGCAGTAGTTCAGTACCAGTGCCCAGCACCACACTAAGAGGGCAGAACACCCCAGGCCTTTTTCTGACTCTTACCTTCTCACCCACAGATCCCATGGGGCCCACACCGCCTGGAGGGCCTTGTGGACCCTGCAGCAGGAAATAAAGAAAAACATGAGTCATCATCCATCACCTCGGAAGAAGAAGCATGATGATATCCAGGCATTGTGATGTTGGTGAGGTAGAGCCACTAAAGATGTCCAGTCTAACATGGAACACATAATTTTTCATTGTAAACAGTAAGCCATACGTACATCAGCTCCACTTGGACCCTGAGGACCTCTGGGGCCAGGTGGACCAGGAGGGCCCTGCAGCAAAGAAACACAGTGTTGTTAAATAGCATCAAACTATTAGGAAGAGAGCTTATGAGAAGCAGATGTGTCTCTTACCATTGGGCCAACATCACCGTTCTCTCCTTTCTCGCCAGGAGGTCCAGGAAGTCCCTGAGGACGACAAAAATTAATAAACAATTACATTAACGCTAGAAAAAAGTAATCACGTTACAAGCGTAAGGTGCCGAGCGAACGAGCAACGTGTGTTCTTAATGATTTAATTTTGTTTGTGCTGTTAGCTGCAATCACAACAGCTGTTCCTGCTTGAGATTTAATTTGACATTTGACTGCTGGAATAACCGCGGCGATGCACTGAAATATTAAATATCTTTGGGGCCACGACGTGCATAAGCAAATCGCTCGGATCCATGTTTTAACCGCAAGTCGAGTCCTATTATCCGTCCGATGAAATATTCAATGAATATATGCTGAGCGAGGTCAAGAACGAGTCTACGCTATTTTGCAGGCAAACTACAGAGAGCGAATCAAAAAGCAGGGCAATTAAGCGATGACAGGAGGCATTTCAATCTTTTAGGCGAACGTCTTTCACGTCTGCCAAATATTTCAACGGCTCTTTGAGTGAGGTATGAGACATGGTCGGGAGAGAATCTAACAACATGCACATATGCCGAGTATTAATAGGTTCATTTATCCAGACTTTGTAGCAACAAATAGCTGATTTTTTTTTTCCACCCTATCTTTTAATTTTGTCTTCCACAAACTCTTGTGTTTGCTTTCCCTTTTGCAGCCGGTGACTTGTTCCTCACTCCAAGGTGCAGCCGCAGATCCGGCTCCCTCATGCATGTTAAATGAGCGGCATGGTCAAGACCTCATGTGTGCGTTTGATCCCTGACATTTCTACGGGTAATTGCTGTGATTAAATTGCTGTACCCGGCTCTGCCTTTTTGTGTGTGTCATTGGTGTAATGTTTTGCAAAAGGATGAGATCAAAGAATTCTACATGTGCCTACGCCAAACTCAAATACTCACAACCCAGGGCGGGGTTAAAAAAAAAAAAAACTAGTTGCTGGTTATGAGCTTGTGTGTGTTGCCCTACAATCTACGCGTGTGTGTGCATTCGTGCCCCCTGTTTGCAAGTTTTTTTCCACGGGTGCTGTGAAGCGCGCGCGGCTGCATGCTGATTCCTGTCGTGCTGAGAAATCTCATCTGTGCAAAGGTCTCCTCTAGTCTGAGATCGTTAGCGGTGCTACTAATTATGCGGCATGGTAAATGTGCTCAATGAGGAAGTGACTATCGGAGCAGGTCAGTCCACGCAATTAATGGAATCGCAATGGGAAGTGAATTACTCCCAATTAAAAGTCCATTGAATGCAATCCTGCAGAGATGGGATGGTACCTTGGATGAGCAGTAGTCGATGTAATTTCATCAAGACAATGACCCCAATCTTTGCAGTAAACTCTTAACGTGTTTAGCTTAAGAAGTTGATTACTAATAAAATGGAAAATTACTAACAAATGGGCTACTGCTGAGGTGAAGGTCCTACCTCGTTAGATTATCATCACAGCCATACAAAACATCATTAAGCCCAGATGTAGTGTAGATTGGTTAACGGGTAATTTTTTTTTTCAAACTTATTCACCTTATTACCCTAATATTTTCAGTCTGGCTTGGATGTTAGGAGTCTACTTCCCACACCTATGCACACATGAACTAGTTCATATCAGAGAGCAACATTTTACATGATGATAACGCCTTCCTCCAAAGCATTATATCACATATAATTGTTGGCCTTCCTCAACCCAGGTGGTGATAGAGCAAGCCAGCGAGCAAGGGCAAGAGGTGCAATTATTGGAGGTCAAAAGCGCGGTTAACACACAATACACACCGCAGATCCAATTAAAGGAGAGTGTATTACATAGGCAACTGTGTAAGCGTGTGAGTTTGCTTGTCTGCTGTTCTTTGCACCTTGTGGGATGTAGCCAGCCAGCAGTTCAGAGGTAAATGACTGATCCTGATTCTATGTACTGAGTTAATGACTGAAAAATATTCAGCTGCAGATTTCTAGTCCACAGCAATAAAATAACAAACATATATAGTGCATAAAACTTGAATATACATATATACAGTGAGTGTATGAAAACAACTAATCTAAATAAAAGGTCATTTTATATTCAGTCTCTGTTTTGAACTAATTGCCTATTTCTTCATCCCACCCTGTGTGCATGCCTAATCAGCTCTTCCCTTCCTTGCAAACATGTCATTATTGTAGAATATTGTATTAGCCGAGCAGTTAATTGAATAAAATCTCTCTAATGTCAAGAGTAAATAAAACAAATACAACACATGTCACACAAAATATAAACCAAATATAAGATATGGCACATCCACAGGACCACACACAATATAAAGCATATGAAATGTCAAACCCTGGATTTCAGATTCCCCCCGTGTGCTACATTAAGAGATTCGTCACCTGAGGAGCAAATGTCTGCCGCCATATATGGCTCCCCAGGAAACGTCTTTTTAACATTATCTTTATGAAGCCAGGACTGTGGCTCATAGAGGACTGGATGTTTTTATACCACAATGATGAGTTTCTCCTAATCCAACGTGACAGCTGCAAGGCCTCAGAAGAAGAAATGCCTTCACCTGACAAGGTAGAGCGGCAGCGCTGCAGAAGCAAGTCGCCGGGGTGGGAGAGTCAGTGTGTAATGTGAATAGATGAGGCTTGTGGAGGCAGGATTGGCCTTTGTTCTGGCTTTCCATTTGTTTAACTGTTATTCATTTTGCACATGAAAAGATATACATATGTCTTTACAGAATAATGTTTATGGATTACTATAGTAAATTCCTCTACACAATGTTTGTTGACTCAAGGACTTGATGTAACCAACTGTTAACATAAATAAATGCAACTATGAAGCACTAATGCAAAACAAGTGTATGTATTAAAGACAATCTCTGTAACAGTTGTTTGTATTTAAGGCCTGCTATATAAAATCGACTTACAATAGAGAATTATCCTGGACAACTGTACTATGAGACTTCAACACCATGCCACTTATTGTATAGGATTAATGTAAGTTTCTGTATGTATTTGTAGCATCTGTTTGCACATGTGTTCATGGTACTAACCTGCAGACCGATGGGACCAGGGGGTCCAGGGAAACCTCTGGAACCTTCATCTCCCTTCTGTCCAAACATGCCCTGCTGACCTCTGGGACCAGGCTCTCCATCAGCTCCCTGAGAAAAGAAACACACAATTCATGCCACATTTCTTAAACTATGTGTTTCGAGCTTGTCGGGCATTGTTGGTAAAAATAGTGTTGCATACGATGTTAAGATCACTGAAATGTTCATAGAAATGTGTGTATTGCTTACTGATAAAGCACAGACGAGATTCCACTTGAGGGCAGAAACTTTTTCGGCTTGATGATTTTAAATGCCTTGTGTTTATTACTGCAAGTGTTTATGAGGAAAAATCCTCTGACTCATCAAAAATGAAATGTTTTAGGGGACTTGTTATCTGCATTGTCTACTCAGAAATCCTATAGGCTTATCTATCTTGCGTGTATCTTCCTGCCTGGTCTGTTTGGTTGGTAATGCTATAGACATCACACATTCACACATTACATATATTAATGAATCAACATCAATTGAACCAATGCTTTCCAGGACGGTTGTACTTACAGCAGGACCTGGGGCACCTATGGGACCTTGGAGACCAGCTGGGCCAGGAGGACCCTGAACACAGACAAGAAAACTTTGCAACCACAACATCCCAAAAAAAAGCACTCAAGTATGGCTTTGTGATTTATGAAAAATCGACGTAAATGTGTGTGTGTGTGAGTGAGGATCATGGCTTCCCATGACGCACCTGTTCTCCCTTGTCGGCTTTGCTTCCTTTCTGACCGGGCTCTCCAACCTCTCCCTGGGAAAGAGAAACACACACACACACACAGTCAACCCTTTCAGCTCAGCCTGTTCTCTAAATGTTAACAGCTTATTAAAAATCATTGAACATAAACAGCCATTATCTACAACTATAATCCAGACACAGCACTGTATGGATGCACAGATAAAAAAAAAAAAAATGGAGATGTAAGCTTTTTTTTTTTTAACTGCCTAGTTCACTGCACAGCAAACCTCTGCAGTGACATATGTTTGGCAGCTCAAATGCCTGATGCCTGATAGTAACCTTAAGGGGCGTAATGATTGCAGGAGATGAAAGGAGCAACAGTATTTCACTTTTACATCTCCTCTAATTGCGTTTGCTGGCACATTTGGTTATGAAGATGGATAGGCAACAGTGAGGAGAAGAGAGAGACATATTTTCGATGCAGATGGCCCGAGTGTGAACATGGGGATTAAGATTGATTGGCAATCTGGTTCAGTCTCTGAACGTATCCTAGTTTGGAGGAAGGAGACGGAGTTGTAACTGGGCCAACAGGATGGGAAGGGCGGCGGCGAGTGTGCTGTCGACTGACCTTGTCGCCGTCCTCTCCGGGGGGACCTTGAGGTCCAGCAGGCCCGGGCAGACCAACAGGACCCTGGACGCCATCACGACCGGCGGGACCTTGAGGCCCTTTCTCACCCTGGGAGAGCAAAGACATTTGTTGTAATTACATTTTGAAAATAAAAATGGTAGAAGGTTAAAGGAGGGAAAATAAAGAAGCACTTACAGGTGCTCCCTTCTCTCCAGCAGGACCCGGGGGACCCTGAGGACCAGGTCTACCAGACAGACCAATGGGACCAGCTGCACCAGCAGGACCTCTCTCACCAGGAGAACCCTGTTAGTAGGAAAAAATGAGAGATGATGAGTAAAAAAAAGGCTGAAGCCAAGTTTTGTTTGGAGGAGGAATGGGCTCATTTCATAGTTTTGTCCACCTGCACATAAACATAACCTCTGAGTCTGCTGAACAAAAACTACTGCCATTAACACATCTTCAAAGTAGGACTGAAATGAGCTCCACATCTAATGTGGACCAACAAACACACCTACATACACAAACCCTTTCCGAGAAGAAAACTGGAGCAGCAGACAGTGGCAGGTGGCTTTTAAGTTGTAATAAAGCAGCGCTGCTCCTTGAAAGCGGAGCGGCATTATCTGCTGTCAGGGAGCTGACGTCTGAGCTCCGAGCATCTCGCTGCTGCTGCTGCTGCTGCTGAAAATGCATTTCTGAATGGAAGAGGCCGCTGCTGTGTATCAGTACCCAGATACAGGAACTCAGCGTTCACCTAAACCCGTAGAGCATGATGCTGAGTGACACTCAGCATTTTAAAAAATTTATTTATTTTTTTATCTCTGCTGCACTGAATTATCTGACTGTGTGCCTGCATGCATAGTCACTTCATGTTCTCTGGAGTACATGGCCTCAGCAGACTGTCATTACAAAGCCAAGATACAGACTGTTCTGTGCAATCAAAACCTAACCTTGGTTTTTATAATTTTTGTTGTGTTTTTGTCACCTCTTGTATGATGGAGATTGTTCTGTTACCATATCCATAGAAAAAACGTACAATATCTCTGCAAACATTCTACATTGTTTGGGTTTATTGAGCTCATTTTTCTAATAAGTTAATTTTTTCCCTCATGTGTCTAAATTTCACTTCTATCCTTGAGTTGTAGTGTTCCATGATAAACGTCATGATCAACATATAAATGACCTTGAAAACTCAACACTGAACCATGTGCTTTCTACTTAAATCGACAAGAGGCGCATCTGACGTTTTTTAGAATCTTCGCTATAATTTCTACAACAACAACGAAAACACTGCAACTGAATGTGCTCATTGTTACATTATTCAAAACATGTGCACTCAACATGCTAACAATTGCGTAGCCAGATTGAGTCAAATCACCTGAGCGGAACTTGACATTCAAAAGAAGAAGAAGAAGAACACATACACAATCATGTAGAAACCTGAATTAATGCTGCTTACTAACATAAAACATTTGGAACAATGTATGTCAAATGTCTAGAGACAGTGAGACAGGGCCTATTAGATTGCATGATTTAACATGTTTTTCCTCAAAAGTTTTTCATTTTTTAGCAGCTGGTATTTTTGATTTTATGGCTTTAACACACAAAAAAACACACACAAAAAAAACTGAAAATGGATGCTTAGGAACAAGACAAAAGCTCTATTGTGACAGCAGCGGTCCATCACGTCACGCTAACCTCACCGCTGGGCCTAATGAAGAAGCTCTGGAGTCTCTGTGACATCCTGAGAAGAATATAAGAGGAACACAGGAGGCGTAAAGTGCCAGGATGCAACCTCTGGGACACATGAGGGATGTGACGGAGCAACGCCCCGGGATGACTACACACCGTGACTCACCATATGGATGCTCTCCTGGCTGTGTGGTTTGGTTGTGTGTGTGTGTGTGTGTGTTTGCTTGGGTCTGTCTCTGTATGCCAGGAGGCGATGTAGCACACGGCCTTGATACCCAGCTACTCTAGTGCATGATCACTCCTGTGACTAATCGCTGTGTGCAGTGGGAAGAGGTGAAATTTGGTGACTCTTTCATTGGAAAATGAATAAATAAAAAACAGATGATGTGTCCATGATGGTTTAATAAGTATTATACATGCACTGTAAATGAATCTACCATGTGTCTAATGTTACTGTAAGTGGAGTTCAGCAATTCTTATTTACCTTCACTACCTCTAATTCTTAAAACCTTGCCTCTCCTTTCTCTATGGCTACAGTTGCAATGTCCTTAAGCAAGGCACTTAACCTACTGGACATCGCTGCAACGTTTGAGTGTGTATGTGTGTATAAATTCATGGTGTGCAACAATACAAAGCTGAAAAAGAGCACGCTGCTCACCGAACCTTACCTGGGGCAATAAAAGTTAAAACAAATAAATAAATATTAGATGCCTCTCACAGAGCTGTGTCAGTATTCTCGGCACAAAGTCAAACACACTTTCAGTTGCCCCTTGTCTCCCATTCTGTTTGTGAAATTCACGGACAGGATCTGAAGGCACAGCCAGGGTGAGGAGAGTGTCTGGTTTTCCCCAGAATGGCAAAGTCATGATCTGCCTAACTCTGCCTGGCTGGCAAATACTTGCTGCCTTGGTTGGTTTGGTGGGTTAGGTTTAGGCATGAGGAGTGACAGTAATTAGGGTTAGGGTAAGAATATCAGCGTAAGCCAATTAGAGGCAGTATAGGGTGGGTCATGCCTTCACCATCCTGAGAACAAACTCAGGGTGAGAAACATCACCTCCAGTTCTGAGGCCATGGTTGTCTGCTGGATTGCCCCAGTTTGGGTTGGGAGTGACTTACTGCCCCAAGTAAAGAAGCTGATGCATCTAGGGATCTTGTTTGCAAGCGATGGTAATATAAGAGATGGACAGACTGATTGGTGCAGCATCAGCAATAATGCAGGTGTTACGCTGAACCATTGTGAAGAGGGAATTGAATTCAATTTACCAGTCAATCTACCCTCCAACCCTCAACTATGGGCACAAGTTTTTTGTAGTGACCGAATCCATGAGGTCTTAGATACAAGAGGCCAAAATGAGTTTCCTGTGTAGGGTGACTGGCCTGAGAGATCTTAGATGATAGTTCGGGTGTCTGATCAGGATGCTTCCTGGGTCTCTCTTTGGGGAGCATGTCCAGCTGGGAGAAGACCCCAGGGAAACATGCTGGAGGGATTAAATATCACATCTGGACTAGGATCACCTCTGGATAATAGGAAGCTGGAAAACATTGCTGGATAGAAGGATATCTGGAATATCCTGCTTAGCCTGCTGGGACTGTGACCTGACCCTGGATAAGCGTAAGATAATGGATGGATAGAGGGATGTCTCTAATAAGTTTGAGAGCTTGGCCTAAAACTTTCTGCCACACTGGTGGTGTCAAAAGGAGACCAAGTATAGAGATTACTTGTATTGTGAAGCCATATTTAACAGCATTTTCAACCCAATGGTAGCTTGAGCTCAAGTAACAGTGTACTTACAACAGGACCAGGTGGACCTTGGGGCCCCTCTCCTCCCTTCAGACCTGCTGGGCCCTGAGGAGAAAAGAGAAAAAAAAACACATGAGCACTTCTTCCACATAGCTGTGCATTTGTTCTACAGCCCCGCATTTCAACATCTCCATCACCAGGTGCCAGTCCAGCCTGGACCGTCTGCCTTTGTTTACCGATTTGTCGCTTTGGCCAGACACCACTAGAAATGTGCTTTGAGTGAATTTAACCTCAAAGTGCTGCTCCGAGAAATATCATTGCTATTGACATTTTCATCCGGGAAGACCAACCGCATGAAGGCGAAAAATACACAACATGAGAAAATCATCAAGGGTGAAAAAGATTCCCTCCATAAATGTGCTCTTGTTGATACTATAGCTAGAGAACGGTGGGATATTTGCATATATATGGAGACCTTCAATAAGTACACAGGACTATGGGTGTGTATTATTTTCATTCTGCACACACAAGCTTGTGAGTTTCATTTCTGCAGATGCAGGCCTGTGTATATGCTGCATGCAGGTGTGCTTTCTTGTATGTTTGTCAATGCCCAAAATGTGTGTGCAGCTCCCTAGTGGGCTACAAAAAGAGCACATGGCAGTATGGGTAATGAGTCTCTGCTGGTGCTGGCTGTGTGCTGGAGTAAATTACAATGGCAGAAAACAATCAGCGGTGCTGCCGGCCTGCAGAGTCTGACTGACCTTGAGGATGCAGGCAGCAAAACACTTTGTCTCCCCACAGTATATCCACTCCCAGCCGCCCTAGTCTAATTGCTGACATTTCTCACTTAATAATTCATTGAGTAAATAATGCATATAGAGACAAACAAATAACTTTGCTGCTCCCCCCAAAAATATTCTGGCACTGATATATGGAAAACAGTTTGAATCCATGAGTTAAGGAAGGAAGGACTCATAAATGGATCACTAACCAACGATTCCCTAGTTTTATAATAGATTCCCATGATGCATTGCGGCGGTTAAAACAGTGGTGCCAGTAGCGGCGGAGCGATGCAGAGGCACGCCCGTTCATTTGTAAGATGTCGCTTTGGATTTCCTCTGCACCGGATTGATTGCTAGGAGTGAATTCCAGGGCTGGTGCCTCTAATGAAGTGAATAGCTCGAGATAGACAATGGTCCATTTGTTATGTAGCGATGTTCTGTCACTTTCTACTAGCAAACACATGTAGGGGGAAACTATGATTAATAGGTGCAGGTGGATTGGAGCTCTTACCGTGGCGCCAGGTAGACCTCTTTCTCCAGGGAAGCCTCGAAGGCCTGGGGGACCGTCTTTGCCAGGGGATCCCTGTGGTCCGGGGTCTCCCTATACACACAATCCAAAATGTTTGCGTTAGAATTAGGGTGGTTCATGTTAAGTTCATTAATACAACATTAAACACTTTTCATATAATTTCATTCTGATCTTGCTTTGTTCTATGAATGATTGTAATTTCTTTGCTGCTGGAGGATCAAACTACCAACCACACAAATCCAGACTACAACTTGTCAACACATCACAAGCTTCAAGTCTGGAAAACATCTTTCAAGAACCAACCAAACTACAGGAACTTGATGATCAACTGTTGAAACTAGGTTTGGCTTATTGCTCAAGTCAGATTTATTGAGATTTTGCTCATGCTCTTTGAGAAATCTGACAGTGTTTCTTGAACATCTGTTGTGTATTCCAGTTTGAAAATTGGGAGTAAAGATTAATAACAGCCCAACAAGTGGTGCATTCGTCCAATCAGTTGTAAGAAGATTGTCTGGAGAGAACTGTCGTCTGTTCTGCCGCCTACCTGAAACGATGCCCGTCCAAGCAAAATGCCAACAGAGCCTGGCCAGAAAATGTGTGAAAATGGTAGGCAATGCCAGACTACCAACGTAAAATTCTTATACTGAGATTAAAGTGCTAATTCAGTCCCTCAGGCCGGTTGGTACACAGCTGAAGTATCCGTATGATATCCAGCCTTATACAGGAAGCTGGTGTATGATCAGCTTCATTGAGCAAGTGTTCAACCTTTGACCCTTATCAGACTGATGTCACTGATGAATCTCTGGTCTCCGTTTACAGAGATTCCAGACGTCTTTGCTACTGTTAAAATTACGCTTTAAAAAGTACAAAATAAATGTACGTTTCAGTTTAGCCTCTTATACTGTGTTAGTTTGAAAGAGCCTTTAGTCTCATTGCTGCAGCGACGCCTCATAGTGAAACAGGCTCGGAACAAGCAGTCACACATTCAGCCTTTGCCACAACATATTGAGTGTTTGAAACTTTACTATTTCAGATGACTTTTTTTTTTTTTGAAAGTGAGTTATATACATGCAGAACTTCTAATGTAACTTCTCAGCCTGTGAAGTGTGTTGACACGCTGTCGGTATCGGTTTTAGGATGCAAGGCACATGACAGCTAAATCTCGAGTTTTGAGAACTGCACTGCACTCAGACAGAACTTTGTAAATCAGAAATGGCCGTCGTCCTTAAAGATGCTTAACATCCTCCCCCTCTGAGCCCTCTGGTGAAACGTGTGTACACGCAGTTCTGTTTTGACATTCGCGCATTGAAATAAAGTACCACGCTACACAGCTTGCGGCTGAGCGAGAGAACTCAAAGTTCCTTAAAAAAAAAAAAAAAAAAAAGTGAAAAAAGTATATGACAAGCAAATCTAGTGTTTACTAATGGGTTTGCACATCCCACCAGGAGCAGAAGTGTACTTGTTTTCTAGCCGACAGCCATCTTAATGGGCCATTAGCTGCAATTAGTTTGAAGCATGTATGTTTTCCGAGGATTCATTAGCACTGTCACCACACAATCAATACATAAGCCTTGACTCTAATGAAACCAGTGTGACTGCTTTTACATATCAGCCAAATATAATATATAAAACACCATTTTCAGTCATCTAAACTCCAAGTAATTTGGAAAGGAATTTGTTAAAAAAGTTTACATAATATAAGATAATATGAGAATGTACTGCTTAAAGGCTAAAAGGGGTGACCCCATATATCACCAAAAACATGTGGACAGTGATCTTCTTTGACTGAAATGAGCAAAGAGAGCACTTGCTAGACAGAAGGACAATAAATTGTTGTTATTGTTCAGCTTCTGCAACTGTTTGCATGCCCCCCCGACACCCTTCCCGATCCCTCACCTCAGACACTGCACTAAGTCTAAAAGTTTGTTTATATTCTATCTACAGGGCAGGAGGGGTGCCAGTAATTGCAGGGCAGCTTCATTTATTTCCTGGTTGATTTTTGCACACACACATATCTAAAACAAGGACATTTGACTTCAGAAAAAAGTTGCTTTTGGCCTCATTCTCTTTTCTTTTGTATTGGCAGGCTGACTTTATCTGCAAACAGGGAGGCACAGAAGAGTGGGCTTGAGAGGTATAAGAGGATTTGGGCTCCGCTGCCAAGACCTCCACAAAGTGTCCTTGGCATACTGATGCACTGGCCTGAGCCGAGTGGGGAGGAAAGTGGGACTGCGAGCAGCGGCTGGTTTGGAGTCAGACGACGGACTTGATTAAACTGTCCGCTTGGGGAAGACGGGGAGAAAATGAAAGCAGGAGACATAGGGGGGGGTTGAGGGAGAGGGTGGGGGTCAGGGGATGCTGAGTGGTCCTGGGAGTCAGGGGGTTGGTTTCGGAGCAGCCCATACTTCTACAAAATGGCTACTGTCTGCTCCTAATGGGCACTCAATTGCAAGCGAGGAAAGGGCCGGGGAGGGAATGCGCCTCGACGCTCCCTGAAATCTCAGCTGCTGTATCTTCGGCAGTCACTTGCCAGAGTTTCATGTAGCAAAGAGAGAGGGTGAATTTATTGCTATAGATTTATTTCTGCTTTTTTTTTTTTCAGTTTTATTTAAGCAATCCAGTAGTCTATCGAGCTTTGCATGCCCTCCAGAAATATAACAGCTCATGAGTGCTCTGGCTCAATCTGCAAATCAAATCATGCATGATAATTGCGAATGCATAAGTTCAATTTGCAGCCCACCTCTATACTGTTGATCTGTCTGTTAACCTCCCAGGCTTCCTCTCTTCAATTCAAAACAAATCGAATGCAGCTCATGATGAAAACAGCCAAGCTCACTCTTTTGAACAAATTACTATGTATATCTGTTACCCACCAGAGAAGAGAGGGGGAGCAATGGGCCTATGTCTACCAAAAAACAAATGGGCAATCATTTTGACAAGAATAATTGTCAGGAACACTTTTGGCACAGATGGCTTTTTTCTCTTCAGTGCAGCACATTGGACACGTACCTTTGCTCCCTCTTTGCCAGCAGCACCTGGAAGACCCTGCTCTCCGGGTGGGCCTGGGGGTCCGGGGTGGCCTCTCTCACCAACGGGGCCGGTCTCTCCAGTTGGTCCCTAAGATGTTGGATATTAACTACTGTTCAACATAACAATAATACAATATGGCCAGAACAGTTTTAAAAACCATGCAATATAATTATTAAAGGCCTGTCTCATTGATAATTTACAACAATACTTCAGAGCAAGTCAGTGTAATCTTGTATAATCTTGCCCTGAACAGCTGTTACAGATGCTGTTTTTTTTTTTTTTGTGGATGACAAAAATCTGTCTGTTAAACTGCTTATTACTGCTGTTTTCCAATAAGCGTTTGCTGAGTAGAATTACGATGCCCTGAAGATGCCATGTACAAAAATGCATTCCTTCATAATAACTTCATTCTTTAATAATGCATTTATCTTACCTGGGGCCCGACAACACCTCCTGGGCCTGGTGGACCGGTTTTTCCTTGGAAACCCTGAAGAGGATTACAAAGCCTTATTTATATGGTTTATAATAACAAGGAAACATACAGCTTATCTATTAAAACCCGAGTAGAGAAAAAAACATAGTGATTCCACTTGAATTTCTTTCAGCTGATAAGCAGGGATTTAAGTTTGGTATTTCCCTTGAAGTGGGAACAAGGTGTTTTCACGCTATATTCACAATCAAGGATGGAATCTATTACACTACAATATTAGCTAGGAAATAACTGTATACAAATGTATAATCCTTTGTTATACAGTGATCTTTTCATTAAGTAAATGTTAAGATCATGTGATACAGTTTTAAGGTTTTTAGCCTTTAGCTCACAGTAAAAGTAATATAAAAGATAAATATTCACTTCTTCTTACTCCTCTTCAGACATCAATTATTTATGTTGTTTATTGTGAGATTGCTCTTAATTTTATTGGTTGTCTTGTTTTTTATGCTTATATATTATTTTAAAACCATTGCGGTGAACTTTTTATCTTTTAATACTCACACCATGCTTAGTATCTGTATTTATCTCGTTGGTCTTTTTTTTTCAACCGCCCACAAAGTGCAGACAAGTTCAAGGCCTTGAAAAAACTTTCCTAATCACAAATTTCAGTTTTGATCTCATGATTTCATCATGAGGGATTTCTGTATTCATTTCCACTTTTGTCCATGTTTTTTGTTTGGAGGTGAACAGGGATCAGCTGGATATAGTGAAACACACAAGTGCCATACACCAGTAAGAGCAATATATTGATTCAAAACACCATGACAGTAGCGGGGTTGTTTGCTAATGATGCCAGGCCACTGTCAGTCAAGCCGATTAAACCAACATTCCAATGAAGTAAAATGAGTTGTTTTTGAATGTTAAACACTTTTATAATAACAATTTTGTCATCAATATTTAAAGTCTTACTGAAATATTTGAGAGTACTCGATTTGAGGAAAGGTTTTCAGACTTTGAAACATCAGCTATGTTGCCAAACAACTGAGAATTTTGAACCAAGCTCTGAGCTGATTTTAGAATCGGCAAACCCTGCGTACGCTACCTGTTCAACGCCAACAAATAAAGAGCCAAAGCAAACAAGTGGCTGGTGAAGAGAGCAGAGCGTCTAACAGCAAGAGATGCTTTAGTTTTCTCAGAGAGCTGATCAGATGAGCCACAACTAAAAGACCAGTGAACATGAAGATGAAACAAGATGCGGGACTCCAGCGGAATGATGATGTCGCTCTAAATCTGCTGAATGTGTAATTAGGCATCTGCTAGTTACCACATTAGCCACGACTTCATAAGCCGACGGTGTTATCATTCTCCTGGCGTGTTTTAGACTTCTCCTGCACCAAAGTTTACAAGCAGCTTTAAATTTACAAATCTTCATTAATTTAGATGAAAGAAGAATTTTCAGCTTTTCCTGATGAACATGTTTTAAATTTGCTCAATCTTGTTGCACCAAAAACAAACTGCAAGCTACATCACAGATTCGGTTTCCTGACTGAAGAGCAATAATAATAATGCAGGTCAATTAGTTGTAGTGAACTTGTTGCATTCAAATGTAAAAGTTCAACGTCTCAAGCATCGACTCCAACACTTCTGTGAGGGAGGAACAATCCAATCTGTCCTTGCTTGACTCCACTTCCAAGTTCTCTATTATTCCTAAATATGAACCCAATGTGTTGCTTAGAAATCAGCTGTGAAGTGAATCAATACAGCAGGAGTGTGAAGATAAAACTGACTGGTATTGTTAACACAGATTTCTTAATCGAATAGAGACATACACCAGTATTTAATTCCCCCTTCTGAAGTGCTGAATACTGGT
This sequence comes from Centropyge bicolor, assembly GCA_037975185.1. NCBI lineage: Eukaryota > Metazoa > Chordata > Actinopteri > Pomacanthidae > Centropyge > Centropyge bicolor. Next base: position 291,615 of record JBBMOC010000014.1, read on the forward strand.
GTAATACCAGACATGCAACCATGTAATGTTTTAAGGTAGAATGACATGAGTTAATATAGTAAAACTCTCTTAATGCCAAACGTATCAAAGTCAAGGTTGGTGTCTCCATTCTGAATGACTTTTCTCCTGATTTCCATTAGATCTCTGAATCTCTCACTCATCAACCTCCATACATAACCAATTTTCACCGAGGCACTGCATTTATAAGCCATTTCATTTGTAACTTATTATCCAATCACCAGACAAAGTTTTCAAATCAGGCTCTCGGAGAGCCAATCCTCGCTGACTTTTGACTCCAGGCCTATTGATCACCATGTGTTGTGATTTATTAAGGTGATGTATTATTCAGTGAAAACCCTCAGGCCATGCTGTTACAGCATCGGCCCTGACTCAGAGACACGGGCTCAAATCTTTATTTGCACTTCCTCAAATGCAACTTGTGTTGCCGGGGCCGAGCGCCTGCGAGCATCTTTATTGCTGTGATCTATTATCATATTGGATGCTTGTGGAGCCTGTTCATCAGCACATAAATCTACAGCCATAAACACGTTAATGAAGACTCTTTGGTTGTCGCTTGAATAGCAGCAAAGGCAGGGAAGCAGTCGTGTGTGGTGTATTACGTTATCTATAGGAAAGAGGCAGGCGGAAAGGGAAGCTTTAATGATAGAGGCGATGATCTGTCAAGCTTTTAGTAGAATTTATTGTCCTCTGAGCCTCATCAAACCGAGGCGCACCGATGCATACCAAGTATGGAGGAATCGAAGTTGAGAGCAGGGAAGATGTGATCAAGTCAATCTTTGCTTTTTTTTTTTTTTTTTCTTATTTTACTGTCAGATAAATCTTATGTCACATGGGATATGACATCTATGCATCAGTGCATCATCAGTGCAGATTTAGTACAGCCATTTCTCATTAAGATCACAACTGCATGTAAAAAAAACAAAAACAAAAAAAACATGAACCATCCTTCCATTGCTGCTGCAACAAATGTTACGCCTGCTGCTTTAGTTATACTTCAGTTGTTATAGCTTAATTATTTCAGAGCAGGCAACACAAGGGCGCCTTGTTGCGACTGGACAATCTGAGTTCAGCATCCTTCCACTGGATATTTGCAAACTTGCCAAAGCGACAAGATAGAAGCGGCATCAGAAACGGCTCCCCAGCTCCCTTGTGTCCATCTCTGTGAGATAGGAGCCTGAGCTGATTCTCTCAGACAGACTGCAGCCTGTGTGTGTGTGTGTGAATGGAGACAAGCAGATAGACTCAGACAACGTTCACGAGGGATTTGTCTTTGGAGTTTTGCTTTAAGAGAAATGTCTGCCCCTTTGGCGTCCCAGTGAGATGTTGTATCACTGATTGTAATCCCCTGTACACGAGAGCAACAGAGATAAGACATGGAGGAGGAAGAGCAGGGAGATTCAACTCAAGTGCAGCTCACTGATTGGGAGGATCAGATCTGTCCTGGGCAATTTGAAGAATAAGAGCCAAAAAGGCCTCGCTGGCAACTTTGGTCTAAATGGCAGCGAGTGTGCAGCCATTAACACGACCAAACTAATTCTTGTGGGATTAAAACAGGATTAGACTGAGCAGTGAGTGGACATTAGACATTTTGGAAAAAGGTTATGAAGTGTCACACTCTTGTGTTTGCCCTTGCAGTGGAAAATCTGTCCAAGTGTGAAAACTTTTACAGCAGCTCGATGTGAGGTCTTGTGTTTCTCGCCGGTAAATCAGAGGCTGAGACTAAAACAGAAAAGCGAAAAACAGGAAATTGTATCTTCTGGACTCACCGTCTCTCCACGCTGACCAGGGTGTCCGGGCAGCCCATCCTTTCCAGGTGGTCCCTGTTAGGCAGAAATAGCACATTCATCACCTTCACCACATTCATATCTGAAAGGAAAATAATGGCACTCTGAAATTGGCCCTATTGCTGGAATAAAAGCTTATTTTTCCGAGCAATGAGATTTTATTATTGGAGCAAAATGCTGTGTAGGCACAATATCCGTATTACGAACATAATTTTTGGACCGGCAAAGTCGTAGTTAGACCGGAACGCTAATGAAAAAATAACAGGTTGTATTTTTTGGGGGCGAAAGGAACAACATCACTGGCTGACGGCGAAGAGCCAGCTATGAATCTAACCTGAATCGATAGGTGGAAATTACCACTTGTCTCCTGCCTAGACTGGGGAGTGAGAAAATGGGTTCTGCTTCAATAACAGTTAGACTAATGATCCCTGCACAGAACTAGGGATATTGCTATGTATTGCTGCACCCCATGAACTCCTAAAATTGAATCAATTTTGACTTATAATGTTTGCAAACTAGGCTAATTTGCCATTGAGACAGTGGGAAGAGGAGTGGAAGTGAGAGTACAGACCCTGAACTAGCTCCTGAGGTTACTGAGGAGCTGTAGGTTTTTACAGTTCACTGAGCTATCAAGTGCGTAGTGGCCAGGAAGGTGAGATACTTACAGGTGGGCCCTTTGGTCCAGGGAAGCCGACTGGTCCCTGAGGTCCTTGAGGCCCCTGCAGCAGACAGAAAAAACAGTCATTATTGCATTATGCAAACAAAAACAGTAGCAAGTCTAAAAGTTGGAAGGACATCGTGTGGACATATTTCCAGAGCAGATTGAGAAAGCCAATTAAAGCTATTCAATAGAGAAAATGATCTAAAATCATTGCTGTCAGTCATTGTTCAGAAGGTCATTATGGTGAGCACACTGGAGGGGAAAATGCTAAGAAACAGTCCATCCATTATCCAGACACAGAGAAAAGAATGGATTTATTTCTCAGACTTTTTAAGGAGCGATAATTTAGTGGCCCAATCAGGCTTGATGTTAGACTGTAATGTAATGTTGGAGGGCTGATAGTTCTCCAGCATTTCTGGGCTGAAATATTAAAAAAGATAGACTGCAGAAGATAGATAAGCTGCCAGTAATTCCTGTCACATGCCAAACTGTTATATAACAGTGAAAAGAGTGGTAATAATTTTTATATGAGCCAGATAATAAGGAAGATTTTCAGCCATTTCATGACCAAGAATAATCATACTGAATCCTGTATTGTTTCCCTTACTGTACAAAGTGAAGTATGTTAATCATCTAACAAAAATGGTTGTGACAAATGAAATAGTTAAAATATTGAAAAAAGATTGCAGAGAGTCTGGTATGTGAGGAAAAAAAGGTCAGCATGCGGCTTAAGAGTAAGAGACAGAAATGTCCATATTGAAAAGTTGTGTCTTGAAGTTGAAATGTGTTGATGAAATGAAAGCTACTTTACATTATACCGTTGAGGTAATGTAAGGACTTGGGATTTAGGGAGATTAAATATCATTCGCATATGAAATATCAAATGCAAATTGATTTAATGTTTTGCATTGGATAATACAAACATGCCTCAAAGCTGACTTGATAATTTATCTTTAAATCATATTCACCCATCAGATAGGAGCTCATTTTACCTCACTTGCCCTGTTTTGGGGCTGATATATTTTCTCAGGATTTTTTTTTTTTTTTTATTCAAAGACGAGTTCATGAACCGACACTTTGACCAGCTGGACTTTCACAACTTAGAATCTTTCTTTGCGATACAGCGTAATCCACCCACATAGAAGCATGAATTTCGAAAGTCAAGCGCTTCGACATGCTATGAAGTGTTCTTGGAGAGGTCACTCTGTGAAGGACTGAGGGCACACAGTTCATTAAAGCTTAACCCCCTGATGCCCAAATCCAAAACTGAGAATCCAGTAGATTGAGCTGACTGGACACAAGTTCCTCACATCTGATGCTACTTTTTTAAAAATTGAAATTACAGTCTAGATTTGGAACACTGACCGAAGTGAGTTTTAGGAAAACTAGTGGACTTAGCGGATGCTTTATTAAACGATAACTATGATTCACACTGACCTCTGACCTCGGAAACTATGACCGCGGCTGTTTTAACGAGGCAGGATGAGTAATATACTCTGCCTGTCTGTGCAGTTCATGTTGGAAAACAAGACTCTGTAAAGTTTGGTTCCACTCTCACATTATTGTTTTTTGCCTCCGTCTGACAGAAGCGAGGTTCTGCTTTCTGATGAGCTCGCCTTCATCACGCTTCGTCAGAACTGTAATTAAGTCCATTCCTCCTCCTGTGGTGTTAAGCAAATGTAACTCGCCGCAGCTGCTGAGCAGTTGAAGCCTTTCTTGTTTCGTGTCTTCTTCTGGGCTTCACTAGATTCCAGTCAGTGTCTCACATATTCTTTGCTACACAGCAAAAAAAAATCAAATTGCACTAAAAAAAACCACTGGCAATCTAACAAACTCTAATGAAAGGTATTAAATAAGGTGGCGCTGCTGGAAGGCTTTTATTGAGAAGCAGAGATTGTTAACGTTGCCACTGAGGTAGCCACCTAGGACTAACTCAATGCTCAATAAAAATGCCTATAAATCTAGATTTGGTTGTTTTTTTGTTGCAAAGGAGGAATGTACTTTATTACAACTCTCAGAGAAAAGTGAAAAACAGAAATGCTGCTGTCTGTTAGATGAACATAGGAATGGGATCATAGCATCTGCGTGTTGACTAAACTGCCCTAATCAGTAAAGCAATTAACTAATTTCGGAGCAAGGAAGACTTCATAGAATTATTTTAAGTTGATAAGATGGAATAAATAAACACAAAATCAAAAGCTTTACAAGCATAAAGTCAAATATTCTGAATGACTCTGAATCTGTTATTTCTTACTGCTGCTCTTTAGTGGCCAGTCAGAGGTGGAGGTGGATGACACTGAATGACCTCAGCATAATTCTAATGCAAAGACGATACTGGCAAACTGTGTATTCACATGCATTATAGTCTTGTGCGCTTTGGACTTACCCTCTCGCCAGGCGGGCCTGGTGGACCGTCGTTGCCTGCTGTGCCCTGCAACACACAACAACAACAATCAGTTAATATTCAATCATGTCTTTGTAATCGCATTGTTCACAAATCTGATGATTTTATTGGTCGAGTTAATTTCATTCTAAATACAATCTTGCGCTGCTTCAAGTTGTGTTTTGTTGGGATCAATATAGTTGATGTACCTTGGGACCTGGTTTCCCTGTTGGACCTCTGGCTCCTCGACCCCCACGAGGACCCTGGAGAAGGAAAAACTCAAGTTCAAACCAAAAGCAGAGTAATACAATGTACAAGTCAGGTAGATACAAGATTATTTGAAACTATATATTTATTAATTATGGAAGCCATGGAGTGAAAAACCTACCGTTGGACCTCTTTGCCCTCTTGGACCAGGTTTGCCTGCAACGCCCTGTTAGACAATCAAAGGCAAAAAGATTTTAGCCACTCACACATTCATCCTGCAACATTAATCCACCTCAGACAGCACTGGAACATCTGTGCTACAGAAAAGGGGTAAAATCAATTCTACAGTGTCAAACTGCCACAGAATAATTGGTTTCCTGTTACAAATTGGCAGCCTCAGATTCCTTCACTTTAAAAGACGAATTAACAGCAGTAGCGTTAAATAACAATTTCCTGATCCTTCAGTACATTGTGTTGCATTGAGACAATATTGAGTCGACCAAGACAATCTAAAAAAGAAATGTGAGCTTGGAACAATGAGTAAACAGGTCGTGACTCAATGAGAGCAAAAAGTACTGAAGGTGTGTGTGAATAGGTACAATACGCACTTTTTGAATGACAACAAAGAATTTACTGAGTAATATTATTTCCAGTCTTTGCTTGACTAAAGCAGCAGAAACCAATAACTGCAGTGAACATATTTCTGCACTTGCTTGAAATTGATGTCTGGCTTTAAGTCAACACTGGACCAAATTTGACTTTCTGAAAAAAATAGTATCAAGTGTTTAATTTTGGCAGGTGGCCTTGGCATAAGTGAGATAATGTTCTTCCAAGTGTCCATTCAGTGACTCTGATGTACTCAATAAAGCAAACTTCTTTCCACCACTTGGTGCATTTCAGATCATCTGAAACTGACACTTCCTCTATCATTACCTCAATGATTCAACGCTTTTATTAAGGTGAATCAAGATAAATCAGGAATATTTTGGCTATTTCATAGATAAGTGTTGAAAGCAGAACCTGCACCTTGAACTATTTCTCTACATCAGAGCTGTGTGAGTGGAACTTATTATTTTCAAGCTAAGAAACGGGGAGAGGGGCCCAATGAAAGCACAATTGTTTCAACATCTTTTGTTCTCCCCGGCATTGATTTTGCTGCTTTTATTTTTTGTGCCAAGTCACCATACAGAGGCCTTTATAATAGGAATCAATTTTCTTTTGTGTCGGGATATGATGGCGTGGTGATTTTCATACACAAACAAGACGCAGTGTGTGTGTGTGTGTGTGTATCCAGTCAGCGTGTGTGTTTTCTTACCCTTGCTCCTTTCTCGCCATTGGCTCCCGGGAACCCTGGGAAACCGCTTGAGCCCTGTCAATAGGAACAGGGAGATATCATGGAGGGGGATGAGAGAGACAAGAGAGAGGCAATGTGGGTCAGGGCATGCATGATAATGAAGGCACATTCTGTATTTATATCATATTCAGCTATGCAGTGGAGTTTCACATGGCTAACATCATGTCAAATTTAGCATGAAGATTGAAATAGAAAACTGATCAAGTCGAAGATCTTAACACTTTGTTTCTTCCATATTTCTTAATATTGTTCATTTCTACAAAATCTCTCAACTTCAGTTGGCTTGAACACCATCGTTTAATACAATGAATTGTAAAACACACAACTCTATTTTCCAAAACTTTACATAAAAACAACATTTCCTGCCTTCTGCTATCTGCACAATGTTTATCAAGCTCAGAAAGTTTCTCAGGAAAATTATTGAAACTTCTATGAGTATGTGGGAAACACACACACACACACACACACACACACACACACACACACACACACTAGGAGAAGAACAACAGGCTTAGCACAAGACCCCTGTGAACACGAGACAAGGTGACGTTATTTTTTTTTTTCTTTAGCCAAACTCTGTGAGCGGGGGGATTAAAAAGCAGCTTACCCTTTCTGCAGCACCTCGCCACACGTTGCATTGGGGACATTCAATAAAAAAATAATCAATGACATTTCACCACTGCTCGGTTTTGTCTAATGCCTGATTTCTGATAAGCCATTCTTTCTTTAACTAAATCTTGCACTGTCAAACTTTGATTTACTTATTAATTTACTTCATCACACCATGAGATTGTAGGACTCATTTAAAACCTCAAAATTTTGTAACTCAAACTCAAGTATTTTGCTTTTGCTCAACCTCTAACAACCTCTGACATTACACTCATTCCATTAGCATAGAAATACACAGGGGGCGTGAACACTTGTCTTTGCAGTATTCTGATGAAGTACAAACCCCTGCAATAACAACAGTCCCACGGGCAGTGCTTAGACATGCCCGTGGCACTGCTCCTTCAGAATCCAAGCTGGCAACACTTACAAACATGTTCACCTAGACAGATGCTTGTAAAACGTTTTGATGCAAGAAATGAGGTTTTAAAATAATCTTATATGATACTGGGCCTATAATAATAAACCCAGGTTCATGTCATCAACTGTTTCACGAAAAAGTTTAGATACATATCTTGAAACATCATATTAGACCTTTGTTATGATTCCTGTGACTTCCAAATGAGAGAAAATGACATCAATTCTCGACTGCTTCTCTACCAACATTGTGCGCCACTGTGCCAGATTTGGCAAGAAACGCTGCATTGCTTTGCAGCAACAAACAGAAGAGGGCGCTGTTCTCTCAGCACAATCACAGCTATAGCTCACAGAGGTGGGAAAAGTCCCATAGAAACAGTGTTTACATGTTAATTTTGAGAAACACAAGCGCAAATGGCTGGATTTGTTATTAGTTCACAATAATTGTGCCATTGTAATTGTACAAACACAACAATGATTGACTGATGAAGGTTTCTGTAATGTTTTCTAATAAGTTACCCACAACAAAGCATACGTTAGGTTTTTGAGTTGCCAGGTTGTGAAGGCAAGTGGTCTAACAGTCCACTGGAGTCTTTTTGATTATTTAAGTAGCTGAAAAGACAGAACATGCCTCAGGAGGATAAACACAACCTGGCAACCCAAAAGCTGATATAAGTTAAAACATAGTATTATATAGTGATGTGCAATTAATAAAGCCAAGATTTATGTCTTATACACCCTTTGTAAATCACCTATATGAGAAAGTGGAACCAACATGTCTACAGGTGCCACCTTTGAAACAATACTAGCTGCTTAATCTCCAGATCTGTCACTTTAAAAAAATATTTCATTTTATCGGTGCAGGGTGTAAAACATGGATGGCATAAATGATCAGCACTCCTTCCCAGGGATGCAGGCAACACGCACCTGTTTTGACTGTCACACAGTTTCACAATAAAATAGTTTATCTGACCAGCTGTTTTCACTATGAACAGCTTCTAATAATTCTTCACATGGTGCCTTGACAGAGCAGATCTTACCTTAGGTCCCTGTCTTCCTGGATAACCTGGCAATCCTGGAACGCCCAGTTTACCCTGAGAGACATCAACAACACAAGTCATTAGCCCAGCAACACAACAAAAACAAGCAAGCAATGACACATGACTAAAATGACTAGATATGATTCTTGTATTGGCTTTCAAACATTACCTTTTCTCCAGCAGGACCGAGGGGACCTGACTCTCCGTTAGGGCCGGCTCGACCTTTGGGACCCTCAGGACCGTCCTCTCCACGGGGCCCAATCATACCAAGCTCACCCTATAATCAAACCCACACAGAGAATATCACAATGGTGTACAATCATTGCCTCCATGTGAGGAATAAAGATTGGACTGGAGATGGAGGAAGTTATTTATATGATAGATGATGCTATTTCAGAAATGCTCCTCACCCGGTCTCCTTTGATTCCCATGTCTCCCTTGAAACCAGGGAAACCATCCTCGCCCTGAAATTAGACAAAAACAAGCTGCTTCACTTGCCAGTAATTGTTGGGTTATTTCAATATATCGTTGTTTAAGGGATTTGTTTATTTCCCACTGAGAGACTCTAAAATGGACTATTTTCTCCATTTCACTGGGGAACTTATTAAGTCCCCTGACATTTAGTATTTGCTGAAACGCTGTTAAATATTGAGCCTGCACTTGCGCTCTATGGATCACAGGATTGATGCTGCTATCTGCTGGTCGAATGGTGGAACAGCATGTGCAAAGGACTGTGGGTAGATGAGCTGTGCTGTATTTACATATGTTTAGCTGATGGATTTTGTGCATCTGGGATTTGGGATAAATTGAAATAATAAACTAAATACATTAATACATATGTAATACTCAGAATAAGAATTTTCAAAAATATAAAGAATCAAGATTTTGTACAATGAAACCAAACAGTTAAAGCAATAGAAGCAAAACAGTTATAGCCTTAAATAAACGTAATGACAAAAATGCTGAAGGACAATTTTCACTTCGGCCTCTTTCCTTTGACGCTCTCTCCTTCTAGTCTGTCACCTGTCCATGTTTTCAACCCTATCTGATGCATAATGCAGCACTGAGCATGTCTGTTGCCAGAAACTTGCATCACGAAGACCCCACACACACACAAATACACACACACACACACACACACACAGACGCATACACACACCTGAGGTAAAGCGCATCCTTTATTCATAACAACCCCTTTCTCCTCAAGGTTTGCCTTTTTGAATCGCTCGCTATAAATAATTCAATAAAAAAAACTGATATGAAAACCTGTCATTGTAGAGAGAACAACACCCCTCAGTCAGATAATGGATTTTATACAGCAGCATAACTGTATCGATCTTAAATAAATGCTATGCATATTTATAAGCGGCCTCGTTGAAATTCTGCATGGCGACACGCGCAGTTGAACACTTCAGATGTGATTGAGATGGATTGCAGCGCTTCTTTGAAACCAAAAGCCCAGAGCATGACAGCTTTACATTCAACGACTGACTGAGGGTCACTCCAACAAAGTCTCCGTCTCCATCGACTGACCTCTGCACGGTACTCCGAGGCTCCGGCAGCCGTCCACTCCGACTCAAAAAGAGTGGAGCCCAAGCTGGGAGGCCAGGTACACAACCACAGTTACACACCAAAATATCTGCAACATGAATATATGCAAGGCTGCTCCCAAACTTTTCTTTACCATCTTAAGCTTCATCACCAACGGAGTTCGGACAAACGCCCAGCGGGTTTAAACTTTTGACAGAAATAAACCCGCTGAATTCAGTCGACCCGGCAAATCTGTCTGCTGCATTAGTGCCGCATTTGAAATGAATTGTTCCCAGTGTTGTGACAGAATATTTACTTGTATTAATCTTTGTTGACAAAACTTCACAAATCTCAGTCTAATCTCAGGGGCTATAATCTAGGTGTGGAAACAATTTAGCATGTTAAGAAGTTTATACCTTCTCTCCCTTTGACCCCTTGAGACCACGGACACCGTCGGCACCCTGTTGGACAAGGAAAGAGATTTAGAAGCTTTACGAGCACAAAAGAAAACAATACAATACAATTATGCACAATAGAATAAGGGGGATAATTTTTTTTCCCAACTGGGGAGAAAAAAATATTGTCCACATGAGCTGAAATTGTACCTTGACACCACGAGGGCCAGGATAACCAATAGGACCCTGCGGACCTGCTGGACCCTGGAGAGGAGAAAATAACATGTGGTTACTACAGTAAATGTTTTACAGTGTGGTTAGAAGAGGATATGGAAGGTGTAGGTGTCCATGACTTCATGAGCTTATAAATGCATTTACTCTAGTTTGACTCCAGTTGCTACATCTTAGCACACTATGTTTGAAATAACTGTAGTTTTTGAGTTGATCCAAAGTCACTTATTAGATTTCAAATACATGGATGAATGTAAATACTTCACTTAAATTCCTTCCAAAGGCCCTTGATTATGTTCCTATCAGAAAAGGGCCAATAGAAAATATTTCATCCATGCATTTATCCATAAATGCTCACAAAATTGACTGTGCTATTAAACATTATCATTCATCCATGACTGAAGATTGAAGACACAAGTGTTACTCTACATGTTTAATTTTACTATGACCGTTTCGTTTAAAGTGCAATCAACTGACACAGAAGCACATATTTTTCATCTAGAATTTAAACTTACATTTACAAGCATATAATTTATAGGTCAACAAAAGTGCTATTTTTCATTTGATTCAATCGACTGAACTTATCATACTATTATCATCCTATCATCATTACCGTTTGTTGTTTGAGTTATGTTAAGTAGAGCTAAAAGAAACATGGCAATGCTTCTGAATAATGGGACTGAAGGTGAATGTGTCATATAAATAAAAGGAATTTATCAAGGTAAATGAACATAAAATTATCCTGTTGTTCTTTTTTTGCCTAAATGCCTGAGAATCTTTGGTGGATGTTAAAATAAGTTACGGCACTGTTTACATATTTAAAACACTATCTTTAGTACTTCTGCTCTTCTGAGATATTTTTTCACACCGATAGACACAAACGTGCAAATAATTGTTAAATACACCTACCTGGGCTCCTTTCTCTCCAGGTGGACCCTCCTTACCAGGATGACCCTGTAAAATAAGAAAGTTATTTTAGTTGAAACACTCAACATAGTGAATGGTGTGAACAGACGATGGACCAATTCATAATATAGAATCAGTAAATCACAGCTTGCATTATCACCGTTATCTACAGGGGGGAAAGGTGTTGTCCTAAATAGCTGCTATAGACGGCAAAGCAACAAATCTGAGAGTGAGAGCGAAGAAGAAAAGCTTGTTTACCAGGCAAGGAGCTAACGAGCTAATGAGCTTCACTGTTCAGTAACCTGTATACGCCTTTTCAAACCAAAGCTGAGTGCTGTTGGATCCATATAAAACAGGGTCAGCATCAGCCTTTTTGTCTGATTTGCACCGACAACACAGGTTTGTCTTTTGTGTGAAAAATATGTCACCGTGTACTCTCTGGTTGTTTTTCCACTGCACCAATTCTGTGAAAGAGATGGTGTTCAGCTAGTAAGTCTTTGCATATTATGTGTGAATATTAGGGCAACACAGGAGGAAAACATGAGTGATGTTCTGTAAAGCAAAAGAATAGAGATCCTCAGTCGCACTTTGAGGTAGATTAATAACCACAAGCTCGGTGGCCAGTGGCGGTGTCAGAGCGACGGGGCAGGCAGACATGCCCGTGCAAAAAAAAAGGGCTCGACACACACCCTCGCACACTCGCATGGAAACCCTTAGCTGCGAACACCTGGCGCTTCCAATTTGATGTGCGAGGCTGAGGCAGAAGGCTGTAAATCACCGGGCTCTGGGGCCTGAGGGCGATTAAGGGCCGCCTGCTTCTTGAACTTACACCCTTCTGTCAGCGAGGCCGGAGAAGGAGGGATGACACGAGCGACTACAGGTCCAGAATCACAAAACTCAGAAGCACACTATTAGACTTCTGCTGATGGGAAACGCCATGAGAGGAGCAGTTGTGCAGCACAAAGCCTTGATGTGTGTCATATGCTTTTTTCAACGTTTTTAAGATGAATATCCTATAAAATGTATAAAAAGCACTATTATATGCCTGGTAAAGTTTAGTGCATTTTTAGTTACATAAAGATTTTGTGAAATGAATAAAAAATAGAAAAATAAATTTTTTTGCCAGTGAGATCATTTTACACATAACTCTACATCTATAAGTTGAGGTATGCAGCGATTTACATGCTGAAACTGGACTGAAGCTGTAGGATTGGATGTAGAGTAAACAAGGCCACATACTGTATGACCTGATTGTCGGTGTTTCATGTGGATATCACAGGTCATCAGATCTGGTTTAAAAGGGTCATACACAGGTCAGCTCTGTGGTGAGACTCGTGGGTTGAACACAGGTCCATCCATTACTTTTTCACATCATATTCTGTGCAGTTGTAGGTCTGTCAGACAGATGTGTCTCTCAGAGTAAAGTGGTGTTTCAGAGAGTTTTGGAAGCTACTGGGTGGATGATATAGGAGTGCAGTGGTGTCTGTTTGTGCGTGTTTTTAATACTGATATACTGCATGTAGGTGACAAGAGCACGTACAGGAGGACCATCAGCTCCAGGTAATCCAGGCAAGCCCGACCTGCCCTGAGGTCCCTGTATGAGGGAAAGGAAAAGACACATAAGGTTAAAGATTAGAGGTGACAAACATATTTTCAGAATTTTTAGAGCGTTCATTAAGAGTATCTGAAAGAGCTGAACATAGAGCATTTACTTTGCTACCTGGCAGCAGTCTAGTTAAACATTGCTATTCAAATTTGATGGTCAGATGTGTTTGGTAGAGCAGAGATCATTCGACTGAGTGATTTATAATTTTGAGATTTAGAAATAAAATTGACTAACTAAGCCCTGTTTTGTGAAGCCTGTTTAATATATTAAAGTAAAGCATCTAAATTTAGTTTTAACCTATACAATTATATATTTCTATACTTTTTTAAGACCTGCTGAAAAGCTAGCTTCACTGAAAAGCTACAGTATATCAATTATGTTTCCATCTTAAACTAATTAATTCTATTATAGTATAATTATGAAATACAGGTTACTAAATATCTTTGTCTAAAATCATGAGTTAGGTTTATATTTTGTGTGACTGTGTTTCAAGTTTCAACACATATTTTCACAGTAGAATAACACATACTTTTTCACCAGGTGGTCCGATGGGGCCTTGAGGACCGGGAAGACCCTGTGAGACACATAGGTAGAAATGAGAGTCTGTTGCTATAGCAACAACAAGCCTGCTCAAACACATGCACACACACACACACACACACACACACACATAGACACACACACACACACAAGCTGGATAAACTGAAGAGTTTCTTGGAGCTGTAAATAGTTGAGCTGGCAAAGGAATGTTAAGCTTGTGTCTTTGTGTGTGTGTGTGTGTGTGCGTGTGTGTGTGATTAATGAGGGGGGTCAGTGGCATGCTTGTGGTACTGCATACACTTAAATATTTGTGCACAGGTTCCCATGTGTGTGTTTCTCGGTGGCTACCTGATGTGTGCCAGTGTGTGTCTGTGTGTGTGTAATTGCTACACAGTGAGGACTGGAACAAGTTTTTAACCAGCAGAGTGAGGACATGTTGGGGAAATGAAGACATTTTGGCCAATTCTCATAACTTCAAAGTGCTGTTTGAAGGTTAAGACTTGACTTGAATGAAGGTGAGGGTTCGACATTTAGTTGTGAAGGTCAGGGTGAGGGTAAGAGGCTAGGGAATGCATTATGCCAATGAGGGCCCTCACAACTATGGAGATGTGTGTGTGTGTGTGTGTGTCGCAGGGTAATTTGAGGCACTGAAGCTTGCTCCAACAGGTGTGGCAGCTCTGCAGGAATTCCACCGGCAAGAATAAGATGCTTTCAAACGGATCAACCCTGAAACGTTCCCCTACCCAAGATAAACCCCCTGAAAAATATTTGAGAAAAATTTGTATGTGTTTGTTGTACTTTTTACATCCCTGGGGAGAGGTGGGAGGAATAGAGGAACGGTGGGTGGAAGAGAGGAGGAGCAAAATGCAAAAAAAAAATGTGAATGAAGGGGATCATCTCTTTTGACAGTTCAGCTTCAGATTACGAGCCTCAGATGTAACTGAGAACAACACTGACTTTTACACCTGGAAAGATAAACAACATCACACGCTGTCAGAATGAAGCTGTGCCTTTAATTGATCAAACACAGCTCGCAAGCTGTCGCCGGTGAATCCAAAGCAACTCTGTTTTCCCCTGCATGTGGAGTTTGTGATGGAGCACACAGACAGCGATGACGACTGTGGTTCATGCATCTACACTGCGCTTTGTCTTTGCTCTTGTCATGAGTGTATGATTGATTCATTCACCTGCGTTCCGGGGATTCCCTGCTGCCCGGGTGGGCCTGGTTCTCCTTGTGGTCCCTGAAAAACAATGGCAGCTGTCAAAACTAGATGCTAAACACTAGTCCCAGAACAGTGCTACTTGAATTACACACATCACTGTCATCGTCATCAATCAGGAGCCTCTGCCTCTCAGCAGCACCAATAACTACAGCACTAAAACGATTTATGTTGGCTGCTTCCAGTGAAACTTTCAATCTAGGATTGAAACTGATTTGGACAACAAATTAAATTAGAAAAAATATATCATATGACAACATTGATGTTTAATATTAAACAGTATCTGGTCCTTCATATATAATGTTATAGAGAGGCAGATATAGATATATATACCAAACTTTAAGATAAAATCCAGCAGTGTATACTCTATTTAGCATCATCCAGCTGTCTGAGGATCAGCTCATTCCAGTTATTTCATTAAGTAGTTACAGTTACGTTTGCCTCATCTGCCCTCAGATTGCCTCTCAACTAACTACTGAGGTGAACCTACTGTATTCTACTGTAATGAAAAAGCAACCCTCGCTAAGCAAAAAGTAGTGCTCCTTTTTTTCTTGTTGACTGTATTTAAGCACTTGATGGTACATTTTTGACCCCAAATATTGAGTAGCTGTTGTACATTTCACAACTGGTCATTATACTGTACTTATCTTGTAATATCCAGAAAAGGGCAGCACCACAATTTATCATTTGATCCTGTGCTGCTGTCAAAGAGACTGCTTTCCCTCTCAGGTCCTCTGAGGCAGAGGAATGACCTTTGACCTCCCAGCTGTGCATCTTAAAGGGCTTTTAACAGCCTCACCTAGACAGTGTAAACTTACAGAAATGGTACATCTCTGAAAGCCTAAGGAACTGAACATTTAAGTCACTTTACTGGGAGAAGTGTTCATACCATGTTTCCTTTGGGACCTGAAGGCCCGTCGACTCCAGCAACACCCTGCGAAGGACAAGTCACAAAGCTCATGTACACTTCATGTTAATTACAGGAAGTGATATCAGAGGACACAATGGTAAAGGTGATGGTACGTACAGGAGATCCAGGGGGTCCTGGAGGACCACGTGGTCCCAGCAAACCTCTAGGACCCTGTGAAGAACGAGAGGCAATGACTTTGATTCTGTGCTCGAGACACTGATGAATAATTTCCAGCAGTGGATACTTTTGACAGACAGAGATCAGAGACCACTTGAAAAGATTAAAGCGGATCTTGTTACAACATGTTGGAGTCTCATATGTTGGGGATCAAACTGAACCAACAGCAGAGAAGCCTTACACTCTCGCCAGCTAATCCTCTGGGCCCGATCTCTCCATCCTCGCCCTGAGGGGAGAAAAAGATAAAAATTAATTGAACTGGTCTTTATTGGAAAGCTTCATCGTTTTTCTGCTCTCACATTTCAACAAATAGAATCTGAAGTAAATACCAGCATCTTGTATTGGAGCATTAATTATCAGCTGTCACCACCTATAATCATAAATTCTCCAAAGCCTGTATTAGCCGGGGCTTAATCTCAATTTAACCAAACATTGTTGAATGTAGCAGGCGCCCGGGGGGTGGAGGCGGCGGTGGTGGAGGGGTGGAGCAGGGTAGTTAGGGGGAGGAAAGGTTAAACACAAACCCTCCTCCTCCCCGGTTCGTAGTCTCCGCCCAGGTGCCGCCGCCTGAGGGCTCAGCTGGTGAACCACAGCTGATGCAACTGAGCGGGGTTCACCTCAGTTCACTGCAAATTTTCTTAGAAGTTATTAAGGGCGTTAGTTGAAAGAGGAAATACTTACTCTCTGGCCATCCTCTCCGGGGGCACCTGGGGGTCCCATTGGCCCTAGCTCCCCCTAAAAGAAGAGAACAGATATGGGTTAATTTGTCATTTTATAAACTGATGAGACTTTAATGTTTCAACCTAAACATTTTTAAACTATCAGCTATTAACTCGTTATATATGTAATAGCTTTTTATTTCAGCTTTTCTAAAACATATTTTCATACTGGACACATTTTGCATTATTTTCCATCAATGCTGCTTTTATTTTGAAATGTCATAACATGCTGTACTCCATGCCCGACAGATTTCAATCATACACTTCTACTCGAGAGGAAATTGTTGTTCACTTTAAAACTTTTTTGTTTCCTCATTCTTATGTGTCACTTAGTTGCATTTGCTATATTATGGTGTTATTGTGCATCTCCCTTATCTAAGGAGGCATCTAGACTTTCCATTAAAAACATATGGGCTGACTACACAGGGGTTCATTACACTGGGGTGCATCATATTTGAAACTCAGATTTGGTTTACCTCACCCTCCACCATGAATAAATCTACACTTCCTAGTCCACTTTTTAAACCATGGCTCATTCTATAAACTTGGAATACATCAAGCATGGCCACCTGGCTTCAGTTCAAATCAGTCTGTAAATGCTTCCAGGTCAGTCTTATCAATGCAGGTGCATTAGTGGAAGGAAACAAATTACAACTTCTTATTCAATCATTCCCCTCCTGACGTCGCAGTTATTCACTCATCACACTGAAATTTAGGCAAGTTACTCAATGTGATCTCAGACAGATATTGAAATTCCGAACTGAAGCCAAATATGTTTCATTACATCCAAAAACCATCTAAAAGACATCCAACCCCCTAAATCACAGTAATCTAACAAGACAAATCCCCAATAACTAAGGGATTTTGTTTTGATGCCAGTTTTGTGACTTATCACAAGAAGAAACAGTGTTTTGCTTATGAGCTTAAATATCTACAGGAGTTGTTTCTCAGGCAAAACAATACTCTGTTGTTCTTGAGGACTATTTGAAAATCTGTTTTATTATAACTCTCAAAGGACAGCTCTCACAGGGATTCAACTTCAGACGACCCTGCGACTGTAAAAGACTAAAAAAAAAGCAAGAGGTTTGACATCAAATATGAAACGTTTCGACGTGCGATTTTTGACAAACTGAGCTTGTGACAACTCACCCTGTGTCCCTTTTCACCAGGCAGCCCGGGGAGTCCGTCAAAGCCTCTGTCGCCCTGCGCACACACACGCAGCAGAGGATGTCACCAGAGCACACATCAAAGCCTTCACGGGCTGCAGCGTAGCAGCGTAGCGTAGCTTTATGAAAGCCGCACACTGCTTCTTATTTGCAGTTAGTCGCATGAGCATGAAAGGTGACGGCATACGGTACCTTGGAGCCGGGCTCTCCGGGCATTCCACGGGCTCCGTCAGCTCCGGCACGGCCCTGAGAGACAGCGGCAGAAAAACATTACACATGTTGATAAAGCATACTGTTGCAGTCAGTTATTAAGATGAGTGTCGAATAGTGACATTTTAATGCAACAGCACATTTATTTGTTCCTCTCACTCTTCCTGGAGTCAATGTGGTGTGTTGACACAAACAGTTAACAAACAGTTAAAAAATATTTTTCTGTCAACAACTAAATATGGAGCCTTGAACTAATAGACAGTGTTGGCACCAATAACCTGCAAGTACAGTAGAAATAATGACGACTAACACAGATCACTGGTTGAGGAAATATTAAGCAGCAGGTAATTAAACAAATTAAATTAAGCAATTAAGAAATCAAGAGATGGAACTAAGGAGGACTGGGGCTCGTCTATAAGGCTGAATACTAAGCATGCAAGAAATGACAAAACTGAAATATACTTCCTATTCACACGTTGCATGTACAAAGCAGAATATGAGTCGTTTTCATATTGGCTCACAATTGACCCATGAATAAAGCTTGTATTACTAATTTGCCTATGACTGGTTTATGTTCATTAGTAACCAATTAGGTCAAGACGTTTGGCCCTGCGGAGTGACTGCGCCGTGACACTAATTGCGGCCCACATCCGCAGCCAATTTTCCCATTTTGGCATTTTCAGACAGATTAACTGGCCGACCATTGATCCGAAGGATTGGAGGCAGCGCAGGCCTTTAAGCACATATCAGGCAATTGTTTGTTGAACTGGAAATAAGCCTCTCAGCGTTTGAGCGGTGACCACAAGTACAAACAACCACGCAACAACAAATACAGGGAGCATGTGAGCGCGCACACACGGCGTGGCGAGAGTGGCCCGGGTCATGGAGTTCACTCACCCTCTTGCCAGCTTTGCCAGGTTGTCCTGAGGGCCCTTGGACGCCACGGGGACCCTGCACACACACACATGATGACCACTTAGTGACTGACAGGACTCATATTGTGGGATGTCCAGGCAGTCACAGGTGAGGGAATATTTTTATTCGGATCGTCACTTGTCACTCACCTGAGGACCAGGATCTCCGCTTTCACCTTTCAGCCCAGTGCCACCGGGCAGACCCTGAAGAGGGTGAAGACAAACCCAGCATGAATGCTTTTCATTCTCACTGTGACACATGCAGTTTGAGATTGGACAGAGGGGTAAAAAAAAAAAATAGTGCAAAGCAAACAGCAGATGGCGATGTTTAGCTTAATATAGACATTCTTCACGTGCATTCATATGCAGATAAATGAATCCACACATTCCTTTTACGGCAGACCTGGACCACCTGAGAACTCAAGTGAAAGCAGTTGAAGTCAAAAAGATGTTTTAAATTTTTATAAACTCTATCGCTTTTACCATAACTGCAATTTTTCTTGGTTCAAACACTGCTGGTCATTTGGATGGTTACGGTTTGTTTGCAGCATATCAATCATTAGCATCAGCTTAAAAGGCATGTTAACTCATCCTGATACCTCAAAACATGTGAAGCCCAACATTAAGATATCCTGGCACATTAACACAACTGGGTGTCTTTTGGTTTATACTTAAGTCTAAAAATGCTAAATTGGTGGTCTAGGCAGAGATTTGGTGCACATACTGTAATCTGCCTGCAGACGAATATGAATTCAAAACTGGTGATTTGGCGATTACAGTTAGACATTTTAGAATCATAAATAGCCTGAATGAATGAAAAGCCGGGTTTTAAACATGTCATCAATCAAGAGGGGAAACGTTTTGAAGAGGTACATTTGCAGCAGATAAAAGGCACACACTCGCTTTTGTTCTTTGTATCTGCTTATTTCCATATCAGCTCAGATCATTATGCTTGGCCTTTAGCCTGAGACGGGCAGATTTAACAGACGGTAATTCCTCGTGTCTGTTGTAGGGCTTTTTCCTGCAGATAAATAGTGGATCGTGTATCAACAAGCCCAAGAGAAAGGAGGGGGAAGAGAGAGAGGAGGGGGGGCAACGACAGAATGAAATTTTCTTGGCAGCTGGTAGCACCTAACAGACAGGCAGCCGGTGTGCCGATGCAACATTTGCAAACCAGTAATCTGGTCCCTTCTAATGAATTTGACCCCAAAATAGTAAAAAAAAATATATATATATATATTGGCAACATAAAGAAAATATGTTCATCAGGTCAATGCAACTTTACAAATTCTAAGAGAAATGAAAAATCATTTGATCTTTGAGTGTAACTTTGAGTGTCATAACACTGCTTTGACTGGATATCAGGTGCGATATGTTGAATGACAAGTGTTGGAAAAGCTCTGCTGTCAAAAGGGAAAAGGGCCAAATTCCAACAAACAACCACAAAAAAACAAACAAAAATAAAAGACTCACCACTGGCCCGGATCTTCCTGTCAAACCCATCGGCCCTGGGGGTCCCCTCATAGCCAGCTGCAGGGCAGACGCACAGACAGGAACCAGGTCAAATTCCACTCAGGGGAAAAACATGTCAGATCATCTACATACTGTACATAGAGCATTTAATATGTGTTTTTGTAAAAGTAGGTATTTCTCCACACTTTGATTCATTTCATATTATCCCTCATCATGCGTCAGTGTAAAACATAACACCTTATATATCATATCTTTTATAGTATGTTTATCCTTGCATGCACTTTCTTACACACTGAGCTGAATTATGTGTGTGTGTGTTTTTTTATGACATAATACAATCCCGTTGACATGACTGTTATTAAATGTTATTGTTTTGAGCTGTAGCTTTTATGACCAGTTACATATTTTCATTATAGTCTTTGTGGCATTTTTCATTTTAATTTCTGTGCATATCTTGCTCTTTTTACTTGCATATTGTCTAACAAAGTACTCCATACAAGATAATAATCTCCACATCTCATTAGAATCTGTTTAAGGCTTTGGAGCTGATTTCTACAGTGTACACAATCTGGATCAAGCTCTGCAAGATTTCTTTTCTATCTTCAACCTCTTTGTCCTCTGTGGTCTCTGACTCTGCGATTAATGTGGTATATCGTGTGAGAACCCAACAGGACTTGTAAATAAAAGTCATGAAAGTCCAGATTTTCCTCCAACTGCCCACTCCCACACATACACAAAGACATTTTCTACACCTGTTGGTTTAGCCCACACGCAGGTCAAGAGCCCCTAAAGTATTTTTAACAGCCTCTCCTGTCTGTCCATCTGTTCAAAGTGGCCTTTTTATGTTGTCTCTCTCCAGCCAGCTCGGCATGTCTCCTTTTAGCCTTGCAAGGCCAACGAAAAGCAGTGCCCCCCTCCTCCTCCTCCTCCCCTCCCCTCTCCCCACCAGAGCTCTGTCTCCTTCATCCTTCCCTTCCTCTCCTCCTACAGCTGTGTGCAGGGAGCAGGGCGGGGGTGGGGGTTTGTCCCCGGCCTTTTGGCTTCCTGGTGGCTTGTCCCTCTCTACTTACCCTGGCCTGGGAGAGGATGGCCTGGGCTTGGGCTTCTTGGGCCGACACCACCGGACCCTTCTCGCCGTCCCCACCGAAACGGAACTGTTGAACACACGCAGACATTGAAAAACTCATTTGTCATCACTATTCAATACTCTTGAAATTAGCCTGGTTGTGGAATTCTAAGATAAAAAGCTGGTATGTACTTGTGTGTTGTGCTATTCTGAGCACTTACTGGCAGCATCAGCATGGTACCAGGGGGCCCTGCCAAACCATCAGCACCAGGCAGACCAGCACGACCAGGAGGACCCTGCAACACAGAGGAGACATCCCCACATTAATAATACAAGAATTTAAAAAGGACAAAATGATGGATGATTTGGATTTTGTCTTCCTGTCTAACATGTACTGTACTGACATGCCTATTCTTCTCTGTTGGCTCTGTCACATGTCCCACATATGCAGGTTAAGGTTTTCAAGTAATAGAGATTAAATCTTGGTCAGATTATAAGAATGTATGATGATCACTGAAAATCACTCATGAATATGTTAACTGTGCTTGGCATTAATGTCCACCGAAGTGTAGACAAAATGTATAAACATATGCTGTGATATTGCTTTGAAAGATTTACCTGACTTCTTTCAGTTATGACTCTTAAATTGGGCCATTACACATGCTGTGACAGTGACAGTAATTGGAAGGAAACACAAACACAACTGCACACACACACACACACACACACACACACACACACACACACACACACACACACAGCAGTAAATGCTGGAGGTGTGTTGTTTGTTAGTTTGATTAACGTGTGCTCCTCCTCCTCCAGCACACATAGACTGGGCCTGTCCATCTGTAAACCACGCTGCTGTCTACAGTCCAAAACCAACATCCTTTTCCATGAATTCTGGTGTGCACAGTTGTGTGTGTGTGAGTGTGTGGCATGTCTGTGGAACAGAGTCTAAAGAGCAAAGCATTAAATATGAATATATGGACCTTATACTGAGGGGAACCCAGGGCAAATACAGTTTGACCATAATAATTGTCAATGTTAAAACTCACATATTTATTATGTATTTGGAAATTATTTGCACACAGTGATAAGAGTATGCCACAAAGCATGAGCAGTAAAAATAGTTAATAGTGAAACTAATTCACAAGGTTTCTCATTCCCTCTACTGACATTCTGTTCTTTATAGTGACACCTTTATTGTACTTAATGGAGGTTGTAACAACTTGGCTGTTTTAAAACGGGCATCTGCTTCCAAGATCAATCAATTTAAGACATGGTGACGCTTTAATTTCACCGGATCATGGGAAGCATAAATATTGTTGCTGAGGTTTCTGTTGTTTAATTTAGTTTTCACTTGGTTTTATGATAGAGGGAAAAAAAGATGTTTGAGGAATCCTGATATACGATTTTGTCGGAAACCTGTCAATCATAAACATACATTATGTGGCTATGCTAAAAGGCTTATTAAAGTGGTTCTAACATTTCTTCAATAAAATGTAGCACATGAAATAAAAAATTGGCATAAATAGGCTAACCAACTCAAATGACCATTTTTGAATATTAACTCATTGGCTATGGAGTTGCACTTAAGTAAGCATGATGTCAACTGACAGAAAAAAGGGTAAGGGAGGTTTGTGTATCAGATTGATAAACTTTCACATGTAACTTCCACAAATATCATTGAACATAAGTGGCTTTGCATGGTGGAGCAAAGTCAATGATTTTCCAATGACCAATAGGTTTGTGTAAAGCTTTATATTTTTATCTTTGAAATACCTTTTTCTCTTCACTCTTTATAGACTAGTATCTTAGTTATTGACCAACATGCATAGCTTTTCCTGGTATCAAGCTATCTTAGGCAACATTTCTAAGTTAACATACAGTGTATACATACAAACACTATATGTAGAACTTAGTTGACACACTCTTTGCACATACTTGATTTAACCAGTTTCATCATATGAGTGTCTGTTTAGATTTCTGAGACATCGCTGCATGCACACAGGACACAAACAACAACTCACCCTGTCACCAGGATCTCCAGCAGGGCCTGGGGGTCCTTGTAGGCCTGGGGGACCTGGAAGACCCTAAAAAGACAAAGCAAAGTCAGCAGAGCTACAACAGACGAGCTCATTTAACTCTGACAACAATGGTGTGTAATTGTGCTCAGGTGCAAAACACTGACACATTTTTTAAAACAATATACTCACAGCTGGGCCGGAGGGTCCCGGTGGTCCTTCAATCAGCATGCCCTTTGAAACACAAACACATTATTGCACACCACAAACACGAGTTCAGGATGTTTTGAGTGTTTGACCAGCCTTATAAAGTCTTTAAAAGACTCAAAGAGGAAATCTGTTTTTCAGGAGTTGAATTAGTTTCACTTAAATCATTTGCACATAAAAATAAGAAAAAAAAATTGAGAGCATTTTATAGCTTTAGCACATCAACATTAATTTTCAGGCCTTACAGGTTCAATGACAGCTGGCTCGCCCTTTTCTCCCTTCTGGCCGAAGGCTCCTCCAACACCGGCGACCTGCAGTTACAAAGACAGCACAGAGCTGACATTCTTCACACGGCAGCTATAGTCCACAGGTGGATGAATAGCAATGATGACTGCTGAGGGCAGTTCAGCCAGTGGAAAGAACGTGCGTTAGTGCTCGGACGAATTTGACTCAATCAATCGACGTCGGGTACTCAGATGCAACTACTGTAGCTACGTCAGAGGCAGAGAGTGAATCAGGAGTGACACAAAGTGAGACATTACGGAACAAAGACAGGCAAACATGTTAGTCCTAATGAGCAGGAATGGACCTCTGTGTGCTTGAAATGGAGCAATGCTGCCATTGCATTGCCATTGTGCAGTGTGGCCAATGGTGACGACATATAACATAGCTCAACACCAACAGGTTATTGTGGTCGTGCAAACCTCACCAATAGCACAGATACATAATTGGAGAGAAAGTATAGTGTTGTCTTTTCTAATCTTAGTGCATCATTGCTTAATCTGAATAACTGTGATTCCTTCAGTGGGAGTGAATTAGTTGAGCTTTTGTGTTCTGGGAATGAAGGTGGAGAAGGTGAGATGGGAAGCCTGTGAGTGGGCGAGTGGGAGGTGTGTGCTTCTGAAAAGGCACACAAGACCAATAAAGTCCTTGCCCTCACATGGTAACAATACCCTAAGGCACACAGACACAAAGCTGTGGTGTATGATGTTCTGACAGTGGGCCAATTTAAACAGCACTGGGGCCAAAGTGGCTGAACATAAAGACAAAGTGAAGAGAAGGATATATGTTAAATATTTATCCTAATTTGACGACAAACTGTGACTGCTGGTGAAGGCAGTTCAAAGGTTTGGGCGTGAAGGGAAGTGAAAAGAATCCATAACAACTTGATTACAATTGTGTGTGTGTGTGTGGCAGAGGAGGAGAGGGAGGGATCAGATCAGATCACAGTGCTGAGAGATGAGTGGGTGGGGAGGGGATGGTATGGCTTGTTGGGTCTGAATGTATGGGTGGGGTGCAGGTTGGGCTGACTGAAGCCTGCGTGTGGAGACAGATGAGGACGGAAGGAAGAAGGAAACAATGTGTAAGTGTGAGAATTTCTTGTACTTGTGCAGGATGAGATCGACTTAATTAAAGTACTCAGTTACACCCTTTGTAAGAAAACACAGATGCAAGCATGGTCCCTGTCATGGCTGTCAATCATTAAATCAGACTCCACACTCAACATGTCAATGACACATTGCCAAGCAACCAACTAGGAAGACGTGCACTGGAAGACAGAGTGAGTCCACAACAGACACAGAGTCCCCGACGTTCATGCTCACGGCCCTCGCTCACCAGGTCCGGGTGCGGTACTTACGGTGCTCTCAGAAACGTCCGTTTCAGCAGCGACCCCGGGCCCCACCTCGTCATCGTAGCTCGCCGTGGGCTTGGAAGGGGCCGTGCCATACTCATCATATGTCCCGTAATCATACAACCTGTTGTCAACCTCGCCCAAGTCATACTCCTTTAGGTCATATTCCTTAAAGTCATATGCATCAGCGCCAGTGTCCAAGCCGTCCACTGTTTCGGGGACAATGGTGGGCTCCGGAGCAACGGGGCCGGTCTCGGTGGCATACGCACCGACAACATCCTCCTCCACAGCCTTTCGGGTGTTACCCAAGCGAAGAAGGGGGAAGTGAGTGACCGAGGAGATAAGCATGTTAGTTAAGCAATTGAGGCAAATAGTCTACTTTTAGATGTTATTAAAGCAGGATTCAGCATGATATGCAGAAAACAATATTTGAAATAGAAATGGTAACACCTTATTTATTCCGAGGATAGAAATCTTTGGTTATCTTGAAGGAATAAAAAAAATATCTGATAATTATTGGTCAGATTGTAATCTGAAAATGAAAGCTACTTCTGATCGCTGAGGAAATGAAACTAAAATTTAAAGTAAACACCAACAACTATTGAATCATGTGCTAATTAATCTGCATTAACAGAACTCGAAAAACTGATGTTAAACTCTTCCTCTTCTGTTACAGCTCACCTCACTTCATTAAACAGAAATGTTATAATGCACGATAATAAATAAAATGTTACCATAACGATAAAATAATTAACTGATGATCAAGAGTTTGTTAACCATACATGTGAGGACAGACTCGATGCTATCTCAGCCTTCTTTTCTCTCTCATCATACAACAATACAGACTGATACAGACAGTAAAGAAAGGCTGAGATAGACGTCTGCAATGACACAAGCAGCAACTTACATCAACATCTAATCGATCAGATTGTAGTAGTTGTGCAGACACAGAGTGCATCCACATATGACTGAAAATATGTTGGTCAAACCAGTCTATTGATAGAATTTGCCCATGTGTGAATTTGCACCGGTGCACTCTGTATTTGGCACAAGCGCTACAACCACAATCACTTGGCAAAATTTGTTTATTCTTTCATTCCAAACGGTGGATTTAGCTCTGGAGCAACAGAATGGATGCGATTACACGGTTATTATTGGCGGTGCTCCACCTGGCCAAAATGAAATATTCAAATTTGCCAGCGGCATCGCATCCACTGTGCCAAACACTGCGGTAGAAAATGCACATTCGTACTGTATAGCCGGCTGTGGGGAGATTCTTAGCCGTGTCGATCATAGTTCTTTAAGAGCAGAACTAGTGATCAAAACCAAGCTTGTGATGTGATGGACAGGGAATATATACAGATAATCTCCATTGACTGTACACTGGCTGAGAGAGGCTCGGTCATCACTAATTATTATTAAACCTGAGGCTGCAAGTTTTGTCATCTCTCAGCTCTTTGTGTGGGAAGCAAAAGCAGACAGGCCAGTTTGACTGAGAAAAAAATCTGAGCAAACAACATTGCTTTTAATATCAGAAAACATGCTTTTAGCTGTTGGTAATGGAGAACATGTTTCTGTTAGGAGGAGGGCCACATGTTTCCAGAACAAATGCACTTTTCCAATCATAATATGAACGTGCAGTAAAGTAAGCAGATCATACTTAAAGGTCAATATTACTTCCATGTGCCACACATTTTTAACAAGGATCATTTGCAATCTCACAATAGGTCTAATGTGTTCACTTGCTGGGTTAAAGATCTTCCCCTGTCCATCAGTTCTGCCACACATCAAAATCTTATTAAGTCCAAAGACACATCGATTCACTTGAATGGTTGTGTCTTTTCATACCAGGTGCTTCCTTGGATAAAATCTTCCTGGCTCACATTTCCCAAAACACCAAACAGTGGTTTTCAAAAGTAGGCGAGAATGAAGATGGAAAAATTACCTCGTAGGGTCCGTTCGTGCCATAGGGAGACTGAGTCTGAGTATCATCTATAGTTCCGTAGTCAATGTCTGTATTGTAATCTCCTTCTACAATGTTTGGCTGAGTTGAAAAAAAGGAAAGAAATATAAAGCGAGGGTTAACACAAAGGCTCAAACCAGAGGTTATTTGCTAGGGGTCCTTTCAAGCTGGCTACGGACTCTGCTACTTCTACACAGGAAGAGGTTAGGGAGCTCTACGTCTGCCATCACAGATTTTCACCCCAAGGCAGGAAGATCTTGATGGGATCTGCTTTTTTTTTTCTTTTCATGAACGTTTACCCTAAAATTGCCTCTGGGTCGCGCTGGCGCTGTGGCCTGGTAGCCAGGCATCTGTCGCTTCTTCTTAGCGGCAAACTTTTTAGCTGGCGATTTTTTGGAAGCCAAGAAGTTTAAGGGCTTGGCCTTAGTTTTACTGAGGGACTTTCTGGTCCTCTTCTTTTTCATGGAGACACTACGTTTCTTTCTCTGGAAGAGGTGGCGGCGACAAAGAACACCAAGACAAACATGGAACATTCAAAAGTGGAAATGATTTGAAGGCACAGTCCGCAAATGTTGTACAGAATCTTTTCCAACCCAACCGTCTCCACTTTGCAGCAGCAGCCTATTTAAAGTAGTTGGCCTGCATGGCGTTCTTTAAAATGTTGACCACGTACACCAACTACAAGGATGCAATTAAAACCACATTAACCTGTACATTAGCTGGGCAGGAAAGGTGCTGCACAACAATGGAGGACTGGGCCTTTCATGTGACACACAGGAGAAATTGGGGGCACATATATAAGTATCTATCTGTGAGATGATGCAAAAATGAAACACAACATATTTGCCTTTCAGCAACTCTTTAGAGCTATTGCAGTAATGAAACAGCCATGGTGATTAGATTGCTTTCGCTGTAGATTCTACAATGTAAAGTTAAATGTTGCTGATATCCCAAAATGCACACAATAGTTTTAAAGACATGCTGGAATGCAAAAAAAAAATAAACACTTAAAGCAGATGGCAATTCCCAGTCAGAGAAGGCAGCAGCCTCATAAAACACACACAAGGAGGACTGACACACTCAGTATGTTTACATGCACTCAAAATTCTACCTTTTCTGTAAGGGCACACAGAGAGCAGGCACAAGCAGGTCAGGACACTGAGATTATTACTCAATGTTTCAATTAAGTCGGGCAAATCGTAAACTTTGTGGAGAAACATTCAAATCAAAATATAATCATGAAGCTAATTACACCCAGTTACTGGAGAATTAGTGTGCACGGAAACATAATACTGAGACACACAGACAACGCACGAGACAGACTGACAGATGGGTTGGACGACTGACACAGAGAAACATTCCAGGAAACATTTCTTTTTTCTTTTCTTTTCCTTTTTTCCATTTACCTGTGGTTCAGAGTACTCATCGGTGGGAATGATGTCTGTGGCTCCCTCAGAGTAATCATAGAACTGAGAGTAATCTAAATCGTCAGTAGTGTACTAGAGAGGTCGAGAGACAGAGAGAGAGAGAGAGAGAGAGAGAGTGGGATGAAGAGAGGTCTTAGTGTTAGCATAGGCATCAAGGATGCAGAGGGCTCTTTCAGCAAGGAGATGATACATATAGCACATATCATCCTAAGCATTTGACATGTTGAAACAGTGAAAGCCAAATAATTATATATAATTATTCATGACAAAATATTATGATTTAGAACTGTAGAAATGATGGAATAAAAAAGTGGTTAGAGGTTGAATAATAAAATATATTATTAATATTATTAACACATAGCATCATATGAAATGCTATAAGACAGTGTAATGCTATAATTGTTACATGTTACGATACAGGTCTAATAATAATAATAAAAAATCATCTTTACCTTTACCTAATCAAACTGGTACTAAAGTAGATTATGGTCTGGTGATGTGGTAAAACGAGCACACAAATGCTGAAACTAGCCATGTGGCCCTCTGGCCTACAAACATGTAAACAGATGGGCTGTTTAAAAGCTCATAAAACAAAGGAAAACAACAGAGAAACCTCAAAGACAAAAATGCCAGCTGCATTTCAGGGATATCGTAATGGAACTTTCTCACTGCAAGCATGTAAATTATACGCTTCGGGCCTCGCTAGATTAAAGGGGTCTGATTTAAAGAAAGTGCACCTTCTTTTAGTCCTGTAGGTCTTTAGCAGTTCCTCATCAGGGAGATAAAAATGAAACAGTGCAGTAATGCTCAGATGAAGGACGGGGGGGAAACCCCGACTTCGAGTCATAAACATTCATGCTGCAACTTTGAAGTGAAGTCTGAACACGACACCATGTTTAACAGATTAAAAATGACGGGCTACGGTATTTGGCAGCATGTGCATTTCCCATTGTCAAATTAATAAAATGGTCCATGTCGCAGATTTATAGCTGGTCGGTCTTTGTGATTGTTTCACTGCACCTCTCATAATCATCTTAATGATTAATGGGCAAATATATAAGAAGGGTTAACTTAATTTAAATTAATTTATTACACTTAAGTCTGATGCAGATTTATGTGTGGAAGTAGTTAAAATGGCAAATATGTCTATGGACTAACAAAGAGATACACATATTCCTCTGTGTCCTCGGCTGCTGCTCGGCCTTGTTTTCAACTCTTACTCACAGGAATAAGAATTAGAAGTAAACAGCTGGGGTTAATATGTGTTTATATATTGCATCCTTAGGTTTGAGAAACTGAGGGAGAGAGAAAAAGATCAGAGAGACAGAACTGGTAGTCCAATCAGCTGCTATCATTCTAATTTTAAAATGAATACTTTACACTATGTTGATCGATGCTGATTTGACTCCTCAGCATTTCCATTATGATAAGTTCATTAACCTGCCCTTGTGTTGAAATGGCATTAAATATCAGAGCTCACACAACAGCTGCTGTGTTGGATTAACATTTTCAAGCAAGGTGCACGTCTTGCCACACCTCCGATCAGGGGCATCATTTTACCTTTGACAGCTGATGGAAAACACCTGCTATGACATCACTGACAGGATGTGCACCATGAATTGTTACTGTTGATTTAGGGTGTATTTACCCTTTAAAGGAATGTGCCAATGGTACAATATACAGTATGTGAAAAATGGTGTACTCATACTTGATCTATTCTGTGGTTATTCTCTTCATATTATATTTCAACTGCATCTATATTTTTATTTTGATGTTAAGTCTCTAGAGAGCTGTTAAAATATGCACAGGTGGATCAGGACTATATACCTTTCCCAGTGTGTTAAACTTGCTTTAGCCACACGAACAAGGCCTCACCGAAGTGGACACAGATACGCGAGCAACTATCATAACACTTCAGTTATCCCTGGAAGGAATTTCCCAAGATCTAATAAATCACTTGTAAAAACAATACAGCCAGATCGCTTTTAATACTAATTAATTAACACTAAACCCCTTTTGGAACAATTGAAAAATAAGGTCACCAAGGCTGCAGGAGGTCCGCCTCCAAACCAAGACTTAGAATGAGGACATTTTTCAAAAAAACAACCTGACAACTTTGCACATCAACCATGAATATGAACTTTACTGAACTTTAATTCCTCCTCTTAGATCAGGACCCTGAATTGGTTCCCCCCCCTCCTCCCACCCTCCCATGTTGACTGACCTCGTCCTCTGGCTCCTGGGCCTGCAGGGAGTCCCTGTGTGGAGTGTCACAGTCTGTGCTGTAATGTTCACAGTAGTCGTACGCTGCTTTGGGATCAGCCACGATCAGGAGCTGCTGGATGTCGCCCTGCAGAAAACAGAACAAGGGAATGGAGTCAGAATCACCGTCTTCATACGTGTGTAATCTTCCATGACGGAACAAATATACAGTTGACATTAATAATCACTATTTTGAACTGGATCTATTTATAAAGGTTAATGAAGCCAGATCACTGGCAACAGACAAGACAAGGCAGCACAGACACACCGACAAGAAGGTCGTGTCTCGTCTTGCTCACGCGCTCCCACACGCTGGGTGTCGGGGGCATAAATGCAACTCTTAAATTGCAGATGCGATCTCGTGGGTCCCATACACTTACAGAGTCTGGCAGAGAACGAGTAAATCCCCCCCCTTGTATGATTAAACAGCTTGACACACACACACCTCGCAGAGCCCACACTCACATGCAGGGAGGAAACTTGAGTTCAGACGCTCGGAAAATTATTATTATCAGCGCCGGGGTTTACCTCAGGAAATCAAATAAACATGTATCATCAAGACACAAGCAGCACCTGGCATAACTCTGTGAGCCTCAGTGAGAGACTTCATGCAGACTGGAAAGAACAACAGCAATAGTCAGGACAGGATATGAAGATATGATGCAAATGTGTTTGTATATAACACACTGACCCATATTAGTGACTTATATTTCATATCACAGTCAGTATGAATACAAAGATATACATGAAAAGAAAGCACATTTAAAGTTATTACTTAATTAGAATTTTGATTTTCAATGAGATTTACTCATCATCATTTACTGTTATATCTATTGTTTCAGTACTTTTCTATGTAAGTTTTAGTTCAGCTTTAACCAAATTTGGTGAATCCTTGCCAAAAATCTTATGCAAAAAAAAACCCCAACAAATGTCCATTTTATTTCTTTCACGCTCGAATAACAATATCGCTCCAGGCTGCAGAATCAGTCAAGCTCTGAATCCCACAAGAGCTCTTAGCCCCACGGTTACTGATGGCGCCTGGTGCGACGAGTGTCAAAAGGGGATTGTGCTAAAATTAAGCCATCTCTAAAAATGTCACTTGGGAAAAAAGAAAAACAACAAAAACCAACAATACACAATGGCTTTGTCTGACACACAGGAAAGCGTAAAAACCTTGAAAAGCTCAGACATGGTTTTTTTGGGAAAAGTCGCTCACGCCACAGTGTTCTCTCTGTGGTTGGGGACGGGACGCCACAACGCTTGACACCATTCCAGGACTGTCTTGCCTTGTTATCAGTCTCACAGCCAAAGCACACAGCTCCCTGCGAGACTGTGAACATATTGGCGAAAGCATCTGGATTTTTTCTTTGGAGTCTGTAATTGCTTGAACCGTGTTCCTGGAGGCTGGGGTTTTTTTTGAGCATTGCAAAGACAGCTGAAGGGGGTGGGTAGTGGTGGGGGTTCCTGGGAGGTGGATGAAGGTGCATGTCTTTGGTTAGGGTGCTTGGCAGCGAGATGCCTGAGCCCAGAGGTAAAAATCCTGATTGTGTCAGCAGCTATATGTTGAAGAGCAGAATCGACGATTGGCAGCGGAGCAAGAGAGAAACGAAGCAGGCTGCGACCTGTCGAGAGAATGTGTGTGTATGTGTGTGTGTGTGTGTGTGTGTTCTTCCTACACTACATCTATGGATCCTTAACATGTACCTTTGTATAAACATCCATGTGCTAAGGCTTGTCCCATGTGAAAACAAGCGGCGCTCCTTGGAACTTTCTCTCTGCAACCACCATCCATCAACATCTCGTTGCACAGCTTCACTTTGACAGTGCAGAGATTCCTCGATGGGAGCCTCGGGGATATTTTAACTTCTCTCACAATATTGTCTATAGCCACAACGGAGACTAAGTGAATATGGACACCGAACTTGAAACAGGAGAGCAAGCACCTCTTTCTTCCTCGCTTAGTCAGCCACTATATTCAAGAGTTTTTGGTCTGTGCCTCATATTGCAAAAACTTGATCTTATCTTTTTGTTCTGCATCAGTTGAGCCTTCTGGTTTCATGGGCCAGCCGCACTACTTCTACTCATACCAAGTTATTACACTGTAGGTATTACATTTTTAATAACAATCCTTGATCATGGCATCATCTCATTCATATTGTCTAAAACATCAGCTTGCACAACATTTACGCACTTTGGTCAAAAGCCTGCTAAGTACCTGTCATGTTAAGACTGAAAAGGTGATGCAGCAAAGCTTCCTGGGAGATGAGAAGATCAATACCACTGTCATGTCTATATGATAAGAAGTTACAGCTTAGCTTCGCATTAAGTCTGTCCAAACAAAATTCACCCACCAAAATGAGCACCATAATTATGATGTTATATCTGGCTTTATTCATTTATACAACAAATGGCTCCGTCATTGTATTTAACAGAGAGATATAAGAGTGATTTTCTTAACAAACCCACTCTTTTAATTGTGTCTTATTTCTTTAAATTAAAGCAGACAGGAGATTTTCATCCTCGGGATAAGAAGAATTATGCACCACTTACAAACTATCTAACCTTTGTGTTAGCCATTGAAAACATTTACTACACTGACCGTGAAAAGACAAAATTTCCCTGCCAAGTGGGCATGGGTAAGTAAACCCAGGTGCCAAGTCTGGAAAGGCGTCGGTCGAGTCGTGTGTGTCTGTGTGTTTGGGAAGGCTCGACGGAGAAAGAGAGATCAAGCCTCGGCCTGAGTCAAGTTGACATGTATTACCTCATGTGTCACCCTAAGACCAACAGTGAATGCTTGAACCCTGCCTAGAGTCAGCTCTAATTAGTCCGTGTCTGAGAGCCACCCGTCTGCAGACAAATAGGCAGTGGAGACATGGTGTTCAACCCCCCCCCTGACCAGATCGGCACGGCTAGGAAACCTTTGACTGTTGCATGGGAGGACACGACAGACGCGTTCAATAACAAATGCACAAACCAGAAAAGACAAAATGATGACGATAAAAACAATCAAGTCTAAGCTTTACAAGATATAATCACCTTTCATTTTTAGGCGGCTGACACTGAAGAACACCAGTATGAATCAGATCTTTACACTTGCCATGACTCGTAGTATTTACAGTAATAATCCTTCCCGGTAGAAACAGCACTCCTGCGGACAAATTTCTCTCTTTACCGGTGCATTAACCTGTCTTTCCAGTAGGAAATAAAGCAGCCGAGTCACCCGCCAAACAAGAGCCAAAATCACAAATCCAAAGACAAGGCGAGCGAGAAACTGATGTCAACTCAGGAAGGGAACACCGAGAGGGATCCAGAGACAGACAGGCAGGGATTTAGAGCGAGCAGCTGGGATGGTAAAAGATGTTTTGTGCTGGGAAACACCTGGGGAGAGTTATGCCGACGCTCCGGGGTCTGTCTTCCATTGTGGACCGCTGAGATAAAAGCCCCCTGGCCACTTGGAGCCAAGCCAGAGCTCCAAAATATGCCCCTCCCGGCTACAGTGGAGGGGAACGGGCCCGCGAGGCTGCGTGTTAATGACTGCGGTGTCAGAGGTCAACGAGGAAAAGAGAGAGGCAGAAGGAGAGAAGAAGAGGTCAAGATCAACAGCTGAGGCTTGTGAATCTTGTGGGATGGCTCTACCTGCTATATCCACTGCTGTGTTGTGGATTCCTGCTGGTGCTCACCTCAAATGGAGCTTATGAAGTATTTGAATGCCTCTTTAACATCTTAAAAAAAGTCCATGACATTTCTGAAGCTGGTTTTCCACTAATGCATTGCTCTGTGATACAGTGCAAAAGGAAAGTAAATATATTTGCAGAGCTCATGACTCTATACATCTCTGACTGTCTACCTTGACCTCATCCTGACCGCAAGGCACCATGGGATATAAATACACACGGATGGGGTCAAAGGTTACAGCAGTGCACAGTAGAAGTGTTTGATTCCCGTTGAGGAGCTTCATGAAGCCCTCCATGTTTCCAATGGTCAGCACACAGCAGCGTTTAGTTTCGCTCTGATTGAGAGCCCCTTTGTCTTTTCTCTACTAAAATCCAACTGCGTGCTGTAATTACAGGGTGGGTGCAGGGCATCAGTGGGCAAATCAAAACACAACAAGTCGTCACCGCCGGGTCCTTTGACATACCTTTGCCCAGGGCAAAATACCTTTAGTCCAGCAATAGCTAACTGTAATTAGACAGCCCTATACAACAATTAGTCACTCCCCTCAAAGTCTATACAGTACAGTTTCCCTGAGAAGAGGAAACTAAGACAACAAGAGAGGACAAAAGGAGTTTTTCCATGAGACAGTTGCAACTCTCCAAAGCATGACATTAAAAGATCATTCAATATTTAATAGTCAAGAGAGCTATAAAGTACCCAAATTATTAAGTGTAATTATTATAATCTGTTGGCGATTGCAAAAAAACAAATCTGGAAACTTCATGTCATATTTCATCTAAAATGAACAAAACACAGTCAGAAGGTCTCTTCAATGATCCGTCTTTTGCTATTAGATATTCATAGCACTGTTATTTTTAGACAAGATGCATCTTCTGGCTACACTGGTGGTGTGACCTCAAGACCTAGAGAAACACCTGAAGGTTCATGTGGTCCATAAAGAGAGACACACTGAGCACTGATGACTGTTTGCTATACAGAAATAGAGGGAATAAGCAGGTATGTATATGAGGGAGCTGGATTAAGACAGGTAATGTCAGCCAGGCATGAATAGACGGTCTCATGGCTTTGGCACGGTAGGGGTGTGGGGTGTGGGGGGGGCTCAAGGTGGGGAGGGCGAAGAGGGAGGAGGAGGTGGTGAGCAGGGGAGAATATGCAGGGAGGGGAGGAGATGAGGAAATGAGGAAGGCCTGACGGGGGCAATGAAAGACTCCCATTCATCCAAACCAGATCCCTTTGCGAAGGTGGTCACCTCCAACCTGGGGCAGGTACGGTATGAATAGGCGTTTATGAAAAATGCGGGTCAGCTTGTGAAAACAAATCTCGGGGTATGAATAAGGGAGCGAATGTTTTATTATTATTGAATTTATTATTAAGTCGACCACTGGAAATCAAAAGCTCACCTACCACAGCTGCTGAAACGGAAAACTGTAAATAGTAAATGCTGAGATAGTAAAGCTACTTTATGTATCACTTCAATTTTCTTATATGTAAGTTGTATTGTAATCAAATCAAATATAGTGGCTAATTAAAAAAGCAAGAAAATGTCTGACCTATAATCTCATATCTGTCTAATTTATTCTCTCATTATAACTACTGGCTTGAATGCAGAAGGCCGAGGCATTTCCTTCCCCTGTACATCCCAGCATGCATCGGGCCCCGTGGATCTCCGAGGAGAGCGGGGACAGAGAACAGACAGGCGACCTGTTCCAAAAACCACACAGAGAAGACCCTGTTAACTGACTTATGGCTCCTATTTTCAGCCTTTCCACCGGCCGACCGCTGACTGGACACACTGTTTCATACAAAAACGCCGGCTTCAGTGCCCTCACATGAATCTAATCGGAACTGAAAAGCAAATCTGCTTACAAAACTTTGCACCTGAAAAAAAGGCCCTACATCTTCTGTGTTGAGTAATATGACACATTAACCTCAGTCTACATTCAGATATCAGAAACATCCGCACTGCAAACTGATTCAATTGATTTCTACTAATAAAGTCATAAAGACGAACAAACAAAAATATTATGTGATGCCTTTTTCTGCCAGTGATTAATAACGTCATCCTGACAGTTTGGATCATTAGGCTGATTAAATTATAAGTACAATATGACGTCAGCATCTTCTCAAAAAATGCAAAAATGAAAATCACAAAAGAGCCTGGGAGCTTTTCTATTAAATATAATTGATCTTTCTTTCATTAGTCATTCAATCTTTTAATTTAACTTTTCAAAAACAAAAATCCAAAGTTTGATATAATGAGCAACACACAGAAAATTTACGTGCACACACACACACAAAATGGCCTGAAATACGTAGGGTCCTCTGTCCCCGTGGTGATGCCGAGGCACGCCAAAAAAATATGGCTTTCAAACAAGAGCAGCAGCATCAATCACTCAAACCTGGCATCAGAATAATGAGTGACTCATTCCTGCTGCCCATAAACAAACCGGCGCTCTCTCGCAAGCAAACACAGCCCCCCACGCAGCCTCGGAGTGACCTTTACTTCCCACCGGAGAGGACCACGAGCGTCACCACAATTCAGTCATTGTCTGTCATTGTTTACATCCGCCTGACCCCACGCCAGCTTCCACCTCTGGACGAACTGTGCCTCAAAGCACATGTTCATATCACTGACTCAGGAAGTGGTAACACACACCTAATCCCAGAAAGCTGTTGTTATAATGTTATAATCTATATTAATTTTGATAATTTCAATTGTTTGCTATGAGAAACAGTCAGTTGTGTCAAAATTGCATTTTATATTGCAAAGACTCTGGTTTTGGTTTTCGCAAGCTCTTTATGTCTGCTCAGTGGTTGTTGGTGCTCACGCTAACAATCCAGTTATACTTATTCCAAAATAATCTCGGGACAAAAACATGCGCCGCTTTCTGAACATCAGAAGACGGGCCAGACGTGGGGTGTGCAGGACAGCTCAAAAAAACTTCCACCGGCACCAAATTCAAACATCTAAATTTCCAGATGTGGGAATTTCCCTGCAGCACATTTGAACTGTGCATAACAGAAATGGCTACAGCTCAATATTTACCTAATAGTGAAATCTTTTGTTTCTCATATTATTATTTTTTACCAACAGGGAGAGAATGGCTGGAAAGCATTTCCTTTTTTTATGGAGGTATTAACAGCCACATATGGGCTTCGGTAACAAGCATCAGTTTAAGCAATGTTGCCTTGTTGTAATAAGTGATGCTGCCAAGCCACAACAATATCTCTGTTACAGGAGTTAAGGTTGACTTCAACGTTCATCACATACTATGGAGAAGAACTAATGGGTAATTGGCTCCATTTGTATCCATGTCTTCTACCAGGGCTGACATCTGTCCTTTATGGATTTCAACAGATGATTAATACAAGATCACTGCTTTTGAAATTGCGACCAATATAATCAAGTTAGACATCCATTAATTGGTGGGTCGCTTCACCTCGAGTCAATGCAAACAATCAGGATTAAAAGTCGATCCGAGAGAACATTTCAACAGTCCAGGTCATTTTTGGTTAAACCTATTACATGTGAACCTCCTGTGGCACTAAGTGTTTCTAATTACAAGGTAAAGAGAAGCTTTAACAAAGCATCTGAGAAGTTTAGCCAAAAGCCCATGTGTAAGAAAAGAAAGAAAAACTCAAACAAGCAAGCAAAAATGATGGATGAAGGGTGGCCGAGTCCAGCTGCTTTGGCATGGCTGAGGTCCAAATCACACAAAATATCTCAAAATGCAGTCACCAGGTAAGAAGAAGTAGAATCACCATCTGTTTACAGTTAGTGTCTCCAGGGACTTTTTGGGGAGATGGACAGTTGATGAACCTCAGCTGACGTGTGGATTAGCTTGTCAGAAATATCACATTTCCACCACTAGGAATTCATTTTTATGAATCCAGTGAGAGCAAGTCATAAATCAGCACATTACACCAAGTTATCATGTGGTCAAACAGTAGGTCAACCAAGACAAGCTGAGAACTGCCACTAGGACCAATCTGCTCTGTGATCAAACTCGACCATATCACCAGCAGCTTAGACAAAGACCCTCAGATACTATATGTCTGATCTCTATGTGAACTTGATCATAAAATCTAAAGAAATGATGATCTCCAGATCCGCCCTGGTTTCTATCATCTCCACATTCCTTTTTGGCAGCATCAAAGGGGTCCAGGTTTGTTCGACGGGACTTGAACCCCCTTAGGCAGAGCACTTCAAGCAACGTTTGGAAAATGGAGACACAGTGAAATCCACCACTTTTTGGGCGAAACTTTTTAGTCATAGATAGTCAATGATGCCAATATGCAATTTAAGGAACTCGACAGTCACACACACAGTTCACACCACACTGAAAACTTTACCTGGAAAACCTCCTCATCCAGGATCCTGGTGCCGAACACGGTGATGCCATTGGTGTTGATGGTGGCGTGATCGCTCCTGAGGAGCTGCTTGGTGATCTTCTTCTTACAGTCGACGATGATGGTGACCGTCTTCTTCTCCACGCTGATGGCCACACGGTGCCACCTGGTCAAAGACACAACAGGGAGATGTAAGAAATAGAAGAAGTTGAGGTCAATCAGTTTTAATGTCACTGATGGTTGTTAAAGTTTTAGTTACAGAGGTGCACACTGGGCATCTTAAGGTATTCTAACTGTACATTGTCAGTGTACCATAATGACCGAAATCATAGCATGATGTAATACAAACACATGGAAAAATCAGGACAATGACTATGTTGCAATTGTAGGCCATTTTGTGGTGTTTCATTTTATTCTAAGAAAACCATATCAGCACCTCTAATAGGATTATAATCCACCTTTTATACATCACAACACACCTAAAGACGAAAGAAACTCTGATACTTCATTACAGAAGCTCTGACAAACAGGAACTTCAGAGTTACGTGTGACACATTTCGATGGACAACACCCATAGACGCAAAGGGTTAACCGGGGTCACACGTGAGTCTGACACCTCCCTCGCCTCTGGACCATTTGCCGCTGCACTTAAGGGCTATTGCATACCAGGCAGCAGTGGACCACATTCTTTCCCCCACACTCTGGACCTGTTTAACACGGGATTACACTCATTAAACTCCAAACTTAATCCTCCTTCTGGGTTACTCGGCATGACAGACATGGTGAACATTGTGGAAAGTGTGTGTCAGGATCCAGGAAGGCCTGCTTTGCCAGAGCAGGAGACACACAGTCAAAACATTGTTCTGAGGTGGAAGATGAGACCTGGCACCGCTGTAGCTCGACATGGCAATATAAGAAGCGTTTATCGCAGGTGCATATCTGAGATCATATAAATATGTAGAATCTAAAAAAAATGAGCACATTCTGTTTGAACACAGCTAGATCATACAGACACATTCCAGGGCATGCGATGGAGATTAGGAGGAAAATAAACGTGCAGTGCTCTCCGGGCTTAGCGGCACAGCAGGAAGGATTACTTGTCACCTTATATGGCAAAAAAACAAAAGTTGACTTGAGTGAGTTTGAGCGATATCTCAAACTTTTCAAGTGCACTATTATCAGAAGATGAACAGTAACATTTGGAATTGGCAATCTTTTGAAAAGCATGTTTAAAGAGCTTAAATGAGGCAAAATTGGCAGTATACAGTGCAGCTCTTTAGAAATCCTTTCATTCATCTCGCCCTCCCTTTAAAGAAAAGAAATAATGCTCTTTTTCACCTCATCAATATCATCATTGTGCTTCTCTTTTCAAGCTTGGCGTACGCGTCTTAGTAACAATGAATCCACCCACGGGGATTGCAGATTGTGCGCAGCCTGAGCTGTAGTCAGTGAAGATTTAGACAAGGCCTGGAGCTGGAATGCATCCAGACCGAGAAGAGTTAAAAAATCCTCCACAGCGGCTCCTTAGACAGTGGGTCACAAAAACTACAAACTGGACAAAACAAGGCCGACACAAAGCCGGCTTTGTTGCAAGCAGAGTTATTGCTGACAAGAGACTCCTGAAGGATTTACCAAGCTTCCTTCTATCATGATAACTGTGCACTCGCTACATCTCATTTTAAACCAGTTTGGGTCACACAAATAATGTGACCGGGTTATGACTTCCTTCTGAAAGCTCAAAAAACAAACCTCCTCAAACAGCATGCTCAACAAGTGAAGAAAACTTTAATAAGGCTGGAAGACACTATAAAATACGACTTCAAATGATGCATTTTCCCAGCAGCCTATCTGTTTATTTATTCCCCTCTTGCCCCTGCACACGGGCTCATGTCAGCTAAGCCGAAGCTCTGAGTGAGAATTCTGGGATTTCTGAACCTGGGAGCACATAATCAGGTTTAGGCGAAGAGGTTAGGAGCACTGTTTCTGGTTGGGTGAGGTAATCCAAGGGGGTAAAAAGGAAGTTTAGGACAGCCCCCTTTCTCCTCCTTCCTTTTTCCCCCCCTCTCTAAAATAACAGAGGCAGTGAGTTCATGGATGAGGTCAGGTTGCCCATAGCAGTCCCTGCTGTGCCCCAATAATCCAGTGTCTCCCTGTCTCTGACCTGTCTCTGTGCCCGCGGACCCCTGATGAGACGGATAATCCGGTCATGAGCACCTGTGGTGCAACAGTGGGAAGATCTGGGTTGTTTTCTTGCAAGGAGAAGCACTCGGTGGAAATCAGGAAATGTTTGAGCGTTTGAACGCTTTTAAGATGATGAGATGATCATAATACCGCTGAAATACACTCCATCTCTAATGAGAATG
Source organism: Centropyge bicolor (assembly GCA_037975185.1). Taxonomy (NCBI): domain Eukaryota; kingdom Metazoa; phylum Chordata; class Actinopteri; family Pomacanthidae; genus Centropyge; species Centropyge bicolor. The sequence continues at coordinate 333,055 of JBBMOC010000014.1, forward strand.
CATGTTTATGCATGTACTCAAGCAAAAGAGGGAACAGTTGCACTTTTCCATCGATCACCAATGTATTGATCAATCACATAACAAATGTTTGATATGAGCTTTTAGAACATCTGTCCTGCAGTTACCTGCTCATCCAGATAACCTGGATGGTGTGGACAAGTTTGTAGTCCAGTTGGATCTCACTTCCGTTAGCACCATCTAGCATTTTTAACCCAGACCCTCAGTCACCTATGGGAGCCTTACTCGCCCCCCCTGCATGCCATGACACCCATTCCTCCTGAATCAGCTTCAACTGTGAGGCTGAGAGTGCATGCGCCTGTGTTTGAGTATTTAATATTACGCGAAAGGATGTTTGAGAGTTGACGTACTTTCCGTCAGCGAGGTTGAGAGTGCGGAACAGAGGGTAATCCTCCGGGGCCGGCTTGCCAGTCTGATCCTCATACAGGAAGACAGGTGAGCGTCCCACTTCCACACCCAGCTGCTGGACTCCCTGCTCGTTGTAAATGGACAGCAAGAAGGACTGGAGGCCGGACTTGGGGCGCACCGTGGTCAGGATGGAGAAGTCCTCAGGAAAAACACCACCTGCACGGCCAAAAGAGGACGGGGGAGGGGAATACAGGTGGATGGTTTAGAATCATTGTTTCTAATATTTTGGTTGCTACATATTCACTAAATGCAACAAGGCCTCAGCTTCAGTTTAATCCTCTAAAGTAATACATATAATCAAATACTTTTTTCAGTTTGTAAAAACTTGTTCTGTCACACTGGATCACTATAATGATGTGTCTTCATTGTAACCATGGTGAATGTAATATGTAAAACTTCAGGACATTCTTTTATTTTGTTTTCTGGTTGAGGCGCTTCTATAAGTTTTTGGGGGCCTCTGAGAATAAAACAGCATTATGCATCATCAACATTATGAGCTCAGAAATTATGACAGACATCAGTTACATGCATTTGTATCTCAAAGGTTTTTGGGAGACAGAAAAACATGAGTTGACACATGATGGGTGAAAGAGTTTAAAGGTCGAGGAGTGTATCTTACCAGGGAACAACTGCGTGGTGGGGGCACTGATCTGGAACTGCTTGGCGACTCTGTAAGCTGAGTCCGGCTTCGATGCTCTTCGGTTTGTGCAAAATCCTGATGTTTTCGTCACTCCTTCGGGGTAATTTTGAAATTCTAATACTTTTAGCACATCCACTGGGTCTGCTGATCGGAGGGAGCAGACAAAACATCAGTTAGGTCATAGCAGCGATTCTGAAGGAAGCACTTAGTTAAAGGAGTGCTTGGCGTCTACACCATGACCAGCACATGGACGATGGGTGACAACAGTAAACATTAAAGGCATACTGTATCAAAGTATTTCATTTGCTTATATGGTAGGTTTTTAAATTTTTAATGTGTCATGGTCCAGTTCTGGGTCAATATACACAGGGTAGCGACAGAGCTACTTCATGACTGAGGTCAAAAAAGACAGAAAAGATTAACGCAACTTAAGCTGTGTCCCTCATCATGATCATCCCATACTAGTACCAATAATTGTTTCTCTGTGTCATAAAAATGGCAAAATGATACATTTTTCACAGCATCACCGACACAATATTCACTATCTATGATTACCTTAGGCCTAACGTTACCTAATTATAAACTCTCACTTGAACACGTGTCTATAGTTTGGTTAGGAAATACTTGCTTCCTGTGTAAATGTCTCTGTCAAGGCCATCCAAAGAGCAGAATGAGCAATGTGCCAACACAGATCTAGTTCTACAACACCTGGATAGGTTTACCTCGATAAGGGTCAACAGAGGCTCTCTGGGTTTTCCATTCTCTTCAATCTGATGTACTTTACATAAAGGAGCCTGTGTGGCCCAACGGTGCCCGTAGAGACCCATGGGAAAGCATTATAATTATGCCTCTTCATCACGACACCCTCTCGGAATACACAACATGATAGGGGAGAGGCGGAATTGCTGCAGTACACTGACCCTCTGTTAGATGGGCCACTTGTACCTGGGAGATGTTTTACTATTATACCATGCCTCGCTTTCTAACAATACCATTTATATTTAACAATGTGAATGTTATTCTATTGTTCAAAATGCACATATAGTACACTGTGAACAAAGCTCCATACAAAAGCTTAAAATCCATATATCAGAATAAAAATGGCCGCTCACTTCGCTCCGCAGAGCTACAGCAACATCGGGCTAAAACGGCCAATACAATGGCCGACTGTTAAATGTGATAACACTAATCTGTTTTTGTGGGGTAAATAAGCATGCCAAGGTGTCTGAAAGCATCAGCAAGCCTTTTCTGGCAGCTTTAAAGCCACTGTTTTGGTTGGCATGTAGAGGTCAAATCACTCGCAAAGTTTCTTTAACTTCTTGATACAACGGGATCTTAAAAAAAAAAAAAAGTGTGATGTCGATCTCAACACTCTGTGGTCAGCATTCCAGCCGTGGCAAAGGGAAAGCAAATTAAGAGCCTGTTTCGTTCTGTTCTGAAATGCGTGCGGTTTGGGGACAAGTCCCTGTTTCAGCATGAATCTGTTCCCGGTGGATGTGAAGGTGCCGCAAGCACCGCTCATACAAATGATCTGTACAAGATGGCCAGATAGTCCTGATTACACTGACTAGAATATTTTACGTTTTCTGTGTCACTTTATCACCATGAAGGTATTTTCAAGGGCCTGGCCTACATCTGGTCTCCTTCTAGCATCTTACACAACACCTGCGATGGACCAGATGCACATCATGATGACGGCAAAGAGAGCAGGTCCGATTCAATCACAAGTGCAAAACTCTGAGGTGTATGCAGCCACAAAAATGTGAACACTCAAAGAAAATTGGCTTAACTCGACTCTTCGTTCACTTTTCATTTCTCGAAACCAACCTGAACCTGACGGCAGAAACTACATCTAAGGGAATTTTGTGTGGAATGATTGAGCTCAGTAAGAATAACTGAGCGTCCTCAATGTCAACACAACCATTTCAACAGAGAACATAAAGAAACAAAGATAAGCAAAATGATATAAAAAACACTGGGGGAAAAAAAGTGAAGTTCAGAGCAAAATCAGCAAACTGTTAGTCCTCGTGAGGATGAACCGGCTACTTATTTTGGAGAGTGAACTGAGGACCTCATTGTGAGTTCCTGCAGAGCTGCTTTCAGTTCAAACTCCAGGACTCATATGTTCCAGATGTGGCAGTTTGGCCAGGCTGCGACCCTCGCACAGAGGTGCTGAGAAAACGTCAATACTGGCCAATCCATTAAGGTGGTCAAATGAGTGTGCACAGGTTTTAAAAGGGTGCATGTGATGAGCTGGTGTGAGTTTGCCCTCGGGGCTGAGCAAACAGGCCGTATAGCTACCAGCAGAACTGAGGTGGCACGGAGGGATGGAGCTTCCTTAGTCTGGAGCCAAGAGAAAATCAACCTTAAGATCAGGCAAGACAGCCTCTACTGCTCATCATCATCAACATTTTGCAAATTGCTGACAAAGCAGAGACAGTATGATGCATTACCATAAGACATAGATGGTCTAATATGATATCATCTTTACGATGTTCGCCTTGATGTAAACTGCGTCTGTCAAGAGATAACATGACTTCTAACATAGGCCAAAAAAAGTCTGTCTCAGCTCATCCATTGTTGCGTAATATGTAAGACCTGAGCGCACTGATATCATAAATCCCCCCTCCCGCTGTGTCATTTCCAGCCCTTACATCTTTACAGAAAGGTGAAATTGGCTGGTAAACGGAGGAGGACCTTTTCACCTGCAGCTCCCTGAGACTCTAATAATATCTTCAGCCAGAATGTCTCTCTCTATATATCCCCCCCTCTCTCTCTCACTCTCCCTCTCTCTCCCCTTCCTTTAACTTCCACCACGCTGCCGGCTAAAACAAGACAGCTTTATGCTGGTGTCATACCAAAGAAACTTCACTGAGACCTACCCAGTTTTTCAAAGCGTTTTTTTTCCCCCTCTGCTCTTCCCCCCCTTGCTTTTCCTCTCATTAACCCCTCTTACTGTATGCTTCCATATCAACATCAGAGCATGTTATCATGTAGTGCTTACACTTTTTTCCATATCCACAGGTTGTGTAATAAAAAAAGAGATTTCTTAATAGTGAGGATTTGAGTGACTTCAAGTGGAGGAAGAAAAGCTTGTCTCCAAATGCTCCAGCACTGACTCTAAATACATGACAGCCACACAGGACAAAGGTCCGGCAAGGAGCTGATTAGATGACGTTCCCGGTCGAGCACATTAGGCAGAGGGACTCTGAAAGTGCTAGCTTTGTCTGCTGGAATGCACATCTGAGCTCGCGCCCCGGGGGCTGAGAAAACGTGTCTGTACACTGCTAGATGGAGAGGGCACCCTGCAGAAACAGCTTCGGCTGACACCCCGGAAACACAGAGCCTGCAGCAGCATACTTTAAAAAAAGAGAGACAGGAGCTGGTGAGATTGGGAAACTGATATTTTCAGTCTGAAACGTGATTCCGGTCCAGTAACTTCTGAACTAACTGGGTTGTAATCTGAGCAGGAAATGAAAGACTATGAAAAGAGCCAACACAAACTGATTTGAGCAGCATTAATTAAAACAGCAATAACACTGTTATCATGCTTTTGTGATTATTTCTTTTAACTAATTATTCATCTGTTCACGAAACTTTTTCAAAGCCCAACGCAGAACTAAAATTTTATGCATCTTATTTTTAAAAAAAGGTGAAATTTAATTTTAATTATGGAGATACAAGATACATCCTAAATCTCTACCTGACTGTCTGCAACAACAGAACCACACAGAGCTGTCCACAGGCCAAGGTGTGCGGCCTGTGTAATCCTGAACCCTGTGACTTGTGGCCATAATGGCTGCAGGCTAGGCCTGTGCGCAGGCCTGCTCTTTGAAGGCTCTGAAATCATAGGGAAGTGCAACAAGGACCATCATCAAATAACTGCTCAGTACTTAGAGGGGAAGCATTCCCACCGCTCACACAACACGGCCTTGTCCTGCGGCCGACCAAACATCTGAGTGCAAAGTTGAGGGGAAGAGCTGGGCACCGGTGGCGGCGGCGGTGGTGGTGGTGGTGGGGGTGGGTTGCACAAGCAAGCTTTTGGGCTTCAGTGTGGACCAGGGCAGTGTGGAGATAGGGTGACCACTCGGCCCCCTGCAGACCAACAGGGGCTTTGCATTCTGCACTGACAGGTCTGAGATGCAAGGGTTTTGTAGGAATGCACTATATGTTTATTATCACACTACTGCTGCTCACTACCACCCTCATATCTGCAAAAAAGTTCGTATAATCTCTGATTGACCATTTCCACTGAATCCACTCATAAAGTGTTGGTTTCTTCATGAGTGTACTTACAATCAGGCCAACACAAAAATAGACATCCCACAACAATATGCCATGAGGCTGACAATGACTATAAGACTACATGTCAGTGAGGGTTCAGTGCTCCTCAGCTGTAAGTGACATGTTATCTAAGCCCCAGGATCAGACTCATGTCCAGTGTCATCCCACCCTGCTAACCGTGTCCACATCCACCCAGCGGACCACAGCTCAAACAAAGAGCTTTCCCCCCCTCAGCTCTGAGTCCATCTCAGAAAGTTTTGCCTCCTCCTCATCTGCGAGCACATACCAGCGGCTTAGGATGAACTGAATTAAGCGAGGTGTTTCATCCTCGATCCATTCATGCGTAAAAGTGGCCTGCGGTAAACGGTGTTCTCATGGATATGGACTTAAAAAATATGAGCACTTGAAAAAATGAGAGAGGGCATGAACAGTGTATAATAACATACTAGATTGTGGTAGGAATATTAGAGTTTGACTGTGTTTGGAGGCTACAACACTTCGTGCAATTACGCACTATGGTAAAAGTACTCTGGCCTTATTGTAGCTACTTTGGTTGTAGAACTGGGAGGAAAAACATATGCACAATTCACTATGAGGCAAACATGATGCCACTGTGTCCAAAATCTCCTTATCCCCCATCTCCATCATCAGTTTGGCAAGTTTCCCCAGCCGGGGGCCACTCCGTCCCCAAACTTCACCGGAGCCTTCTGGCCCCTAGTAATCTTACCTGCTCGGACGCTGGCAGACTGTAGCACCAGGGTTAAAGTGATGAACGCGGTTACAGCGGGATCCATAAGCCACCTTTTCGTTTTCCACCTGGTGGACCACCTCTGCATCTCCATGGCCGCGCGCCCGCAACTAGAACAACAACTCTCGTGCGACTTTCAGGTGATTCTCGCACGAAGGTCCCTTCCACAATCCCGAGCCGATGATGCAAACCACCGTCCTACAGGAAAGCCATAAGTGAAGAGTGTGAGCCTCTTCTGTCAGCCGCACCGAGGCCCCCCGAGTCCTCCTTCCCAGCGCCCAGCCTCCGCACTGAAGCTAGTCGGGCTTTAACCGGAGCGCACAGGCTGCAGTCTGTAGGCTACACTTGGTGCGTCCGCGGACGGGAGGGCTGGGCGAGCTCCGCAAACCGGAGCCACGATTACAGGGAAGTGACAAGAGAACCAGCCCCCGATTAGCAAATCACGGGGCTGGAAATTCTCCTTCGGGTCCACCCATCGTGCGCCCCCCCAAAGTTCTCTCCAGAGAGGGAAGAGGAAGAAAGAGAAGAGTGACAAAGTTGCAATGATGAAATGACAAAAGTGCATGAAGTCTCTATAAGACTCATAATGTGATCAGTGAATTGATCTGACACCACTCGAGCTGTTGTTATCTGCAGCATTAATATTGTGTTTAGAGAGCAAAATAAGTTGAAATAACTGTAACATATTGTTCCACCTTTCCTCTTTGACAATATAACTTTAATCAGTTTATGAAAAAAAAACATTTTCATCTCAACAAATTCAAAATCATATTAGCCAATGTGTGTTATTGTGTTATGATATCCTGTTATCTATCTATCTATCTATCTATCTATCTATCTATCTATCTATCTATCTATCTATCTATCTATCTATCTATCTATCTATCTGCACAAACAAACATGCAACAGACATAGAACAAAAACATGATGATGAGATTAAGTAGTAGTCATTATTTGAAACAGCAATGTGAATTTTAGTTTCATATAAATTGCACAGAAATAAGAAAGACCAGAGAACGGATGATTTAATGTGAGTCTCATTGGGCGACAAATTAAAGGAAACACTTGACTATATGCTTTCCACCATCATCAAACACCAGCTGAGGGAACATCTTTTAGAAGAATGATGTTCCAGTTGACTTTCAGAATCTTTGCCATTGAAAAAGTTACAGGAACTTGTGTTGGTCCAAAAACTAAGACACATGTTCATGTTAGTTTTTCCCTTTGGTTTTTCACCCACCTGTAGAAACTCAAGTGATATCACTCATGACATGATAATATCACTATTGTATATACTATATATTGTAACCTTGTATCATCTAGTCATATGATAAAATGGATCCACCTCGAATGCAGGTAAAAGAAACATTATAAAGTTTCTACAAAGACATTTTATTTAGCTAATTTTATTATCCCTCACATTTATTACAACTGTTAATTTGTTGTGAATTCATTTCTCAATCAAATGCAAAATAAATATATCATAGTTTCCTTATCATTAAATATGTCTCCAGGGTCACTCTGCTTTTAAATGCTAGAACGACTGTACTCATCAGTGTGAGATAAATGACTGTTTGAAAATACTGAAATGAGACACAATAAAGCAAGTTGATGGAAATTTTTGGACATCCTAAAGGGCGACTGTAAGGGGGACGAAGGTTTACGGGGTCCCTCATCTAACGGCCTTTTAGAAGCAGGGGTCAGCCCAGAAGACAGTCAGCTCCTTGTATCTCTTGGCTCAGTCCGGTGAAGGCATGGATGTCGACCAGGCCCCGTCTGTCAGCCAGCTCGTCCTTCCTAGCCAGCCAGACTCAGCCCGTTCCCAGCCAAACGGTATCGGATGCCCCTCCTGGACGCCCGGCGGCAGAAAGCAGAGCCGTTTCTCTGAACGAATGGGTGTCTGGTCAGAGCAGGTTTCATGGTACATCTCATCCTCGCATGGTTCAGAGAGCAGGGGCAGACGTTCCCAAAGTGGGCTCCAGTGTCCTCCATGGGTTCTTGTGGAGGCCCAAGAAATCACAAATAAAATTAGTCAAGGATTTGTTGACATTTTGGTTCATGACAAATGATTTTAATTAAAGAATGAATTAGTGCTTGACTTGGCTTTTCTCGGTTCCAGGGGATTTCCCTTGTCATCCTACCTCCCACGTACCAATGCATGAAATGACTGATAGCCCATGTGTTAGAGAGTCAGTGAGGCGTGCATATGTTTTGAGGTTTGCTGGCTTGATTTCCCGTCAGATGGAGAAAATCTGGACAAGTCACGTTCCTCCCTCCATTCAAGAAATGCTGCCACCAAATAAACCGCAATTCCTCTGTTAGGGGGTTTTTGCGAGCGGCAGTGGACAACTATAATATACACTGTTAGAAAGCTTTCAGGCATGTAATCTGTTCTGTGTAAGACCAAATCTGCTGAATTAGCCGAGGAGATAAAGTAACTGCGGTAGTTTCAGTAGCAGCAGCAGCAGTAATAGCTTTATTAATTGCGGCTGGAGCAACAGTGCCTTTGCAATTATAGAGTTATAGGGGTAAATGGTATGTATGTAATGGTAGTAGACAATGTATTGCTGTATGAATGAGATGTTCAGCGTGAGGCGCAGTGGATATTTTGACTCATTAATCTAAATTCTTTTCATTTTGCAAGTTAGATTTTAACACTTTCACAACTTGTTTAAATCAAGTAACAACAGTATTGGTAACAACTTGCAAGCATTAAAGAATTATAATTATTAAGAAAGTCAAATATGTCTAAAATATATAGCCCGTCTCAAATGTTCTCCCATGATTACTGCCAGTATGTGCATGGAATTGTTATCAGCTGTGACTATAATGACAATCGGCCTTTGTCCAAAACTGTTCTCCGCTAATGAGATGGCCCAAAAAACCAACAGATAACCAAGCCAACTAACTGCGACCAGACAACTGATGTATAATCTCTCCAGCTATGCGGTCAACTCATTTACTATTGCAGCAGTTACACTTGGTGACTCTGTACAGTAGCATGTGCTGTTTCAATCTTACAGTATGACACGAATTGCTGGGCAGGTGTTTTAGGCTACTTTTTTTGGAACTGTTTATCCTTGCTGCCTCACTTTTTTCAGCCTCAATAACCCAAAATCTGCATTTTCCAATATAGATGATGTAATTGCAAAGTTGAAAAAAGCTGATCAATGGCCACCACCCTTTCAAGGCATTCTGGGTATAGCTGATGGGAAGACAAGCTTGTGACATGCACGGAGTGTTTGAGGACCATCCATGTTGAGATCGAGCGAAGATGATGATAGGTCTGCTTTTTCTTTTGCAAACCAGTGATGGATGCGTGGAATTGTTGTACATCCACACATTGAACAAAATACATTGTTGGTCCTTGCCATGCCTAAGAACAACGCAGATGTACAAGGCCTGATGCCACAATCAGAAGAATGATACTGCCATGTTAAAGGTTCCCTGATGTCATGTCACTATGGTTAAGGTTTGGTTTCGGCACAAACCCAACAAACCCAAAGTTGGTTTGGGTTAAAATAAGTACTTGGTTAAGGTTGGAAAAGCATCTTGGGGACCTTTATGTTCATAATTACTATTATAAACACTTTGTAGTGGTGAGGGAACAACCTTGTTAATGGTTAGCAGAAACCAACATGTGTCTGTTGGCGTGAAACAGATCCTCCGTTTTGTTGACCCATCCATCCACCGCGACCTCCTCCCTCTGTGGACTTTGTGGCTCCACTTTGCTCCACATGGACAAGTCCACAATCACTATGGCCATTATCCTTTGTTACTACATTCATTTCTTTAATACAACGACAAAAAAAAAAGAGACAAAAAAATATGACCAGCCTTAGATTGCATGTAGCTTTCTTTATGAATGAAATCTGAGGGAAAGCAGCTTTTACTGAGGAATGCAAAACCTCAAACAGATTAAGAGGGACTTAATGCCTCAATGTTTTGACAGCTACCAGTGCACTGTTCTATGGTGTCTATATACTATACATATGGGCCGGCCAGGATTGAACCAGGAAAATGAAAATCAAGTGCCACACAATACACACAATATGTTCAAATACATGCAGCATTATTAATGATTGAACAGTGAATTGAGAGAACTAATCAACTAAGATGGATCTAATAAGAGGTTAAGGGATGTAGCTCTGGAGGTAGAGCGATTGTCCACCAATTGGAAGGTTCATGCTTTGATCAGTCTATGTGTTGAGGTGTCCATGGGTAAGATACTGAATTGTTCCCAATGGCTGTTCCAACGACATGTGAATGTACGACGATTTGGATAAAATTGTAGATTTGTAGAATGGGTCAGATGAGATTTATTTAACAACTCGACAAGTCATCAACATATCATCAATATCATGAGTTTAAGAATTTAACTGAGCGAGCCACTGTTGTTTGATCGTTCATTAACGTAGGGGCAAAAATGCAATGTCAGGATCCTACAGCAATTGAACCTAGTTGCCATTTGGCAAAGAGTCACTGCAAGACATGAAGTAAGGATACCATTTTTTTTTTTTTACAGAAAAACACAGCACCTTTGTGCCTCAAAGAGCCATGGATTCAAAATATGATATTTATTTGAAATGCATAAACCGACACATTTAACGGGTACTGTATAAATTAAAATGTTAAAATGATAATAGTGCTTTTACTTGCTATGAGTTTTACCTGACACGGGATCGAAACACAAGCACTTTTCACAGGCACACTCAAGCCAACCAGCCGCCACTGTCTGTCACTGTTTACACACTGCAGAGCAGAGTATAAAGAGCTCTTTCTCCACGCTCACTCCGCTCCTCTGTCTAACACAGGCAAGAAAAAGCTCCCTCGCTTCACTAACATTAGTTTTGGCTACCACTGTATTTCATGGGAATAAATACACTTTATAATCTTCTATCAGTTGGTAGGTTAAGTCATCATGGGACTGAAACGCTTTTATTAGAATCTTAACCCAGTTTTTGGGTAATTTGAGGTTATGTGTGAAAAGCCAGGGCTTCATTTGTTTGAGCCTCTCCACGCCAAGGTTTTTGGTGTTTTAGGGATATATTTTTGCCATTGAAATGACTCGTCGTTGTCGTACACAGCACCCTGTCAACCATGTATTTTCAGTGTGGTCTACCATGCTGCACACCAGAATTAAATGCTAAATGCTGCCTCCATTTCGAGATGTCACATGCAGGCCCAGAATATACAATTATATGGACATGGTGTTAGTGGAGAGCAGGCTGCTTATTTTATTCAGATAAACACAGAAACATGACGTGAATAGACCTGAATTGCTTGAGATGCTTAATTTACAGTCATTTCCATTTTTGTTTTACTGCAATCTGTGAATATAGATCACATACTAGTCTTGTTTCATCTGTCAAATGTAAATGTGCTGTGCTCTGAAATTCCAATAGAATCATTCAGATACAGCTTAAGATGAATGCGGCTTGCATACAGAGAAGCTACTCCAAGCATGTTTCTCTTGTTCACGCTGATGAAAGCCCCCAGGTCTGTTTCAACCAGAAGAAAAAAAAAAAATCTGTGAACTGGAGTCAGCCTGGTCTGGGCTACAGGTGTTCATAATGGGAAGCAGCCTGATTCTGCAGCACATGTGAGAAAGGAAGCAGCAGTCTTACAGTCAGACATGCAACAAACCCTTTATGTGTCCCAGATAGTCAGGAATGTCCTTCTGTCTGAGCGCATTGTAGCTGAGAGGCATCCCAAGTGATGGCTTCAGCTGATAAAAGTATCATTTCATAATAACTGTTTTTATTTATGCTGTATGAGACAGCACATTGTGGAGAATAGTAGTTGACTTTTTTTTTGTTTTGCCATTTGTTTTAATACTTTTTGCCCCTTCAACCACATATAAAGAACAAATCTTCACTTTGTGGCCATAAACCTCATAAACCACACTAAATGCCATAACATAAAACTTTAGTTGATGTGAAGTTGATGGGGCTTTTGAAAGTTGCAGAAATTGCTGTGGAGCACAGCACAATAACTCTATGTGATGGCTTCATGGACACTTTGAGTGCTACACCAATTTCCCTCCCTTAATAGAACAATTTATCACTTGCTGCGCTGCTATGCTTTCAGCCCAAGCTGGAGGTAGAGCTGGGCGTTCGCACCACCTGGTCGGGGCGGATCTCCAGCGAGCCCTCAGGACGAAAATGTAGAGTCAGGAGAGTTGCATGACCTTGGTATGCGAGGCAGCGGCTGTTAAACAACAGTCATATTCTGCCGCAAATACACTGTACGCCCTCGGTTGCACCACCCTTATTACAGGTGGCGCGGTGAAAGTCGTTGTGAATCTGATTTAGTGTGGTTGTACACAGAAGGAAAGTTTAGCAAAGGTCATGACAAAAGGAGCTTCAGTGGCCAGATGGTGGGTTGTTGACTGCGACAAGGGTGAAGAAAGCAGGAATCACTCGTGCTGAATGGGCAGATAGAGGGTCTACTGTGGTGTGAGGGTGGGTGGCCTTAACTATCTGTAGGCATATGTGTGTGTATTGGTGGTCTAGCACATTTGTAAAGCAACAAACCTGTTGATAGGTCAGTGAGGGAGCCATCTATCATGACTCCTGCACAGGCAGATTTATGATTCGACCACAAAAATGGGCATCAGCTTTCTCACCCGCAGCAGAACAGAATAGCCGTATTGCGCTCACACTTGAGGAGAAACAGCAGTAAAATCTGCAAACTGTAGGCTGATTGATTCAAAACAAATGCAACACAAACACTAAGACTTGGACTGAAACCTCAGACAAGCACTGAAATCATTAAGCATTAAACTGCTCAGGCAGTAAATTATGAATAGACTTGGAATAAGTGTAGAATAAACTCATAGATGGGATAATTAACTGCTGGTATTAGCATTACACAATGTCACATGAAGATTAGATTTATACTATGGCTATTATGCATATAGATGTAGACACCTTTGCCAGTTTATTAGGCACACCTGGCTAAAAGGAGTGCACTCTAAAACAACAATCTTGTAATAAATCCTTCCTTCATTTATAATCAATATTTGATGAAACTGTTTTCCAGAGGTGTTGATTCACCTTTGTGATCATTTTGGAGGCTGCTGCTTGTGGTGCTGTTCAACTGAATTGCATTATACTGACTGACTTATTTTGTCCACCCCATTTTTATCAAATTGTATAAGTGCAATAAAGTTTAAAGTTCAAAATACAAAGAAATGTGAATCAAATTAGTTTGTGTACCTAATAAACTGGCAACTGAGTATATGTAGAATGTCAAATGTAAGTGTCTCTCTCACTTAAAACACTTTAACATTAAAAGCAAGGCCATCTAACAAATTCAGCACATAATGATCAGGCTTATATTGTTAGACACTGAATCCTGTTATAATGCTCTTATAAGACTCATGAAGTGCCCTGGTAGCACACGTGTTACCAATATAGAGCAATATAGAGGTTTGCACTCCTTAGCCGGCACTGACTAAAATCTTCTTTCTCCCATTTCCTGGTTTGCTCTGTGGGTAAGGGAAGTCAAGCCTCATTCACAGAGCTCCTTTTCATATGTCCCTGTGCGTCCCTCCCACCCTGTAACTGAGTTGTTGAAGTGCCCTGTAACAGCAGGCAGTGTGCACCCACAGGGCTGAAAACACTGTGGCCTCTAAATGGAGGCCTATGAGGCAGGGTTCACAGACGAGCCCAGTGACGGATTGTTGGAGGTATACTCCATGTCACTATTCATATTACAAAATGACAGGGTGTGTGTGCTACCGTGGGCATTTGATGTGGTGGCCTTTGGACGCATGCTTGATGCTAGTCTGTCTGCCTGTGACCACCGTATAGCTTTTAATTGGAAGGGAGCAGATGAGCCCTACCAATCTATTTTCATTATCTCATTAAGGTCCTTGTTCCTGTACCCTCACATGACCCCCTCTGATCATGTTTGCTGTTTCAGCCCATATACTGTAACCTACATTTTGATTCATGGTACAGAGTCATTTTTTTACCATACAGCTTCTTATGGCTCTAAAGCTGCTCCAAAGACTCTTTTTAAAGATTCTGTCCAAAACTAAAAAGAGCACAAAAGCACCAGTTTATACAACTGTGTTTATACAAGTGGTCGGATATATAATGTTGGCTTGTGCTGAGCGGCTTCCATTTGCAAACGTGTGTACATGTAAAACAGAGCATGCTTTGCCTTCCCTCCTTGAATTTTGTGGTGTCGCAAATGCAATGCATGCACAATGTAAGAAAACTGAGAAGAACTATTTTTTGTTTTTATTTAATAATGAATAAAGGAAAGACTACAATTTCATGTCTTGTATAAAAAAAGACACGACTTGCATTAGAAAGATAGATACATTGACCTTCAAATCTGATGACTCGATTATTTGTTTAGAAAAATAGATTATTTGTTGTTTTTAAAGATTTTAAAGATAATACCAATTTGAATTACTTTTGATTATGTCAATTTTGGCAAACTCTTCAATTAAAAAGCTTTTTGCTTAGTTGCTGTCTCCAGAGTCTGGGATGTTGTAATTCCCAGAAACACTTGAACGCACCAAACATTTCCACGCAGCGGTGGCATTGATGATATTGGCTGTGATGGATCACCTACTGTATGTCAGGCAGGTTACACGTTTCTGCAAGTCGGTGCTCATACCACACAGTCATGACTCATAACCGGCGGCTGCCTGGAAGGAGGGAAACATTCATCGGGTTCAGCAGTTTCTTTGAACTGATCGATCTTAACACCTACAACATGCTCTGCAAGGCTAAGGCTAGTAATGTAATGTACACTGGAAACTGAATGCATGAACAGGATGTGTGCAGGAATCTCCTTTTGAAAATAGACCTCATGTATTTAAACTACTTCTACTTTGTAAACCTTAAAACTAAAGCAGTTTACTCACTTAACCATTTCTTCACTTTAGTCTCTGAGATACATCCACCCCTAAAAACTATACCAGAAAACTGTAAGTGAATGTACATAAATGTAACAGTAACATGGAAATAAAAACTTTGGCACGGTGGTGCTGCTAACATGCTCAAAATGGACGTTCTAACATTCCGATGGTGAGCAGGTATTCTGTTTACCAAGCTCACCATCACCATCCTTGTTTGCCATGATGACATTTGTTAATTCTAAAAAAAACAAATATAGCATACAAAGCAAAATGTTGACCTGCTGATGATGTAGATGAGAAGTCAATGGATCAGCAAAGTTATTAAAATTCATCAAGGGGACATGGAGGTGTGCACATAATTTCATGGCAATCCATATAATAGTTGATAATAGTTGAAACCTGATGGTGGCATTTCAGGAAAAGTCACATGATTGTCATTGAGATGAATTCTCTGGGCACCATGGATCTCATGGATCTGTACTAAATTTCATGGCAATTCATCTGATAGCTTTTAACATAGCCGTAACATAGCTAAAAATATAGAGGTAAAACTTCAATTCTCAGCAACATTAATCAATTCTCCATTGAAGTTAATGAAGTCTCTGCTTAGCCGACTGTGCTTGATCACATAAAAACTCACAACTTAATTTGGTCCCTTCACTCCTGATTGTGTAATCACTTGTGCTTTTGGCCAGAGATTTCATTATTAACTCACTGTCAGGGGACTGATTGTAAAAGCATGGAGAGTATCGTGCTGCTGTTTGACCTTTGACCACTAAAGGTCACAACGTTAGCTCAAGACGAGTCATGTAGCACTCACCTCCAGCCGGAGCTGCCCCGTGTTGCTTCTGCCTTCTTCTAACCCTGTCAGGCTCGAGCGAGTTATCCAACACAGCCCCCCCCCAGGCGAGCTTCCACTGCAGACCCTGGGTGCTCAGGTATGCTGCAGAAAAGCATGTCGGAAGAACGGGCAGGGAGAGGGAGATCAGTGCAAACCTTCAGGTGTTTAGGCAAAGCTGTACTTTTAGCAGATCTTCTTCTAATGAAGCATTTAATTATAAGATTATTTATCGAAAAATGATATTTTACGGCCGTATTACTTGGTAGCTATATTCTCATAACAACAGTGGTTTAAAAGCTCCGATAAGCAAAAAGTTGATGATACGTGTAAACCAAAAACATTCATATGCTTTTCATTAGATTTTAAGACAATATTTTAATAACTATAATAATGGCTGCATTCCATTTAAGCATGTGTGTTCCAGGACTGTGGTAAAGACCATTTTCACCGACAGACATTTTAACCTGTCATTGCAGAAAACATAGAGGTGGAACAGATAGTTTTAATTATGGCTCAGTTCCATTTAGATGTGCCAGTGACTCTTATCTGAGCCAGCATGCACAATACAAAAGACCCGGACCTGAACACATAGATGGACTAGAGCCACCATTAAGGCTATTGATTGCAAAAGTATTGAACAAGTCAAAAATGTTTCCTATGGGAAAGAACCAGTGTGCATGTAAGCTTTCAGGTCGACCTCAACTGAATGTAATGGAGACATTTTTTTTTGTTGTTAGTTCCACCTGTGCTTTTCCTGCTGTGGCAGGTCAATTGATTATCACCACAGAATCAAATGTTTCCATGAACCATGACACTTGCAAGCCAGAACTAGAAGTTACCACCCAACAGGACAGCACTTTTAGTCACACTCAACTGACAATTGTAGCCAGCGTGGGAACTTTTTACATGTGCTGACGTTTGTGTTTAACCGGAGCAACCCGGTATGATAAATGTATAAACAACATAAGCCAAAAGCTGGACATTACAGTACACAACCTAACAATGGCTGTGACAATCAGCTTTACTAACTCCAGTAGTTTTTAGCAGTTAGATAATGGTATGCTGGCAAGTTTGGCCTAAGAGAGAAAATGACATATTATTACATTGCTGGAAAAGGATAACATGCAAATAGAGTTGGTTTGAAGATGAACTTCCTCAGTATTTAACTTTTCTCACGTGGCTGTGGTTTCTTTTGATTTATCTTTTAAGAGCTGTCCATTTCATATATTCAGATTAGTCCACAAGCTTTATTTAACAATAATTAATTGTTACAAGTTGATTTGCAGATTGGATTTTGCATAAAGAACATGTTGTCAGTTTATAAAAGACAATGCATTGTTAAAGATTAAACTAACCAACAACGCATAAAATGACTAGAATCAGTTCTAGCTCAACAAAAGCTCTCTCAGATAAAGTGATTTTACTGTCAGAATTGAATTGTCATCATCAGCTAACAATGGATGCTTCAAGCAGAGCAGATGTGCCAACTCAATAAATATCAGAGCAGCTACTCCCATTTTATTTTCATTACCATATGTCTATTGTAATTGACATGTTTCTGGTATAATACAGTATTACACAACAGCTAGATGCATTCCTTTATTCTTGGCAGTTACAATTTGGGTGTCACGACTGATGAGACAAAGTTGGACCAAAGTGTTGATGAAAGAGTTGATGATGGATAAAGTTTCTTTCTTGTACTTTTTGTACTTGGCTCTGTTTCTCAGTGGGAATCATAATGTCAGATTCGTACATCCTCCCCACATTTCAATAATTGGACTGTGCTTGAATAGCCCTTTGACTTAAACCTTGATGGACGACAAACTTTACTCTTTGTGGATCGTGGATGTCATCATAGGCCACAGGTGGCTGCAGTAAAAATGTATAGGAAAGGGGAAGCTAAGGTATAAGGGTCTAAGAGCGAGAAACTATCACATTCAGAGTAAAGATGATGAATGAAGCATCACTGATAGTGACTCTTTGATGGTGTGTACCAGCAGTGGTTTTCAGACAGGCTGCGACTGGAATCACTTAGAGTTGCGAATGGCCTCCATATGTGCAGTCTTTTGTTACCAGTGCCATTGTGCTCTCAGCTGGCATATTACGTGGCCTGCTCAGATGATGTCAGAGCAATGTGGACTTTTTCTTTATTTTATTACAGACATCTTTTTTTGTTTGTTTAATGCAACATTAACATGAAATCAGTCAGTGTCCCCCCGGAGATCCAGATGGGGAGATGATTTTGGAGAGAATGTCAAGCTGTAATTTCGGCTGCTTTTAGGTGTTGACGACTCTGAAGCGTGGTTAGAGGAGGCATTTTGCGGTTGTGTCAGAATGCACCGGAGAGAGATTTAGATTATACTTAATTGCTGTTTTACATGGAAAGTTCTCACCCAGAGCCTCAACAGCTGTGGCTTCATCACCAAAACCAATACATACATCTCTCAGCAAAACCAACTTCAAAGGATCTATAATGTTCCCAGAAATCATCATTTCTCCTGAAGGAAGAAGTGGAAGAGGCCTGCTGCTGTCCAGCTGTGCGCCTCCGATCACCATGTGGTCCAGGTCAGGCTCAGGGAGTTGCCCGTGCATTAGAGAGATAATTAAACAGTGTGCAGAGGGCAGTCGGGCTGAACCGGGGGACTGGGGTGACGTGGAGGGACGAAGCATCAAACGAGATGGGAAAGTAGAACGCAGCGTACTAAGACTCTTCAGGAAAATTGTAATGTGCTGAAATAGAAGAAGTGTGTCCGGGCATACATTTGGGTAGAGAAAGTAGAGATGTCGCTTGCCAACTATATACGATGAAAGTTGGAGTTTCAAGGATGGGTTTAGTTGTTTGCTCCAAAGCTGCACTAGAAATCAGCTGTATATCTACGAAGCAGTCATTTATGTTGTATACCTCCTTTTCCCGAGTGAATGGTTGTAAAATGTTTGGGATGATTCTTGGTTACTCTTGAGATGTCAGTGTTGGTCTGTCCACCACTTTCATCCAGACTGAAATGTTTCAATAAATATCGAGGATGGATGGATAGCCGTGAAATTTGGCGCAGACATTTATGGTCTCCAGGTTGTAAATCCTAATGGCTTTGGTGATCTTCTGCCTTTTTATCTAGCACAAACGGCGAGAGCGAACCAAAGCAAAGGTCACGGGTTGGACAGCTAGGAAATGAGCTAAAGTTTGCTATAAAGCTCTGTAAAGGGGAGCTGCACATTGAGATAAATGAAAATATGGAAGGACAATAGAAAAGCTAATTCATGAATATGGCTGCATCACTTGATTTACTTGGTCATGAGATGTGGCATAATCCAATGTACGAGCAAGTGGATCACAATGACAGTGATTAGTTAGTGCATGTGTAAAACCACAGACCATAAGCCTCATGCCAGAGCCCACTATGGTCTCCCTAAACCTCAGTGTAGACTGAGAACGTGGGTTGATGTCAAAGCAAGCTGTTGAGCTGAGAACATGTTTAAAGTGCTCATGCTGCACATATGGTTCGAGTTACATGTATACATTCATGATGTGGCATAATCATTTGCTGAGTAACAGCCTGTGTCGTCACGAATAATGAAATCATTTGTGTCATTTGCAGGATTGCGAGTCAATAAGCTGCAGAGTGTCTTCTCTGAGTGGCGCTCCTTCAAACGACTTCATGCATTTGGTGTGAGTTTACTTTTGGACCCGGGCTGTGGCTAATATCGCTCATCCTGTAACTTTGACCCTGAGCCATTACTCTGCAAATCCTCCGATGGTATCTCTCTGTGGTCGCTGGTTTTCAGTGTTCAGGTCTGCAGGCAACATTCCTCGCATTCTGCCTCAACCCTGGATCCCTGACCTCCCTTCACCCTCGGCAGTCTCCTTGCAGAGCGGGTGACACCGCGTTTGATCCCTGCACACTTCTTACCTTTCCCCACCAAGCCTCTTTTTTTTCCCTCCTACTCGGCCAAGGAAGAGAGCAGATCAGTAAACACGCGAACTGGTTTAAGCCTGTCCAATGAGAGCACAGGTTGCATTAACAGAGGACCCTCATTATCATTAATCACAGAGAGTCGTTGAGGGCAGAGGCGTGAGACGTAAATTACCTCCTCAGTTGGAAGTCTGTTTACGCGCAGCCTAAAATGGAGGAATCTGGGGTTCAGTTTCACCTGTAGACACAGAAGATTGCTATCTTCTCACAGTGATTAAAAACAGGATACAAGGCTGATTTGAGCGCTGCGGCTTAACTTTAAGACGCACCCTGAGACTGACCATAGTCGGACCCGGACTCGAGCAACAAAATGAAGCTTGAGGCGACGTCTGCCGTGGCTGCTGCTTACATCACTTTGGGATGTCTGATGTCAGGGACCAGACAATTTCAAAAGCTGTTTTAATATAGCTGTGCTAAATCACATTGTTGTGTGTATTTTGTGCATGGTTGGGTTGATGCTGAACCTACATATCATGTTAACCTAACAGGCTGAACTTAGTCATATCCTCTACATCACCATCCATCAAATGCTTGCTGGGAAGTGCTGATTACACAGAGACTGCACACAATTCATATCATTTCTGTCTTTGCAAAGACAGAAATAAAGACTGATCGGCTGTAGGGACTCCTGAGAATTAGTGGTTCAGCACCTGAGATCCACTATGTGCCATCATTATCGACCTCTGTGCCATCCACGGTGCACAGCTTTAAGTATCCACTCCACAGCTCCCTTTTGTAAGCACTGTTTAAGTTTAAGGGCAAAACAGAAATTATTTTTTATTCTTTCCAAGAAGTTGTTTCATTTAACAAAGAATGACTCTGCAAATGTAAAAGACGATGAAACATGACCAATAAATGTTTCTTTTGCTTTGAAATCGAAACAGACACTAACAACTTTTGCAATAATTACAACAACAATGAAATTATCATCTTAATATCTGCAACATAGCACATCTGCAGGCCACATGAGTCTCCGATATTCAAATGGTTTTATGTAGTACATCTGTTAACAGGGCGGTTTTATTATCAATTCTGACATGAATTAAACACAATGCATTTGTGCAAGCCTTGAATGGTCTTATGCAAACAGCATGTCCTGTCTGTTGTGGCTGGCTGAAATATAACTCATATGCACGGTCAGGTTGGGATACTGAGAACTGTGATTCATTATGCATGGGGGACATTTTTGCATTGTCTTTGAAGGCAAATACGTCTCATTATAATCAGACCTATGCGATTTAATTAAGTAGAAACAGGCACTGTCAGTGGCTCATTGCTACATACAAACCTGATTCCCACAAAAGTTGGGACGCTGTGCAAAACATAAGTAAAACAGAATGCGATAATTTGCTAATGTTTTGTGACATATGCTCAGTTGAAAACAGTACAAAGACAATATATTAGTGTTTGACTTCATCAACTTCATTGATTTTTGTAAATATCTGCTTATTCTCAATTTGATGCTGAAGTTGGGACAGGAGCAACAAAAGACTTTGGTAACATTGACATTGGTAACAGGTGATAGGATCATGATCGGGTATGAAAGGTTCATCGAAACGTTCATGAAACATTGTAAAGCTGTTGTCTGTAAACAGTTTGTTTGTAAATGATTGCATTCTGTTTTTAATTATGTCTTTCACAGCATCCCAACTTTTTGGAATTGGGGTTTTAGTTGCTGTTTAACATTAGGAATCTTCCTGTTTGTTGGCTCACGAATTGTCTGTCCAAGTTAAGTGAACAGCATTGAGCTGTTTTTTGAAAACATGAGGAATAAGACGAGACAATTTACCCAGTATATTGACAATATGCTGTAAATATGGAAACAAAAAGTTGGTTCAGACTGAAATATCTCAACAACTATCAGACAAAATGTGGAACATTGTTATGAATTCTAGTGACTTTTGTGACCCCCTGATCTTCCTCTAGCTCCACCATGAGTTTGGCAGTTGAAATCCTGAACGTTATTGGGCAGATTGCTGTGAAATTTGCCCTGATGGACTTTGCTTTCTGACCTATTAGAGTGACTGTAGAGTCCTGTTACTCCATGTGTGCAGCTAGTTCACCAGTGACCTCCATGTTGGTGCCAGACCAAAGGGTTACTGGAAGACCTGCGATACAACTGTTGTCCATTGACGTGACCAGTAACTGTCGACTTTCTGGAACAGTTTTAAACTGTAAATAATGACATGGTATTAGTGATTCTGACAATTAAAATGAGTAAAATAGATTAATTATAGTAGCAGTAGTAGGTAAAACTTATATAAAAAAAATCTAATACAAATCTGTCTGCCTCATGGCTCAGTTTTCAGGAGGGTCTCTAAATTTGTGGAAGTGAACAACAGTTAACAACAGCTTACTTTGTGCAAACACATAAATAGCCTACTCAAACAATTAGCTGGGCTTGAATGCTTCTGTAATCATGGATGCCCACACTGAAGGATCACAGGCTCTAAAAGGGAGGGGAGAGCAGACTTGAAACCAGCCACCACTCTCTGGCATTCCACACCAATGCGAGAGATGGGCTTTGTCAAACACACACACATGCAACACAGGGTTAAACAGACAGACAGGAAGAGGAAGGGATGCCTCCTCCTGATGCTATTGACAATATTAATATTAATGTTAAAGGAATAGTTTTATTCTCTGGCCTAGAGTTAGATAAGGAGATTGATACTGCTCTCGTCCGTCCAGTAAGGTTAGCTCAGCTTAGCAAAAGACTGGAAACAGGAACCAAGGTGTCAAAGGACTGTCAAGAAAATATGGGATTTTAAGCCTGGTTCTTTTTTCCTGTGAAATAAACTGAATCTGTGTCATATTTGTTGAGGCACAATGGAGGCATGATATGGTCAGGACCTAGGTTTTTCAATGCAGTTTCCACGTAGGCTGCTGGAAATACACACTATCCCACCACAGAGGCCCCCGCGGCCCCCAACCATGAAAGAGTCCATTTAAAGCTTCAGAGGCTGGACATGACCTGAGTTTACTGTCTAGGGTGTATTAGCCTTCCCTCTGTGCCCAGTCAGGGAATACACAGGCCAGGAGGACTGTAGGACCCTGTTGAAGGTTCAGAGCCTGAGGAGAGTCTTTGAAACCTTTGAGAGATTTTGTTTATTAAAGATCCAGTATTATTCAGAGTATATTATTATGTTTCCAAATAAGTCTTAAGATCACAACAAAAATGATCCTCATGAAGGATATATATTGTTTTGTTTTTTACTAAAAATGTATCTAAAATGCTGAAGGCACTTTTTAAAAAAATAAATAAATCCTTCAAACTCACAAACAAGACTGGATGTGTGTAGTTGCCAAATCTTTTCATGTGCGGCTAGAACATCACTGGAAAGTATTTCTGCGGACAACCTCAGAGAAGAGATGAAATACTGGGGAGACATGAGTAGAATTTTGAGTGTTGACCTTATTTCTAAGGTAGACATTTTGTTTTGGGGAAGCTCAAAATAGTCAACAAACTTCGTCAATAAATCTAATTCTGATATAAAAGTGGTATTTCTTCAATGTGTATCTGAACAAGATTCATTTATACAAAATTCTAATGTTGGGATTTTCACTTTTTGAGTTTTTCCAGTTTCAATTTTTTCATGCAATGGCGAGGCGAACTGGCCATTCCTTATCCAATGTCATCAATGAAAGTTGTAACTCCCTCTCTCGGCCTTGGAAGTGAAATAGTGGTGAAAAGTTTCTCAAGGAAGGTGTATCATCACTCTCAGATCCCACCTCCCCCCAGGTTCCCCAACCAACCAGTTGGAGAGAGTTGAGCAGCGACATGAGACAATCTTCACCTGCGAGTAATACAGCCACAATACTTCCTTGAGACTCAAGATTACTTATTGCCTAAAGTTGTGAGTTTGGGATTTTGTGCAGTAGCACAAACACTAAATACCCATTGAACACTATGAGCCCAACAATGTGACACAGTCAAAGTAATCAACTAGTTTGTAACATTTCCATCAGACGTTGGTGGAGACCAAAACATAACTAAAAGGAGAGGAGTATTGGACTGTTACTGGGTGGAGAGAAACACAACTGAAGGTGAATGTTAATCTTGCTCAACTGGCCAAAAAATGAGTTAAATCATTTTTAAGTAAGTATTGGAAACGATCACACAGCTAATTATGTAATGAGTGTCTTGAGTCTGGAGCCATGGCTTTCTTATTTGACTCACCAATCATATTGCATTACTGTCTGCAACGATATATTTTTTGATTGCCACTTGTGACATTGCAATCAAAGCCTTAAATTTACAATTACAATATATTTGTGTTTTTTATAGCATGCCGGGCTTTAAAGTAAGTAATTGTCTGGAATTTTGGGAAATTCAATTACCTGTTGTCTCACTGACCCTTCATGATGCAGTACCACTGATTGCCAATATATGCAGGATTTCAAATTTTGATGCCACTGTTAAGAAATGTTAGCAGTATAAATTGTATATGTTGGTATGATTAAGGACCCACACTCAGCCATGTTTGTTGCTGCTCACTTGTTCCTCCTCAGTCCCATCCAGACGACACCCCTGCCTGCCTGAATCTGGATTTCTTGGGTTTAGTAACCGCAAAGATAATAATGAGTACAAATGATAAATCCCCACATGACAGTTCCACAGGATTCCTTCAGAAGGCTAGGAGTTATATCACAGAATATATGTCTTATGTTCTTCCACACTTCATAAAGTCATCAGCATGCATCGGTGGGTGCATGGGTGATTACTGTAGCTGAAGAGAAATTCAGAAAAATGTGTCTGTATACGCTGTGTTTTTCTGATAGGGAAAAGAGATCTAACATTTTCACAGATAACCACCGGAGTGTGTGTGTTAACCTTTCTCCAATGAACTTAACCCAGTTTCTAATTGAATATCAAGCTGCTGCTGAGCTTTAGTGAAAGCTCTCTGACTGGAAGAAGACACTGATTGTGCAGCCTCTCGATATTTCCCCGGATGAGAGCATCAGCTAAATGACTGAAAATAAAAACATCAATATTCATCCCGGTGACTGCTTTGTACTTGATAATGTCTTGTTGACAGAATCAGATTTGTGCCATTACCTCAGCTTGCCTGCGGAGGCAGTAACAGCCCTTCATTTGTCTTTTTTTTAACCCCCTGATAATCTGCTCATTTTCAGTTTTCACTCTTCTCCAGTCCTCCACAGTCAAACCCCTTTTCCTCCAACTCTTCAATTAGACTGATGTGAAGACTGGAACTGGCATTTTATAAAGAATATAATAATAGTAAAGGATAGTGCAGTCATTATTGACCTCCCTTGGTATGGCACACACCATGTTTGTCATGACATTAGTCTAATTTGGAGATTTTATCTGCAGCATTATCCCCCAAATATTGCTATCAGCCCAATCGATGGAAACTGAGTCACTCCTCCATCAGACTCAGCTCATTTTCCACCCTCTCTTTCCCCAGCCACCACATTCCCGATCAGCATCTCTCTCTCTCTTTTCCTCCCCCTCGGCCTGATGCTGTTACGTTGGAGGGAGGAAGGAGGATCGAGTGTCTACCGTTCCTCCCATCACCTGTGAAATTTCAGAGCCCGGCCACGGTGAAAGGGGGTATTGTGTCCCCCCGATGAGGAATGCCCTTGCGTTGCTCGTCAAAGAAAAGGCTTATTTGGCCAGGAATTTGGAGGCATCTCGAGAAGTGTAGGGGAGATTTTCTCGGGGGTGGGGATGGGAAGCTGAAAGCCTTCATAAGGCTGGACAGGAGAGGGACAGGCCTTCTCAAACTGATACTCAGTCTCTGATAGATTAGTATTCACCCCACACAAAATCACTTCAGGGCTAGTGGTGGTCTATCTTTTCATTTTAGGATCCCTTTCAATCTATGTCTATGATTAATGAACAATCTAACCTTTCTTTTAAAAGAGAGGTCAATTATAGGGCACATTTTTAATTAGTCTTAAAGCATAATACTCTTACTTTTGTTTAACTTATGGCTGTGTGTCTAATAATATATTGTGGTTGCAGAGGGACACTCAAAGTATTTTTTTAACCTGCATACAGTAGTTTGAAATGTCACACGCATGACTGCTGCAGCTGCTTTTATTTCAAATGGTGAGGCTGACACCTGCTGGTGGAAAAAAAACAGCTTCATGTGTAAAGGCTGCTTATTCCATTACATTACAAGAGTATGGAATAGTAGTCTATGACCACTAGAAAACAATTAATATGACAATCTAATGGTAATTTCCGGTACTTTCTGATTTCCTTGAGTTGGGTCGATGTATTTTACAAAACTTTTATTGTACAATAAGAAGTTTATGTATGTTGGTGTATAGGATGAGCAGCATGTTAGCACCTGAGCTAACTCAGCTACACCCTCTCCCCTCGCGACTCTCATTTTTCACACGGCTTTATCGTGTTTGATAACAAAGTAAACATTTATAATAATGATATTTTGAATGCTTGAGACTGATCACCACATTTTAAAACTGCACTCCACCGGCACCAAGCAAAACATAATAGCGTAGTATTACTAGTGATTGCTTTAAAATAAACTTTAAATCTGTGTGGATACAGTAGTAGCTGCTTCACATGCACACGCTACAAATTAACAAATCATGCCTCATTAAGCCACAAGAATGTGCTTTTCAATTTGTCTCAATGTCCAACGGCAAAGTTGGAGACTCACTCTAAAAGTATCTCGGTAAATATAATATGTCCTTTATATTATTATTTTTAATCATTAATGACTATCGCCATGAATGCCTTTAATGTATGTAGTTCTTTGGCAAAACGTCTTTGTTTTCCTTCATCACCAGTGTTACTGTGACGCTGACCTGTACTCCAGTCCAGAAGGTGGCGGTAATGTACGTTTCTCTCGTCATCAGTAAGAAGAAGAAGAAGGGGCGGGCGGAAATAGATCTGTGGCGGTAATGCATCTGAAACACAATTAAAAACAAAAGAAGAAGAAAGAGGCGGATATATTTACCGGCTGCTGCAGGCAGGTATGATGTCTGAGATGTGTTTGAATTGAAATGAATTATTTGCTCAAGCGTTTAGTTTTTCGTACTAGTGGCTGCGTTTTATGATTTGGAGTCAGACAGTAGTTAAGAGTTTGCAACAGAAAAGTAAAAATATAACTTGGGAATTCGCTGCTCAATGCCATAGCTTAGCTTCGTTGAGCTATAGCATGGAGCTAAAGTTGAAGCTAGCTCAGTGTATGTAGTTATAATACGGTTCTTTATTCAGAGAAAATGGTAGTTTAACTATGCTTTGATGATCCAAAACGTGCACATATACGCAATGTCCCCTTTACAAATTGCACAAGTTTTACAAAAAAATAACATCAGTTACTTGTTAGCATGTTTCTCACAGTAAAACATGTGTACCTTCTCCTTCAGTCTCTGAAGTGTGAAAGAATACGTGTGGAATTATTATCATTATTATTACGAATCAAACACTATGTTTTATATTTTAGATTAGATTAGAAGTAGTCACTTTTTTCTTTGATGACAGTTCAGCACACCGTTGGCATTTTCTCAGCCAGCTTCATGAGGTTGCCACCTGGAGTTCCCATATATCCTGTGCAGTTGTTGGCTGCTTTTCCTTCACTCTGTGGTAACTCACGCCAAACCATCTCATTTGGGTTGGGAGCCCATGTCATCTGATTGAATGACTCTATCACTCTCCTTCTTGGTCAAATAGTTGTTACATTGGTGATCATTGGTTGGTCATTGTCCTGTTGAAAAAACAAATGATGGCTTCACAAAGCTCAAACCAGATGAGATCATGTTGCTGCAGAATGTTGTGGTAGCCATTCTGGTTAAGGGTCCCTTAAATCTTGCCAACAGTGTCACCATCACATCTCCTCCTCCATCCTTCATGGTGGGAACCACACATGCACCTTCTCTGCGTCTCACAGAGAGACAGTTGTTGAAACCAAAAATCTCAAAGCTGGACTCATTAGAACAAATAAGACCTACATATTTCTACTGGTATACATTTGTATGTTTCTTGGCCCAAGCAATTCTTTTCTTCTTCTACTTCAGTAGTGGTTTCTTTGCCACAATTCCACCAGGAAGGCCTGATTCACACAGTCTCCTTGATGTTGAGATGACTTTGCTTCTTGAACTCTAAAGCATTTATGTGGGCTCTAATCTGAAGTGCCATCGATTGCCAATTCCTGAAGCTGGTATTATGTAATGAACCTATCCTCTGCAGCATAGCTAACTCTTGGGCTTCCTTTCCTGGGACGGTCCTCATGAGTGACCATTTCATCATAGCTTTTGATGTGTTCTGCGAATGGATTTAACTTTTGACAAGACACATCTGTCGACTGAAAACCATTCCAGGTGATGGCCATTAAGCTGGTTAAGATAATATCAATAGTATGAAGAGTTCGCTGCAAAGGTTATAAATATTTTGAAGAATCTAAAATATAAAACATATTTTGCTTTGTGTGCACATTATTTCCTTACTAAACTTTTCCATTATTCCATCTGTTCTTTATAGTTTCAATGTCTTTTATAATAATGAAAATAAAGAACAACTATTGGATAAAGTGTGTCCAAATGTTTGACTAATATTCTGTATTAAGATCTATTTCTAATATTGTGTCAAACTCATTCATACTAAAGTCCACATGACACCAGCAAAGCCTAGGGTTCTTGGCCGTTGCGGGGTTGTTGCATTTGATTGCATCACAGTGACAGGTTTCTATTTTTTTGTTCACTATTTTCAATATTATGCCTGTAGTCAATAAAATTGGTGATAGTGAAAAGGATCCAAGTGAATATTGCATACTGGTTGTGGGTTGTCTTTTTCTTTCTGGTTTTCTGTGTTGTGTAACTGTGGCATCTCTCTGCCTGCTGTTCTACAGGGACATGGAGAAGAATGAGGACCTGGTCCAAACAAACCGCTGTAAAACTCTGCTGATCCGCCACTTACCGGCCGAGCTCAGCCAGGATGAGAAAGAGGACCTCTTAAAGTATTTTGGAGCTGAATCAGTCAGAGTCTTCTCGAACACGGGTCGCTTGGTAGGTTGTGCCTCACAGACACCTTTAATTAATTTGAGTTGCTGTCCGTTCTGAACAGGCTTTTCCATCTCCACAGAAACATACGGCCTTTGCGACCTTTAGAAGTGAGAAGTCAGCAGCAAATGTGAGTTATTGATGTAGTTCTTGTAATTATATGAAATTTTAGAAAGCCTTGCTTGTCTAACTTTAACTAAAACTAATGTGGACTTCTAATCTAATTTTATCTCCATCTGTCCTGAATGCTTTTCAATCCCCATCACATCTGTTTTAGGCTCTTAGCAGACTCCACCAGTTAGAGATTCTTAATCATAAGCTTGCTGTGGAGTTTGCAAAAGACCAAGATCATGTGACGATATTGAAGGACCCACCCGTGTCACACAGGTACGTTGCTAGAATAATTTGAATTAAGTACTCATTAATCACTGTTGATCTGCTCAGACTGTTGTTGTCAGAGAAGTTACCATTGCACTTAGATGTATGTGCTATTAGCCGCCATGTGGGATAACATTTTGGGTCTCTTCTATGTTCTAAAGATCATGTTGTATGTACTACAGACCAGAAATGGTTTTTCATACACACTTATTATTGAGTTTATAGTAAAGGAACATTAATCAGATTTCTCAGCTCAGTTGAAAGTAAATCTATGCATAGTGCTTGAGTGAAACCTGAAAACATATTATAACCTCATTCAACTGAATTACGAGCATGAAAACAGGCATTACATGACTGAGGGTAAAAGGTGCAGTTGAATTCTTTTTGTAACACGTTTACTTTTCTCTGCAGTAATAAACGTGTTGAGAAAGAGCAGAAGAAACAGGAGACCAAGCTGCCTAATATTCCCCTCATAGAGACCGGCATTGCTCCTAGCCTCGGGTGAGTGTTGCATGCATGTCCTTAAGCAGCTTTTGACAGTGTTGGCGTTATATGGGCAAATCTGGACATACTGTATGTTGATGTCTGAATTGCTGAATGGGATGAGGCATGCTGTTTTTATGATTTAGTCTTTTGTCTAATGAATCTTTAAGGTCACATGCCAAAGTGACTGGAAACTTTGTGAAATTGTGACATTTAAACGCCTAAGTTAAACACAGCGGATGGGTTAGTATGTCATTCTCTGGTGCATTATAGTGACAGAATAGTATGTAGCCTTGTGAGGAAAAAAATATGTGGTGCAATTTGCTAACAGGATTTATTTCCCACTACTTGGAGGCTGCAAGTCTCCACCCAGCTGATACCATATACACTTAAATATGTATGTATGACACATGCTCACATGCTCAAACCTGGTCAAAGCATTGTCAGTTTTGGTGTGTAGAGGCTGCCTGAAGGCTAGCTGACAGCAAACCTGGATGAGAATCTGAGAGCAGTAGTCAGGAGCTGTCAGCGGCCTTGTGTCCAATTAGATGGTCAGGCAGCCATTGAGCGCCTGACAGGCCGTCTGTCCTGCCAGTTGGTGGGACCAGGTGGTTTTTGATACCTCTCGCTCTAATACTGACAGTCTATCCTGCCTTGTGCTAAAATTTGGATCAGCCTTTAGTATTCACCACCTCCTGTTATGATGCAGTTTGCTTTATTATGTATTTGTAGTGCAGATCAATACTCCTTATTGGAAAGCCTTAATGTGAATAAATCTACTGAGCTGTCCTGATAGGGATATGTTTTATTTTTCTTATTGTGCATAGCACTAGAGAATTCTGGTGTCCTACAATTGAAATATTGCTAAGAGACATTTTCATTCTGACAAGGATCTGTTGTTAATGAACTCAAAAAATTCCTGTTTTTGAATGTTTTTCTTGTGAATGTGTTGATTGCTTGATTGCATTAATGCATTAGTTATAAATTATGCAGACTTCACTTTATTGATCTGAAGTAATCAAGTCTATTGGAATTGCTTTGGATCCAACGTATCGTGGCATATCATGATGGGCTTAACATATGTTGTATGTTCAGTGGGGTTGGTCCTCGCAGCATTTACCATGGTGGTGACTTATGTTAGAAACACTGCAGTTTGTAGGAAAGTCTGGTAGACAAAAACACTAACCACAAAGTTTTCAATTTCAGTACTGCTTAGTTTGTCAGTGCTGCTTAGTTCCTGGAATTTTACTTGAGACTTAGTTAATCAATACAATAACCAGGAAGTTGATCTAGTGATTATAATAGCTGACAAATCAAGGTACATCATCAACAATATTGTCATTGATTTGTAGCATTGCCTTCAGTAGTCTAATCCTAATAAAGTTCCTCAATACAAGCCAATACCGAAAATGTGTTATTAGCTCCTCGGTAACAAGCTAATTGCGAAAACGTACATATTTATCTACCAGTTCTTCAGTCTCAAGTTAACTCGAGAAATGTACTGTTTGATTACTGGTTTCTCAAGTACAAGCTAATTCCCCAAAATAGTTTTTATACACAAAAGATGTGGATAATTCAGTGAACAGAATGGACAATCTGCTTGGCCATCACCACAAGTGACATCAACCAGTGTTTTGAATTAGACACGTAACCTACTGTGGTAAAATAAACTTGTTACAGCTGAGACCAAAATTTGCTATTAAAATTAAGAAATGAAAATTGTTTTTCTTTCATTAATTCTTTGATTGATCACTTTCCTTTTTAAGATTGTGTTCTGTTTGTTATCT
Source organism: Centropyge bicolor (assembly GCA_037975185.1). NCBI lineage: Eukaryota > Metazoa > Chordata > Actinopteri > Pomacanthidae > Centropyge > Centropyge bicolor. The sequence goes on from JBBMOC010000014.1 coordinate 364,488, forward strand.
TATTCTTCACATTGTAGAACAATTAGTACTCCCAAGTATGATCACACTGATGTCAAATGAATGTAAAAATTGCACTATTTTAAATGTATTAAATTTCACTAACTGATCTCTCACTAATAGTTTTGACAACTCTTCTCCATCCCAGATGGACTGGCTGCAAACAGATTTCTTAATCCTCTAGCCAAGTGGCAGATTAAATAATATACACTGTGCCTCCATCTTAAATCTTTGTTTATCAGGCCTAAGTAGATTTAGATGTGTTCTCTCCAGCCACACCGAGTCTTGGCTTATAAAAGTTATTACATGAGGACAAGCCTTGGTGCTGACATGGCATGCTGGTCCCAATGTCCCTTAATGGCTGGAAATTCTCACTTTGTTGGCCGAGTGCTTGCCATCTAAAGAATAAGCTACCCAGCTGAAGTTCACCGGCTGGGCCACAGATTCATGCGTCTCCCATTATTTTGACATATGTTGTGAGTTCTTAAGTGAGGGGAGGTATTGTGTTTAAGGCAGCTAGTTGCAGCTGCAGAGTTTCCTTTAAAGTAATTCTGTCTTACTCTTACCTCTTACTCTCTCTCCTACAGGTTGAAATTTCAATCCAATCCCACTTTGAAATATTTATACCCTCCACCTTCTAACGGCGTTCTGACAAACATAACACATGCCCTCATCAGCGTGCCAAAGTTTTATGTTCAAGTGAGTAAACACTGCTTTTATATCATTTTGTTTTTCACCTGCAAGTCTTTGCGTTGCAGATGTTGGTGTGTGTATTTGTATTTTTGAATAATTTCATACTGCCCCTGCATTTATACTTTCCTTTTTGGAAACTGTGAATTTGTACCAAAAAAAAATGCAAATGTGACAGCATTTCTAGCCTTGAGATTTATATTGTAAAATGGAAATATGATTCTGGAATAAGTGTCCCAGAGGTTTTTGAACTGCATCCAACCTCTTAAAGATCAAACAGCAAACATTTGCCTTTTAAATTTCAATTTGGGGAGCTAGTATTAATAATAAACCGTAAGTGGGAGGCATGAGTTATGGGTTTAACATTTCCCTGGGAGCCGCGCTGCCTGGATTTTCACTGCTGCTACTTCTGGCGTTGGCGTCTTGGTGGTGCTAGTGCGTTGCGGAGAGGCTGCCTTCATGCTCAGCTTCACCACTGGTATCTCACTTCAGCCTCAATCTCACCTTGATCCCTGTATTTTAAATGAAAATGCAAAAGCCTTGCAATCTGTTTTACATATGGTGCCCGAGTTACAGGCTGGCTGTTTGAGAGGAGCAGTATATTTATATTACCAGCTCCCACCCAGCTCGTGGTTTGAATCTTTAGATACAACTGCCACTGTTCTAATACTCGTATCTCCAATTATTCAGGTACTTCATCTGATGAACAAGATGAATTTACCATGTCCGTTTGGTCCTATCACTGCCAGACCCCCCATGGTAAGCTTCTGTACATTATTGTTGAATGGTGATGAACAGGCTAATTATTTGATGTCAAGCGAAAAAATGTTATCAAATTATTATTGTTTAATGTTATTTAAATGTGCAGATGTTTAAAGATTAAATGTAAAAATGAAAATGTAATATTCGTCGCAGAAGAAGCAAAAGCACATGTGTGAGCATCAGGACTGTGTCAAAGTACATGGAAAACCCTGTGCCTTGTTTTCTCACATAATGTATGAATTTGAAATTATGAGGAGATTTTCCTCTGTTTGAAGGGAGCTTGAATATGTCACTTAAAAGAAGAATATGTCATAATTCAGCATTGAAATGTCTAAAAACGACTAGATCTAGGCTATATATTTTGTGCACTTCCATTGTGTTTTCCACATGTTTCCAATCATATTCAAACACAGTGAAATAGGTAATTTTAGTCAAGATAACGGTAGGTTTCATTTGGCTGCCTGTCAATAACGACACAGGAAACACCAGATGACGTGTCAGAGAGTGAGGAACATTTAAACTTTCAACTTTAATCGATTACCTGTTAACGTTTCTGCCCAAGTCACATCAAATAGATTATAGGTTACTTTACAGAAAAGATGGCAATTCCCATGATTCCACGCTACTTCACAATGTCATCATACTATGTCATTTGTTGTCATTCTTTTGATTGACACCTCTCGTTGCAAGAAATACACGCTGTGCATTAAAGTAGAAAATGTGATTCATTTAGAAAATAATCACCAGATTAATTTATAAAGAAAATTAAAAAAAACATTAAAAAACCAACCTCATAAACTACACGAGTTATCACAGCCATCTTTTATTATTGACATAGGTAATAATTGCATTGAATCTTTGCATTGGACTTGTAATGAACGTTGATGGTTCGATCCCTTCATTTATCAGCCCTACTGTGACAATTAACAAATGGTCAACCGTGCTTTAATACTTAAAAATGATCACTGCTGCTATCTGAAAACCAGTGAATCTCAGTAAGCATTGCTTACCAGGTTCTTTAGCAAAGACGACACTCATGAAATCTGTCAGTTCAACCCGGAGGCATTTGTAAGCTAAACCATGTTGTTTTGTTTCTTGCAGTTTGAGTTCCTGCCTCCTGCGCCACCTATTCCCATGCCTCCTCCCTTCCCTCCTGACTACCCTCCTTTACCGGAGGAGGAGATGGAGCTCTCCAGTGGAGAAGAATCTGAGTATGAAAGTGGGGATGATGAAGACAAGGAGAGGTGAGAAGCTGTAATTTACATTGCACTGTGGACACATAGGAGGTAGAACACTGCAAAGAGCTGCCAGTTCTCTTTCAGTACCCATGTTAAGCAATTGGGCTGTTCAGACAGTGCACTATGGCGTATAGCTCCGTGGCTGGCTCGCAATCTACAGATATAGTTTGGGCATCTGTTATATTTTCTACATGCACCATTAGCAAATCTGACACAAAAACAAACTGATAATCTGTTATAAACAATATAAATCATATATTTTAAACATGATATAAATGATCAGATTCTGATAAATGATGAAATCCAATGCTTGCAGACTCTTCTCCTGGGGTTTCAATTCCCCCACTAAAAAAATGACTTCTGGCGTGAACAGCCAGGCTACTGCTTGTGCAAGAGCTGACTTATTGTGGCTCTTTGTGCTTTTTCCACCTCCTGTGTCTCTGCAGCATTTGAGAGGACTCACCTCTGCATAAACACGTTCTTGAGACACAGGAATTGACTTTCATTTTGTTATGCATCATATTGCCGCTGCCAGTCGAGCCGGTGTGGTAATGTCAGTCAGAAGTAATAATGTTTCTCGAAACACAAGTGGCTTGAAGGGAAATGTCTTTAAATTCCAATGGGTGGGCAATGAGTAGACATTTTTTCCCTTATTCCCTATGCTTGCTTTATTTCAGGATTGTTCGTCTGATGGGCCTGGTCAACCAAGCGTGCAAGAGACCCCTGAGACCAAAAACAGCTTCAAAGAGAAAGAAGCCCAAGATCAAGGATCTACTTTATGCTCCCAAACCAGACTCTCAGAGGTACACCAAAGGCACTCATGCATGTCACAGTCCTTACGCATAGCTCATCTCGAGACAGTATTCATAGGTAGCTAAAAAGGAGGACAAAACCCCCCAGACAATAAGTCTTCCTCATAAAGACAGCCTTGTGTGGCTCAGAGACTTATTGTTTCAGCACCACACACGCACACACTCCCTTAATGACAGACCACAAACTCTGTTTCTAAACTATAAATACACACACACCTCAGTGTCTCCTGGCTGCATGTTTGCGGACTGGGAAATATCTGTGGTTGACCAGAACAAAATAATCCCAGCCCTTAAGCCGCTCAGGAGCCAGGTTTATTGTGGGTACTTTTTAGAGGCTGCTGTTGAGGGCAGTGGTGATTGTCTCTGCTGTCTTCCAGTGCTCCAGTGCTGCAGCCCTCCGATGTGTTTGAGCAGCCCCTCCCCGCCGGGCAGAGGAAAATTGAATTCCACATTTCGGTTCCAGACGTGGCAGCCATAGTGGAAGGAAGTGGGCCAGGTCAGCCTGATGATGAAGGCAGAGGTAAGGGCTCTGCTTGATATTCCTGCAACTTCTGATTATTTTCTTTACATGTAGGCTGTTGTCCCTTTTTTTTCCCCCCCCAAGAGGACAAGGTGATGTCAAACTCAGAAATATTCAAAAGCAGCAATTCCTCACATTTGATTTAGTTAAAATTTTACATTTGTCCTTTAAATGATAAGATCAATTTCAAAATGGATCATTCTAGTGATTAATAAATTGAATAATTGATCAACTAATTATTTGAGCACTACTTATTTGTAGAATAAGGTTTCTGCTAAATTGCTATCCAGAGCATCACTAGAAATAAACCATAGGTAATGCCACTTCAGCTTTGCACTTACACCATCAACGAGATCTGGGATCTTTGTCGTCTTTCTAATATGTTTGTAAGACATATTGGAAATAGGGCTTCAACAAACAAATATCTCAATATTGATCAATCATTTGGTCTCTTACATGTTAGAAAATGGGTCCAAGATATCACATTTAAATGTGTTTTTCCAACCACTGTTCTGTAACCCTAACATATACTTACAATTATATGAAACAATAAAAAGCAACAAATCCACACAGTTTGGAGGCTGTATTCAGCATAATTAGAGTGTTTGCTTAAAAAATTACTTACATTTTTATTTGGGGTGCAACTGATCACAAAATTCTTAGTTCGTGTCACAGTTTTGATTCATCGATCTGGTCATTCTTTGGATCAGCTGAAAAAAGGGGATGAGATTACAGGTTAAATTCATTTTAAAATGCGTTGCTTTTGCTCTGATGTAGCAGCCTCTCAAGTCAATGTCACTTCAGTTCAAAGGGACTTTATTAGCATTGGAAACAGACATTTACATTACCAGAGCAAGTGTGAAATAAAAACAATATAAAATGTACAAAAGCAAAAGAATTGTGATTGTTAGAAATACAGATAAGTAAAAAAAACAACTTGAAATAAAATGTGGACGTGCAGCTAAAATAAAATAAGTGAGAACTATATACACTCTCTGTCTGCAGTCACCACTTTGAAGTCTCACTCAATGTCTCACTCAAATCCTATTGACAGTGAAGGTTACTGTGCCATAGACAGCCGGAGACGGGAGCTGCTTCAGTGAACGAGCAGAGCTGTGTGTTGTAGAAAAGGTGGCAGATATTACCGAAGTTGGAGTAAACATCAGAATCTTATAATCTAATTCCATGATGGCAAACCAGTGCCAGTTAAACCACTGAAAAAGCCCAAAGTCATAGCCCACAGAATTTCACTCAATGGAGGCAAAAGTGACACCTTTTAAATCAGTCTTTTCTTTCATCTGCCTTGTCTGTCTTTTACTACAGCTCTGCATCGAGTTTTAAGAAATTATTTCTTTAAGTGAGAGTGTCGGCTGCAGTAAAACTGTATTTTACATTATGATAGTAAAAGTTAAAGTTTGCAATCAATCCACAGTGCACATGTGTTATATACGGAACATAGATCAACTACGTTCTGTTGCATCACCAATGTTTATTCAATTATCAAAATAGCCTAGCATAAATTTTCTGTTGATAAGCTAATTGACTAATCCTCCAATCATTCATTTAGATTAATATCCTTTGTTTCCCCACACTTAGCTGTTACTGATTAAATGCGTCTTGGGACTGAACTTTGTGCCACTGCACATTCAGCTCAGGTAAATTAGACTAAGATGTTTTAAGTAGCACAAAAAAAGCTTCTTTTTTAATTGGCTAAACAGATCAGACTAATAGTGTATGTCTAAGAAGTGCACTGCCTGCTCTCTTTTGAGAAAGCCACTGTAAAGATTTCATTATTACTATACATCATGTTTATTATCACATTGAAGCAGGAGGTGGCGTGTTATTCCTATTGACATAAGTTAAAGCCCTTTCCATAGGTGAAGTCAGAGCCAAGTGTTACACAGCAGTATATCACAGCAGAGACTCGCACCAAAAAGGTTTTACCATTATCTGTATGAGGAAATGTCATTGGGGGCACAGTCTGTGTTACTTGTCAGCTGTGCAGTTCCCTGTTTGCCTTATCTCCCTTCTCTCTAGCTACAACTTCACTCCCTGGCAAGCCCCCGAGAAGTAAAATAGATCTCAAAGTCAAACACAAAAGATTTCCTAAAGGCAGGGGAAAGATAAACTATGACAGGTGGCTTTTTGGATTAGTCTTGTTTTGGGGAAGGGGGGCCGTGGGATCCGATAAACAAGCTATTTAAATGAAAAGGGGAGGTGGGCGACAGATAAGGAGGAGGATAATTTTGAAAGCTGTGATCTAGTTCTCTGCCGAGAGTGTATCAGAAAAGCTCCCCAACACTCCTTGCTCTGGTGCGCACACACATACACCTTATGTGGATGACAAGCTTTTTTTCTTTTTCTCCCCCTCCTCGGATTTGTACAGGCTCACTGCACTTAGTAATTCCATCTACAACGTGTGTGTGCACATGCACGCACTCCTCAAAAGTCTGCCAGAGTTATCCTTCCCACCCGCCTTTCAGACTCATGTTTGCAAAACAAGAACGGATTTTGATTTGATTACAGTTCTTTATTCGACGTAGACTGAATGTGCTCATGGCTCACTCTTGAGGCAGACTTCTTTCAATTATCAGTGCACTTAAACAAGGTGGTATTTATGCCAAAGGATAGCCTTTATGATATTAAATCATGAAAAAGAAATTATTATTTTCATCTCAACCGGTTTGTGCTGATACCATCGTGAGAAATTCTAAACATCAATATGTTAAACTAATTGTGACCAAGAGGATTTGCCTCCACTCTCCCATCCTGAGCTTGTTTGGTTTACTGAAAAGGATAAACATTGTGGAAGTGATTATTTCACCATCTGCTATTGTTAGACACTTAGAAAACTTCCATCTGTATTTGTGCTGGAGGAGGAGGGGGTGTCCTCTTCCTGTTTTGTATCATAAAGCCGTCCAGCTGATCCAACTTGGTGGCACATATTGTAAAATGCAGTTTAGCGGCTGCGGCCAAAATTAATGCAGCAACATCTTGATATGTTTTTTTTTCGATGTATTACATATTAACATTCTGTGTCCCTTCAGAGGTGGATGAGAGGGAGATCACCTCTAGCAGCAGTCAGGAGGCGGCAGAGGCTGAAGGTTTTGGGAAGCTTTACCCCAGCGCCCAGCCATCACAACAGCAAGATGAGCACAGCGATGACGAACAGGATCTCACCTCAGACATCATCTCCAGGAAGGAGCTGGAGAAAGGACGACTGTCAAGAGATGGTAAAGTCATAAATATTCATAAATCTAGACGATAGATAGACCATAGTTTTCAAAACCTGAGATAAAAAGCAGGAAGGAATAAAGGTTTCAGGTTAGGAAAGTGCTCACAAGAACCATCCAAACATTTAAACAAACATGTAAGCGAATGTTTTGTATTGGTGCTCTGTGTTGCACATTGATACTGAACAACAATGACCATATAAAGTTCAAAAAAAGCTTTTGCATTTTCCATTTTAAGCTGCTCTAACAGCCTTCCTCTCACAAATCCTACTCTGTGTTGCAAGAATGGAAGCAGCAAGAGTGGTTTGTTTGAAATGCATATTAGAAAATTTTGGCAGTTAGCGTGAGCAGCGAGAGCCATCGTGGCTGAACAAAAAAGAAAAGTGCCAACTGCAGAAAATCAAACTTGACAACAGAAACTGATAGATCCCTCAGAGGATGAGGAGCTCGTGCCAGAAAGTTTAGCACCAGCATTACCTTTCTAAGATTAAAAATCACGACAAGATGATCAGGACTGAGGAGAGATGCAGAATAGCTTTTCTTTTTGAATTGTGAATTCTGCTGTTGGTAATTAGCTGCTGCCTGTCTATAGAGTCTTACTGTGGTTGGACAGGGCCTCATGTTGAGTGCAAACCATCAAAGCTATGACCACTTGTCATCAGTGTTGTCACCAAACACAAAAACAATTACAGAGTATTATTTCAAGCCACTTCCTTTTTGGTTTTTCTCTTTGGCTTCCTAAAGCAATGGATTGTCGACAGAAGAGCTCATGAAAACTGTGCTGTGCTTTCATGGGTTTCAGCTGCTCTAATCAATATTTTTGTTTAAGAAAGGATCCAATGACTGTGTGTAAAATGTAAAGGGTTGATAGTAGTGACAACCCTACAGAGAAATATTGCCCAACACCTCAGTTCCCCTCAGCCTTACAGGGCATTTTAGCATCTTTCAGCTCATTGTTTTGGTTTTACTGCCCTGTTTTGGATCAGTCTCTCCTCTCATCGGTGCAATTTTCAGACATGATTTTAGCAAAAGCTTGAATGAACTGACCGCACAACCCACCCAGCACCCTGCAGGTGAACTTAGTGTAGCATTTAGCAGCTAAATATCAAGATATTTTCTGGGAGTGAATGAAGACCAAAACAAGGCTAAAAATGAAAGCAAATATTGGAGTAATGTTTGTCAGGTCACCAGAAACATCAACTACATCTCTGCATATTAACTGTGCCACCATGAATTTGGGGGCTGTAGCTTCTGATGGACCACTGAAGGGAGGGGTGTATTTGTTTGGGAATGGAGTTCAAATGTCAGCCATCTTTCTCCAAATGAAACACCCAATATTGTATGTATATTATTGTATAAATATGCAACATGGCTTGATGTAGATATGATGTGATATAAGAGCACGATGAATAACATTTAAATGAAAACTTGTAACATGTAAAGCAAAGATGCTTTATCTGACTTAACAAAACAACTTATCTTACCTTGTGACTTTTTATAATAATGGTGTGGTTGCTGGGATTTGCCTGTTCAGCTGATGGTAAATTTGTTTCCTGTCTTAGTTCGCACCAACCAATGGCATGTTTTAAAGACTGTCTAAATCCATGCCTCATCACTTCTAAGACATATAATTGATATTATAATATTCATACATCCATTAACATTAATATTTACACTATGTTAGAAAAAGTATGAATTGCGATTAGCATTTCTGCTGCAGTTTTTCTGAAAACAATTCCTGTTTAAATGTTACTTTTGCTCAAATGTACTCACCCTACAACACCTCAACCCACATTTGAGGATAGTTGTATTTCTAACTTAGTTCTTTAATGTAAATCTGAGAACAAAATCAAAGGGAAACCCAGAGCTGGGAGTGCGTATATGGAGAAAAAAAAAAAAAAAACCTTTTGGTTTTTGGTCAGACATGTTTTCCATTCAAATGCAATACATACCAGCTGAGATTTGTCATATCTAAAATGAACTGGCTGCTAGGTGTTGAGATCAAACATATAATCATTGCTTTAATGTTTCAGCACATCTTAGCCTAGTTCTTCAGTCCACTCTGTGTTAAATAAAACATGGACTAGATGGTATCGAGTTGGGATGACTTTGAATTTACCTTTATGTAGGTATAGACAGCTCTGTGATGCTTTGTACCTGTTTTTGAAATGCACCTTGCACCAAGTTTTTTTTTTCTCTGCTTCTCTCTTTTAAAACAGAGATAAAAAGGATGTCTGTGTTTAAAAATTATGAACCGGGTGAGCCAACCTGCAGACTGTACGTGAAGAATATTGCAAAGCAAGTGGAAGAAAAAGTAGGTGCACACACTTGACCCACTTATATGTGTTGTTTGTTTGGTTCACTGGATACAATGCTCATCTTGGAGTTTTCACTTATTGCTTAAGACCGTTATATGTCATCAAAATGTTGTGTTATTCAATGACATATGAATCCTCAAATCTCACCTTACTTCTGCATTAGCAATAGAATCAACATTGCATTCACGTTCAAACTGTATTTCCTCAAATGGTCAATGGGGCCTTTGCTCATTTCTGCAAATGTAGCTAGGCCTTTATTTGAAGCAGGCTTGTATTAGAGACAGGTCTTTATTTCTACGTAGCCATGTTTTGAGTTGCCACTGTTTAGCATGTTGTGAAACGCTCATTGACTAGCAAGGTTTCCATGCAGACAGTTGAAATGCGGCTACTGCCATCTATTGGTGCTTGTATGATACTACAAAATACAGTTTGGCAGAGACATTAACACTTTAGATGTGTAATCCAGAACAACACGATGTTGAAAAGTGTGTAATTATATTGTTGAATTAAATTGTTTTATTTATTTATTAAATTAATAATTGATTAAGTTAAAGCAATGGAATGTACATTATCCAACTTTTATTTATTTATTTCTTATTTTCTTATATATTTCTTGTCAGCTATGCTCCTGGCCATTATTCAAGACCCAACTTTTATTTGACTACTGGTTTTAATGTGAGGAATTGTAGTATATTGATTATTTTCCCTGTCCTGTTTTGATCCTTTGTCCTCCAGGATCTGAAGTACATCTATGGCAGATATATCAACCCTTCATCAGAAGCTGAGAGAAACATGTATGTAAACTGCATTTCTGATGATTTCTGATTATTTTTTTTATTTCTTATTGACATGGCTCGTGTAGCACTTCATCCCGTCCTATCTTCATAAGCTATTTTTGACTCTGGCAATTTGTCACTTTCCCTTGAGTTTTTAGTAATTCATGCTGACTGTGTGTTGTGTTATTAATAAGTATCTAACCTGACGTAGAGATCATGAGGGACATTTTATATTTGCGCATCAGCAGTACTTCAAATGAATATTCCACCTGAGTCATCAAACCGAGCTTATGTTGAGTAGAGGGCCAGATTCTGAACACAGATGTAGGTGATAAACAGGAGGATACGAGTCTGCCAGAAAAACAGTTTGTCCTCTGATAACCCTTTTCTAATTATATTTTTTTCCCTACTACAGTTTATGTTAGTGAGTTTCTTATGATTAGACATGCCATGTAAATAAGTCCTGACCATTATGTTGCCAGAGCTTGATCCAAAAGTCTGCAAGTTTTCATTTTAGCAGAACAAAAGAGCAGACGATACCTAGCAGTTGCTTACAGAGGTGCATTCACATTAAGCAGGTTAAATTTAAAATCACTTCTATTTTTCCTTTGCCAGAAACTGCTGTATCGCAGTAAAAGATAAGAAATACTTTGTCAACTCTAACCTTTATTACACAGCTGCTGTCATTAATCTGTACTTGTGTTTATTTTGCCAGACAACATCACAGTCATAGAATATAGGTTAAAATTTAGATCTGTGCTGCAGCTTCAGAATGACTGTTGGTTAACATGGAGTATTTATGAGCCATGGTTGATTGACTGTTTTATACTAGTTCCAGCTGTCTGACAGCAGAAACAGAAGAATAAGGAAATTAGAAAAACTTGATATTGAATTTGGCTGTTTTATTAAGAGTGAAGAAGAAGACTGAAAATAGTCACAGGTGGGGGCTACAAATTTCTCTGTGACCACTCATTTTAAATGTCAATAGAACCATTCCTACAGCACACTAACCTGTATTTATGCAGATTTTGTCACAGTGTCACAATCATGAAATAATGATTGAATCAACCCGAATGTCGTCTCCACTCCTGAGCAAATTAGCATAATGCAAAACGAATTAAGACTGTGATTTCCATGCTGTGAGGTTAACTGCTGCTATGTGGTTGGACCAAACTGCATGTCCTATATTGAAAGATAGATGGATCCTGGATGATTTTCTTTGCTTTAAGTTACAACCTAAAGCTTATGGATTCGTACATCTCTGTGACACATGATTGACAGCTGCTGTTTTATGTGGCTACAGAAGCAGATAACATTTCTTTTTTTAAGCTCTGAATAGCTTCAGCATAATGTTGACTCGATTGGGCCACAAGCCTTGAGTGATAATGATATGTCGCTGCTTTGCTTTTTTTCTCCCCTCAGGTTTGACATTGTGTTAATGAAGGAGGGGCGGATGAAAGGGCAGGCCTTCGTAGGACTCCCCAGCGAGCAGAGTGCCGAGAAAGCCCTGCGGGAAACCAACGGCTACGTTCTCTATGACAAACCCCTCGTTGTTGTATCCTTTTATCCCCTTTCGCAGGATGAAACAAGGACAAGGATTTTTATAAGGAGTGGAAATCCAGGATATATGTTTATTCGGTCAGCTTTGGTTGCTTGGTGTGTAGAATTGGGACCACAGATGTATGTAGATATCAGTTTTCTTGTACAGTATTTTTACTTAATTTTAATTTATTGACAAAGGGTTATTTAAGTGAGAGACGCTTTAATTTGCAAACTGGAGCAAACAGCTGCCGAAAAACAAAGCAAAACGATTGGTGATATGAGGTGTAACATCCACCTCCAGTTCCTCATCACCTGGCCATGCTTCAGTGAGAATGCCCACCAAGTTTTGGGGAATACATTATAGTACAATAAACATTTAGGTAGGTAGGTAGGTAGATACTTTATTCATCCCCATGGGGAAATTCGCATTTATTCCACAAGTGACCAATTAAGAAAAGAAAACATCTAAATCTGACATAAACCATTGAACATACATAAAGGGGCAGTTAAGACGTGGGATGATTATTAAGTGGACCCCCTCCACATCACAGATGTGTTGTTGGCTTTGGTCCTCTTTGCTTTCAGGAGGACCAGGACTAATTTCTGGCAGCCCTGAACCGCCACCTGCTCTTCCTCAGCTCAACATTGTTAATTGCACATCAACTTTTGAACTCGTCTAATGGAACAAGGCTATTGATTTTGATGGTGTTTTAATGTGGACCCCGTAACCAATTAGCTTGGCGACAGCATATTAGTCTTTGAGTTCAAAGAAAGAACAGTGAAGGCCGCAATGTAATTTACTTGAAGACCCTACGTGTAGCTGTATTCCAGGTTAAGGTGACAGTGCTGGAGCCTCGTGCTCAGGCAATCCAAATCAAGTGTGGGAGTGGCGGACTCTGACACTACCAGTAAAAACTACCATACAGAGAGTGAATGGATGCAAATACTTTAAATGGCCATTGCAGAAAAACACCAACCTTAAATAGTTTCAGTAAGATTTTAAGGATTGTGACTGATTATGAATTGATGGTGACGTGTATCAGCTAGCCAAGTTGACATGATATTTCTTTTAAACTTTATTAGTATATATGTTTTTTTATTTATATGTTTTTAAGATAAGATAAGATAAGCCTTTATTCGTCCCACAGTGGGGAAATTCACATGTCACAGCAGCACAGGGTATAGCAGCTGTTAAATATTAAGAACAAATAACAGTCTAAAAAAAAAAAAAGGTATACACAAGTTCACGTTACTTATTTACACTTTTGAGTATGGATATGAAATATAAAATATGAAATATAAAAAAGTATATGACCAGTAAATATACACAATGGGTCTAAACTGAGGTAAGAATTGACAGCTTAGATATGGAATATTAAATATTAAGTACTAAATACAGAATATTGCACATTGACTTGGTCAAGTATTGCACAGTGAGTGGAAGTTACATAAAGAACAAGTATTGCACAAGTGTACTGAGTGTACTGAAAAACAGTATATGGTCCATGGTCTATTGGGAGCAGTGCTTTGATGATTTGACAAGTGTAACATCAAGTGTTTTCTACATTATCTCAGTCCTAAGTAGGAAAGGATTATTTGTTAATCACTGTTGTTTCTTTAAGATTTTTTTTTTTTACTGAAATAATGTGAAAAATAGATAGTAGATAAATAGTAGAACTCAGCACGTGTTATAACGTTGACTTGGATTGTTTTTAGGATTTTATTCTATTTTGGACATCAGAAAGTCGAGTTACGGTTCAGTCTGGTGCAGATGTCTTTTTAAGCAGTCATAGGCAGCAGGACAGCCGGCCCCAGTTTAGATTCCCTATAATGATTTTTTCAGTGCTAGCCTGAGACTGCAGTATGTCACTTGCCAGAGAATCCTCAAACAGCCTGCTCCTAAATTTAGTGACCTGGAAGAAAAAAAAACCTACATGACACGCTAGTAGTCAAAAAATGTGAGGTTTATTAACAGCCACAACTGGAGCGACAGCATCTCATACATCTGGCTCCTCCCCGTTCATTTAACCTGTCACATCGACGAACAATTCATCAGTCTGCACCAATGACAGTAGCTGTCACCGAATAAGCGAGCCAGCTAAGAAAGCGAGACACCCCAGCTCTTATAAGGTCCATTTTTGGCCAGTAGTCTTCTGGCATTTACGAACAAACAGCTGCGACCTTTACTTAAATTAAATTCATATGAGGCGTTAAGTGTCATGAGGAAGAGGGCCCCTGTGGCTCAAAGCTGCTGCATACAGCTGTGGGAATAAAACATGACAATATATGAGAGTGATATAAATTATCAGGCTGTGATGAGCATGTGCCCGAAGCTGAATTTGGCTTTTCAGTCAGGTTGCTGTGTTGGTACTATTGGTGTACTTGTAGAAAGAAAGTGTACATTTGTCGACTGTGTAGGTTTCGACTTTTGATCAACTTCCCTTACTTAGAAGAAATCAAAATGTCTTGGCTGAAAAAGAAGAGAGTGAGAGTATGCTTGACCTGTTTAATGAATCTGTTTGCTGCCTACAGACCTTGACTATAAATCCACAGCAATTTGCCAGATCTGCAAGACCAAAACAAGACAGCACAGAGACCAAGAAGGGAGCGAAACAACGATGAGCTCCACAGGTGAGTCAGACACTGAAGCACTTCTGCAGAAGGATAATGTTCTCAAATCAAAACAGATTTCTCATCATGCTCTAGTGTATCTGTACTGTACAAGCCGTGCTATCTTTGAAATGGTGTTTTCTTTTTTACATTTGTTTTTATACTTTATTCATTCAAGATGCCAAGGCTTGATATTGTGGCCCAGCAGAACCATTTGTATCCTTATTCTGGCATATCCTTTGGAAAACAAACAAAAGAAAATGGGGGCAGTTTATTTGTAGATATCAAGAAGCAATTGGAACTTGAAGCTCATTCAGCTCAATTCAAAAGGATCGAGTGCCGTGTTTGTTTCTGTTTCTTATTGTATCTCATGCTCTCTGAAATACTTCGTTTAGTGTAGACACTGTAAACCTGTGCTGTTTGGAGTCTGTCCAACTTCTCTTTACAATGTTCTCTACCTTGTTTCACTGAATTCCAGGTGATGGTCGAGAGATGTCGTCTTCTTCTTTTAATACAAAATAAAACATATTTTATTAATATAACTGTTGTCATGTTTTCTTCAAAATCACAGCCTCAAAACATATGTCACCATTTGCGGGTACACTTCAGTCAAACTATCATAACTGACTATCTTTAGTCCCAAACTTAAAGTCCTGACAGCCGAGTAAATACAGACTGGGGAAGGTATATGAGCTGGAGATTGGCTCTGCAGCAGATGGTGGGCTGTCAACACAGCGGAAAAACCACAGTCCTGAAGAGACAGCAAACAAACTAAACAGACTGCGGTCTGTGGGAAATTGCTGGGACTGGGTTAGCTTACCTTTACAATCCCTGGCTGGCCCCATCTGTGTGATTATAGAGAGTAAACCTTGGAGGTTGAACTTCTCCCCTCGCCAGCCATCATAACTGGAGATTTGGAAATCAAATTGGTTTTTGTCCTCTTTTGGTGTAAGTAATACTGGGAGGGGGACTGGGTGCATGTCAATCACAGCTAAGTTAAAGTTTAAGATGTCTGATGTTTAAAACATCAAAAGAGGGAGAAACACCACTTTAGTAGTTTGATGGCAGATGACAGACCAATTTTATAATAATAGGTGATGTGATGCCTTGCAATGGCAACACTGTGTCTTCCAGGCTTTAGCCAAAAAAAAGGTCATGATTTTCTCAAAAAGTGAAACTGAGGTCTCAGACAAACTCTATGCTGGTTGTGTGTTTTTTTTCTAAAACATTCATGTCATGTTTGTCTTCCAGTTTTTTTTCCAAATTTGAACACAAACATGACAGTTACACATAATACAGCCAGTGCAGCAACGTTCTCATGGATGGTCAAAACTTGATGAAAGACATATCGGGAAAAAAAACATTTAAAAAAAAAATGGTATGAATGTTTTATAAAATGACAGCAGTGATATGTGGGGTTACCCTGTTGCAAAGGGTTTGTCCTATTTAATAGCTTGTTATCCAGGTGTTACTAAATAGTTCTCTTAATACTGGAGCAGATCACAATAGTCTTCATCAAGTGTTCAGTATAACCTTATTGGTGGCACCAAGGCACCAACTGAAATGATATTTGAGAATGTGCAATCTAATAGCATTGAAATTTCTGCAGTATGTGTAAGATGAAGGTTTTGAGACAGCAATTTATAAGACTGTTTAAAGCTTCAGACATCAACAGTGATGTGGCTTGTATCTCTTTATTATCACATGATGCATCAAACTGTCTTCAGCTTCTCTAAACCACATGTTTATACACAAGTTTGATCCAACTCTATTCATATTTCAGTCATGTTTCTGCTCAGGGATTCCAGTGGCTCCGAATCCAAACAAACTTCAGGCTTTAACCCTTTGATGCCCGAATTTATATACAATTATATTAAAATATAAATAATTTGTGTTTTGGCTTTCAAGCAGATGCTAAATTAAGTGGAGATTGTTAATTTTACTCTAGCACATATAATGCATGTATATCTAATGTATGTATATAATATTCGGATGTAGTTCGGAATTTGAACGGTCCCCCAAGAAACAAATGCTTGTAAAAGGTTCCTAGGTGCGTATCGAATATGCATGAACCGGCATTGGAGGAACACATAGACATCCTTGGATGCATTCTGAATGGAAGCGGTTTGAGGCGAATTCGCAATAATAAAGGGTTAAAAGCAAAGGGTTAAAGAATCAAAATGGAAGAATTTGTGAACGATGAAACTGCCCTGAAAATAAGTCTGAAAGCAGCTGTGATACCAGAAACTATTTTAGTGAACTGCGGAGCCAGAAGGCCAACCAGGAATATCCTCGCAGCTCTTGTCATGTAGCCTTGGCTGTTACACATGTTCAGATTTGACAGGATGGCGAGAGTGTTTTCAGGAAAGGTGGTTTCATTTTTTGTAAAAAAAAAAAAAAAAAAAAAACCCTCCTTGTAATCAATGCAGATCTTTCAATGCAAAGCCCATTTGCGCTCACTGCCATCACCTACCAATCATGAATCAGGAATATAATCTGTGGCGATGAATTTCCTCTCCATGTGAGAGCACAGTGACTTTGATTTAACAAGGCTATAATCTGCAGATGGAACAATGGCGGGTTAATGGGGTGTGATTGTGATATCCTCCAGAGGGGATATCACCATAATTAAAC
Source organism: Centropyge bicolor (assembly GCA_037975185.1). NCBI lineage: Eukaryota > Metazoa > Chordata > Actinopteri > Pomacanthidae > Centropyge > Centropyge bicolor. Next base: position 381,620 of record JBBMOC010000014.1, read on the forward strand.
AATTATCTGTGCCTCATTTAATTGCAATATAGCAGCCAAAAGCATATCATGTCACTTATAATAGAAAACAAACTTTTTTTGTAGAAGCCTTATAAATGTAATCCATTCATTTCCTGTAATGGTTTCCTAAAACGGACAGTCGGATTTAGGTTTGGGGAAAGATTTCAAATCGTGATCCATTATATTTCTCTTGATTTTCCTTTTGTGCAACTTTTCTGTCAAAAAATCCGTTGTACTTCATTAACTCCCAGCTGGACTCATGAGTTCAGTTCTCTCTCTGGTTAAGATCCAGGCTCGCGCCGGGGTTATCAATCACGAGCGCTCATCTGGTTCGACCCACGGCTCATACGTCAACGCCAGCGTGAGGGAGGAGTTCCCATCTGTGCCCTACTCTGCCCGCCATCTCAACGATGACAAATGTGCCACCCGCAGTGGAAATATTGAGAGTTACCGGGACATTTATCAGGTAACATTTGAGCAATATGAAAGATAACCTTTTGTAAGTGGACGCAGATAAAGATGTATGTTCTGCCTTCCCCACCCCCCTTCTGCACAGGCTCCGACTCTTAATACTGCAGCTACCCACAAGTATTATCATGATAATATGTTTCTTATTATGGGTTCAATCAGGTGTGCAGTCTGTTTGCAGGATGGAGCTCATGGATGCACACATTGTTGGACATTTGCAGGCTGTACGTCAGATGGCCATAAACACTATATTTCTGGTCACTCTACACTGGAAAAAAAGGCCCTTCTAAAAATAAGTTTAAAAAAATAATAATACAAGATATTTTTGCTTGTAATAAGTGAAAAAAATCTGCCAATGGAACAAGTGAAAATTGATAAGATTTCTTGAAATAAGACAATATGTTAAGCCTTACAAGATCTTGAAATTAACTGGAAAAACTCATTCTTAGCTATATTTTAGTTGTATTGTGAAGTTTCAAGTTAAGTCTGTTAACTTGATGATTCATCTTTTACAAATAGCACAGCAGCTTAAAAACCTTATGGCACGTCAAAGAAGCTTGTTTCATCTGAGATATGACTCAAAACAAGATGTTTTCAAGACTGTTTCACTTAACAAGATATTCAAGATGCACCGTCTATAAACAAGTTACTATATCTTACTGAACTGTTACTCGTGTCTTATATTAAGTATGACGAGATATTTTGACTAGAAATTAGAAAAATATACTTGGTAAGATTTTGAGTTTTTGCAGTATTACTTGCACAGATCGAGTGCATTGTTTACTCATAACCTTTTTTTTAAACTGTTAAAGAAAACAGCAAGAACACTCAAGGCAACATCAGCACGCCCCCGGGCTGTGAGGTATCTCCAGACACCCGCAGTGACGACACCGGTGTCTGAACTTCCCCCTGGGCTTCTGTGTGGTATTGTCAAGGTTTTTTGTTGGGCCTGGTGCAATGCCAGTTTTTGTTTTGAAACTGAATTTTAATGCATCCACAAGTTAGTATAAATCACTCTGTCAGTCACGGTGACTAAGCCAATGTGTGGCGCGCCGCTTTGGGTTTAGCTGTGTTTGGCAAAAGCGTCGGTTTTGTCACGTCGGGGGAACCGAGGTTCAATCAGACTCTTCACATCAGGGGATTGACCATTTATAGCAATTGGTTTTACAGTTAGATTTGGTGGGAAAGGTTTTGCTCTGAGGGAGCTCTCGAAGAATCTGAGCAGCAACGAGGATTCTGCAGGGAGAACTAATCCCCCCCCCCCCCAACACACACACGTCTCATCAGTACAATCTGCGTTAGAAATTATCTGCTTCTCAAGGCTGTGTATATAAAAAGTTCAGGGTAAGAGTTTGCCGAGATGCATTTTGCAATTCTAAAGCTTACAATATGGAGAAAAGAGTCAGTCTGCAGCTGAAATCCGTTTTGCATTCTGGGTCAGTTTTGCATGAATCCAGCAAATGTGCCACCATCTCAACTGCAATAATGAAGCATTATGAATTTTTTTTTTCTCCACGACAACAGCAACCCAGTCTCATGGGTACTGTAGTCTCATATGGACAAAACATGATTTCACATAAACACAGTTGAAATAATTAATATTGCTTACCATAACATAAACATATAGGATTGTTGAATTATCATATGTTAAGTAAGTAAGATTGAGTATTTTTAAAATGTTAATGGAGAATAGGGGGAAAAACACTTCCCAGGACCAGCAGCTCCTCCAACTGTGCAGCTCAACAGTGAGAAGTGTCAGGTATTAATGGCTGAGCTGCACACCTGCATGAATATGACTGGAGGTCACCGGTCAGCTGATCACAGCTGGGACTGAGCCAGCCATTGTGACGCATGAGTGAAACAGCTGCTGCTGATCGGGTGATGCAAACATGACTTCAAGTCTGAACACTGAGCTTCATTTTTAATGCTCAGAGAGTCCAAATTTAGAGTCGGATGAATCGAAATTGAACAAAAACAAAATGCTTTATTCAGTCTGGAGGAAGAATTGTTTTGCTCATAATCAGTATTTTGTTTGCAAGGAAACAAAAAAAAAAGATATTTTAATCAAACATGCTGTTCAGCATAAATGTAGCACTACCAATATTGTGTCCCTCAAAGCTTTTAAATTGGTTTGTCGCTTGCCATGATGTTAGAATTCTGCCAGCTGAAATGAAATTAGCGTGAAATATTTTTATCTACTGTGTTTTTGAAAACGACGTCGAAAACTATTTCATCAACATTACCGCTCGGGTTCATTTTTAATAGATGGCGACGATGTTTTAAAGGCTTGTCGAGGTGTAATTTCCCCTCAGAAATATCGATATGCTTTCTGTAAAACGTTAGTCAGTCATTTGGCTCAGCCGGAGGATTTGAAGCCACGGAGTGATTTCTGTTGCTTGATGTTTGTGCCAACATCACGTACAGGCAGCTAATGGATGTGATTTTTTTTTTTTTTTTTTTAATCCCTGTTTTAGCATGCAGCTTAATGGGCTTCATTTGTCAGATATGAATCAATTTGAATGTGAAAAAGGTTTTTGATTGTAGAAAGCTTGGATCAGTTTATCAGCACTTAGACATCAAGCACATACTGACCTATTACATAACAGGTACTGTGTCACTGTATATTTTGCCACAGAGTTCAACCTCAAAATGTCATAAATTATGAGCAAACTGATACAGTGCAGCCACCAGAGGGATCGTTCTCTGTGGAGCCAAACCCTCCTGTGACACACCAACACACACACCAAAAGAATCATGTAGTCAGCCTTGGTTGTAAGCCCCCCCAAAAAAGGCAAAACCGAAGTCTCCTCACTTCTGATCCTGAATTAAAGATGGAAAACTAAAACACCAGGGTCACGTAATCTGCGCTGACACTTTAATGGAAACATCTCTGAACGCATTGGGTACAAAGAGAATACACGCGTTCTTCCTGAATGTCGGCATATCGTTACTGGAAACCTGGCTGTTGGATGACATTAAAACTGACACCGAAGCTTACGGTAGCAGGGGTTGCCTGCCCTCAGTGAATTAATGTTAGCGATTAATGCAGCGAGTGGAGCTCACTCGCAGGGAGCGATCGGCTGGAGCTGCTCGGGTCTCGAGGGCCGCAGCTGGATTTGCATATATATGTGAAGGAACAGGGGAGAGTTAGAGGCTTTGCACGGTTTTGTTTTACAGCAAACAATTGTTTTTCAGTCTAATGGAGATGAGTCAGATTTGGCACCGTTTTCCTTGACACGCATCACCCCAATCTGTGTTTTATGTATATTAGCTCCCACATCCACGTTCATCTGACTTTTTTGAGCCACTTTCAATTTCAGGTTAATTCTAGGTCAATTTTTTATTGTACACTTAAAGACCGTCCACTTTACACTGTCATTAGTGGCTCTCCAAAATATCCTCAGGTTACCTTGTTTTAAAATCTGCAACAATAAAAAAAAAAAGTAAAAGAGCATTAGGGATCCACATGATGAGCACTTGTTTAAAGCATTTATGGGAGCTGATGGCAAAGACACAGACAAACCTAACACCTACGGCATAAAGCTGCAAACTCAACTTTCCTGCAGCTTTAAGCTTTCCGTCTTGTCTCTTGTTCGGTGGTGCGTGTGTTGTCTTTTCTTTGCATCTTCCTTTTTTTTAAGCACAGGATGTAATAACCCTCACTTTGCCATCTGCTTCTCCCCCCCCCTCCCCACAGCCATCGCTGCTCTCTGCATGTTACCCCCACTGGTGTGAACAGTAAATAAAAGAACGCCACCAACCTGAAGTGAGTATTCACAGTTTGGTGTGTTTAAGAATTTCAGGTAATTTTGAGTCTGATGTTTGCTGCTCTTTTTAGTCACTTCCTGTTCTGCCTGTTTGAAATGTGATACTGAACTATTGACCCTCCAAAAGACCCGTCACAGTTTCGCATTTTTATCTTATTTTTTTTTTAATCTAGCAGCATGGCAGTAAAATTTCCTACCTGCACCTCCAAAGCTTATTAATTAACATGTCATATCTCATACAAATATTTGAAAATCAAAGTCTTTATTCAAAGCTGAGACACTCGGTTACTGGCTTTTGTTCACCCGTCCTCTTTTAAAAGTAACTGATGGACGACTTGAAATGAAATTGCTACTAATAATCCAACTTGATCACCTAGTACTCGATGTTTAATGACAGGACCACAGTCAGCACAGTGTGATGATGCCGAAATGAAAACGCAGCCCCAGGTTGACAGATCACGTCACCGTCTGCAACACTGTAGGCTGAGAAGTAATCAAAGTGCTTTTTTTCTTGAAATGCTTTAAATCCCCTTGACCCCTCGGGCCTCCCAGCCGTACACAGACATGAAATAAATAGAAAGCCATTGTGAATGTTCACCTTTAAATGATGAATACTGATCCTGAGAGGTGGTTTCCAACAGGCTGATAATGGCCTCGGCCACCGAGGTCACCGGGAGCCGTGATTGTATTCGCTGTGTGCCATCAGTGTATGGGACTGAAATGCACATTCAACACGCCGGTGACTCACTAACAATCGTCTGAGGTGACTGACACAGATTCAACGATGGATCGAAACGTTTCCCAAAAAAAATGCTTCAGTCTCCCTTAGTTGTAATATTAGAGCATGCTGCTTTGAAGCTGTGGCCTACTGAGACGTTTATTGGCGTTATTTATGCAGCATCGTCAAGTTTTCGTCTCAAAGAGACTCAATTAAATCGAGGCAGACGGAACATGCTGTCTGTCAAGACCAATTAGATCATGGCATATACATGAGCCCTTTCTGAAACAATCGCTTTGTCTCTCCAGTTGACCCCTGTTTGAACTGAACCCGGCATAAACAATTGATGCCCCTCATTGAATTTTCCCCCCTTGCCTGCACCAACTTAACTGTGAGCTTTTGCTGACTTTGAAGGAGCTAATAGCAGGAAGACGCCCGGTGCTTAGTCAACTCCGGAGTGTGTGTGTGTGTGTGTGTGTGTGTGTGTGTGTGTGTACGGTCGTCAGTCTAACAAGTCTTTTCCGAGAGCAAATGTGTCAATTCGAAGGTACCCGCTTATTCATTATGAAGAGAGTGATGGCTTGCCCATGCATATTTTATGCTTTTAAACCTTGCAAGTTTCATGAAGTTGTCCGAATGAGTAGCATTTAAAACTGAAGTGAAGTAATGTGCTTGAATAATTAATCTATAATGGCTTTGATAAGAATTGCCACCAAGGTCATCAGTTTTATTTAAGCCAGCAGGTTTATTTATTCATCTTAATTGCATATTTATTTTGTTTATGGATGGATGGGATGTATTTGGTACATATAGGGCGACAGGAAAAAAAAACAATCCGGTCGTCCCACTTGAGCTCTTAATCGCTTTTCAGAGGATGCAGCAGCCCTCTTCACGAGTTATGCAGTGGAAACGGTGGGAGCGCAGGATCTTTGTCAGTTATTGCATAGGCTTGTAAAACCTGTGTCGGTATGTAAAAGTACACCCTGCCTTGCTATAAAGTGCTCATCCCCGATGCGAGCCGCTTCCTCCCTTTTCTGACATTACACCCCCCCCCCCCTTCCTCATCGCTCTGCCCCGCGCTGTCCAGAGTTGCCAACTAAATCTCAGCCTCATCTTGTCCGCCGTAACCTTGTTTATTCCCAACAGTGGCATTAGCAAAGCTGTAAAAGTATTTATGGGGGTACAAATGCGGGACAGCCAATCTAAGGTAAATCTATAAATCCTGGCTGTTGATTTCTCAGGGCCAGGAGATGCAGGCCCGGTGATCAGTAGAGGTAGAAAGTATTCCCCGGGTGACTCTGTGTGACAAACGCACAGAGGTCGAACAGCATGCCAAAGAGTGCTATGGCGACACTGTTGTGCTTGTAATATGGCCAAGCTGGCCTTCGCCTCTGAAGTGAGACACCGCCTGGCGATCCATCTACCGTGAGCTGGTATCATTAGCTAACACCCAACAGGGAACTGACTCAGCAATTGGGATGTGTGTATGTGTGTGTGTGTGTGTTTTGCATCCCGTCCTTGGCTTGTTTTCGGGATTGTAGTTACAGTACAAGCTCGATCTCACAATTATGTAAGAAGGGTAAAAGAGCACAGACATGCAGATGTGCTGTTCCTTTACTCTACAGTAAGTGCAGCTGCCTTAATGAACTTTTGGCCACTAGGGGGCAGAAAAACATCAAAACAAGTTGACATACACAACCACATATCAGAAGGTTAAGTAACTAATGTAACAGCAAACAGTTATAAAAACTCCTCACACATCGAGCAGACATGCTATTAGAGCAGAGCTGACATTTATCAGAATTCATTTGGAGTCATGTTTCTGGCCACCAGACACATGTAAATCCAATATTCATTCTCCTATTAGCTCTATTTTATGCTCACTACCAACTCCTGAGAAATATATCAGGAAGTGCATACAGTAGGTTTGTCAGGTGTGAAGTAGAGTAGCTCAGACTCTATAGTTAATGCCGGTCCTCCATCCAAAACAATGAGCTAAAAAAGGCTAAAAAATTCTGCAATGGGACAAAGTTGGTTGATAATTTCTATGTATTCATCATGTGTTTCCTGCTGCAGCACATTCACAACAGTAGCACCAGAAAATACTCCTTCATTACTAAATATAATTGCATATTATTTTGCTCTCTGCGTTAGCGGTTTTGTTTCACGTTATAAAGACAACAGTTCTGCATTTAACAGTAGTTTGTCTGTGTGTGAGACACTGGGACACTTTGTAACTCACCAGAATGTGATAATTTGTGGACAAAGGCAGGACAGGACAAAGACAATATATTTAATGTTTGACCTCATTAGCTTCATTGATTTTTGTAAATGTCCGCTTATTCTGAATTTGATGGCAGCAACATGTTTCAAACAAGTTGGAGCAACAAAAGACTGTGAAAGTTGTGGACTGATCCAAAAACACCTGTTTGGATCATTCCACAGGTAAACAGGTTCATTGGTAACAAGTGATAGTATCATGATTGGGTATGAAAGGTTCATCCTGGAAAGACTCAGTCGTTCACAAGCAAGGATGGAGAGAGGTTCAACACTTTGTCAAACACATGACTGTATAAAGGGGATTAATACATGGACTCAGGAACACTTGGTAAAACCTTTGCCATTGATTGCATTCAGTTTTTATGTGCGCTTTACGTCCCAACTTTTTTTAATCATGGTTGTATGTCAAACAGAACCAAATGCCATTAACAGTTCAAGTTGAAATAACATTGTCATGATCCTCTTTATTGCTGTAATCAGTTGAAATTCTCTGTTTAATCACGTTAAAAGAGCTCCTCATTCTTACCCACTGTCTCTGTGTGTGCAGACGTTACTCCCTCTCATGGCAGAAGTAAGTTGGAGACCACATCTTTTCAACCTCGGTCGAACTTGCCTCTTCTTTTAACCTTGTGCTCTTCTCAGTATCGTGCGGGGAAGGAGCTTCCATCAGCTCCCATCTCTAATAAGATTTACAGAGAGTAAAGCAGAGAGAGCCGGGGTCATATGTCTTGGGAGCTCTCCCCTCAATATTGGCAAGGAAATCAATGCGGTGAGTAAACCTACCAGCACAGTTTGCAATCAGCTGCTAGGCCAAAAGTAATCACTGAATTGAAATAATCCTGAAAGGTTCCCCCCACTGTAGCAAAGTTAATAACAAAAGAGTCATCCAGGCCTATGCCTTGAATTAGATATTAATCCTTGTATCAAGAATAATTACCAGACAGGTTCAGAAACGATGACCTTGCTTGAGTGAGTCTCTCTGGTTGTCTGTCTGGACTCATTTCAACATTCAACAGGCGCCTCGGCGTCCTGGATGTGTACTCAGTGACACGATTTGCAATGGGACAATGTAGTTTCTGCTGCTTAATTCTCCGCACTGCACTGTCAGGGAATAGTCCCTCGGCAGCCAGGAACCTCATCATCAACAATTTCTCACTTGTTTACATTAATCCCATCTAGATATCCGCTCATTCCCACGGCAGCTCTTTGTAATTCAGCTCTATTGTCACGGTTTTGATAGACAGTCGGCCAACACTCGCTAATTAGCTGTGAATATTAGCTGTGTGCGGCCCTGGAAATTCTCCTCTAATGCTCCTTAATGGGAGTCAGGTCATTTGTTAATACTACCAGGGCAGATTGAAAGGCCTTACGTGTATGTGCTCCCATTGAGCTTTCACATAAATCCTTCTTCTTTTGCTGTTTTATTAATTAGGAGCCACCGCCGGCAAAGCAAGACTCTCTGCGGGGACGACCGGTTTGCACGTTACTCCGGGGGGTGGGGGGCCCGTCTGCTGTTCTTATCGAGCCCGTCTCGGTTCGAGGGGATGAGACACACTCTCCATCAAAGTCTGTCTGCCAGTTAACCGTCAGACAGCCGGGTCAGGCCTTTGTCAAAGCTCCAATCATTTTAGTTTATGAGAGGCCAAGTGGAGTCGGCTGACTTGCGAGCCCCCTCCCTCCTCTCCTCTGTCTGCTTCTCCAATGTAATTGCGATTTATTTTTGCAATGCTGAAAAGTAAACACGGCCATTTCTCAGAGGCGCTATTTCATGAAAAACGTAATCTCCTCTGTGTTCAAGTTTCTGATATTATGAACCACTGAAAATACAAAAAATTCAAGACTTGTAAGCACGGACTCATAACTGATCATATGTTATTATTGATTATTGAGAAATTATAATCTCAGTATGAACTTCAAATCTGGATTTTTTTTTATTGCTTTTATAATTTATTTATCTGATGACTTTTGTAATTTAAAGATTTCTAAATACCTTTGTGGATATTTTTGCTTGACCTTTGATCTCTATTATAATGATTAAATGAGGTATATAATAACTTTAACACACAGACCTTAGAGTATGATCCTGTGAGGTTATCGATACATGATCTTAAACATAACCTTTTTGATGAATAGTTTGGAAAGACAAGCAACAATATGTCAAATATGCACTATCCCCTCTATTGTCCAGTTTGTCATGACCTGTGCAGAAAGGAAAGGCCTGTTCTTGTCACTTTGTATCGGCTATACTTAGCTGTATTTAGTGTAGTAGCATGTATAGTAAATCTCTGACTGATGATCTTAAAATGAACATCGTGAACTTTTGAACACATTGTGCTTTGTCCCTCTCTACCTCTACTACTATATTAAGCCTGAAGATAGACTGATCTGTGTGGGCTTGTTAAAGAAGGGGAAGAAGTCTTTGTTATCAATGTTCAGAGGCTATAGAACATGTCGTTCTATAGTCAGTAGTGCACCACACAAGTTGACAGCACATTTCCAAGCAGCAGCTGTTAAAAAGCTAAAAATGCCCAAGCTTAGAACATGTTTCCACAAATATGTCAAAAAATTGTTAGTACACTCTTTTGAAACATAAAAGTCACCACGTAGCGTAGTTTACTCGCATTTTAGTTCAGCTGAAAACTTTGCTTCCAATGTAAAGATTATGCTTGAATTTCTGCAATTTGATCTCATTTTAATATACAGTCAGCTCATTTTCTATCTTGCTACACTGAAGTCGACCCAACACAGTGTTTTCCTGTTGTTAAGGAAAAACTAGTTAGCAGTATGTAACTGCTTATCTGTCACTGACTCTGAGGACTGACAGTGTGTGTGTGTGTGTGTGTGTACACGTGTGAAAGACAGAGATGTCAACCTCAGCCTCCCCACCACCCTCCCTCCTTTGATACGAAGACAGGGTTCCTATTAGTTAAATGCAGGCTTGGGGTCCATCCATCAAACTATACTGCTCGTTGCTCTCAGCTTGAAACATGCGAGCGTGAGTCCTCTCCTTGGCCCCGGGTCCGCAAAGCTGCAGTAATGATCATGGAGAGCCAGGGCGGGAGATCTATCGGGGGGCCCGCCGCCGAACTCCCGGCACATCAGACGAACGGACGCGCTTTGGCATGTTTGATATTGTGCGTGTGTTGCATAGCCACCGCTGCGGCGGAGCTGTGGCTGCACGGTGGGGCTCGCTATACGCGGTGCTCTCCGCAGTAGGTCCCAGTGTGGTGTACAATAATGACCTGTCAGAAATGCAGGCCTCTGAAAACAGGGATAATCCACAGAGGCTATCTGACTAAATGAATTCTAACAGGAGCCAAGGCAACCCCCCTGAGACCCCTGAAAAGCATAATCTATTCCACTGGTCTCTTATCAAAACTGACAAGAAAAAAAAAAAAAAAAAAAAAGAAGCACACTGAAATAGCACATGCTTGGCTCGAGGAGAATTCCTGTTGTAGATGGCGCTGTTGTTTGGTACAGGTTAATTATTTTTTTTAATGAGCTCTTTTTCATGTGTTGTACTTGGATGCTTTTATGATTTCTCACTTGGATTTTTAGGTTTGAAAGAATATTCTTTCCTGTTGGGTTTCATGCAGATGACATAGCAGGATATGCACTGCGCTGTTAGGCCTACTCTTTGTACTGAGTGTGCTGGTAATGAATTGAATTTGAGGATACAATGACAGGCCAATTTTATGGTTCAAAAGTGATCGTGCACCTGTGGCATGAGGCTTGTTTGAGAGACATTTAATGCGGATCCAAAATAAGCCGGCGCTCTAGTTGCTGTTAGGGGAGCAGCTTTAAAGCGGCTGTTTCTGATAAGAAATGATTGATTAAAATTAAAGCTGCAAAAGGCAAAAAAAAAAAAAAAACTGGAGTCAAAACACATCACATGAATCACAAAGTGGGATTGCAAAAGGGAAGACCATCAGTTAGACACTGATGCTTCTTAGTTAACCTAATTTGATTTCAGGATGATCCAGGAGGTCTTATTTTGCTGTTGTTGATTATTAATTGTTTTCTAAATTTAATCACTTGAATTCACTTCAGTTAGCAGATATTGTGATCAAATGTTGAAGCAGCTGAACCAACACTCTCTTTCGTCACACTAATGTCAAACTTTACTGGAACCTTGATCCAAATCCTGATTCCCTAAACGTGTGTCAGCTCCTCCGCCTGGGACCGTGATGCTTGATTCAGTCATATTGTTCCGTAAACATAAAACTGCCAAATGGGAAAACCTGTCGACATCAGCCTTCTAGTTTGTAATTACAAGCTGGATATATGGGATTTTGCTGGTGAGGGGAAAGTGTACAAACCTGAGCGGTAAACATAGCAGCGCCTTGGAAGACGAAGGCAAACAAAGTCGGCTCTGAAGTCAGCTATATCTACACAAACACATATACTGTAGATGTGAATTAATTTTAGATGTAGGTGATTTAATGATAATAATAAAAAAATGCTTTAAATGCTTTTGAATTCAACTTGTGAGAACATCCATCATAATCTTTTTGAGACTAATATCCCAAATTGTCGTCAAGCTGCTGAGAGTCAAATCCACCTCTAAAGATGTTTAAGTCCATGAAGCAGGAGGATCAGACAGTTTTACTATAATGTTGCGCGAATTCTGGGTGATTAAGTCTTTTAAATGTTCAGAATCAGTCGATGCCAAAAAAACCCGGCTTTAAAAAGTCCAAGAAAAAACGGAGAAGGAGCCCATGCTAAATCTCCTCCGAGGGGGATATTGCCTTTAAGACATAGCTGTCAGCCGTGTCAAAGGTGCTCTCCTGTCAGATGTAAGTGACGTTGAATCTGAACCCTCGGTCTGCCAAAATTACTTTCTGATGGAATCTCCACCCCATAATAATCCCATTCAGTCATATAATCAGTCTCCGTATAGCTTAGGGAGAGGGGAGGGCGAGCGAACCTAAAGTGTCAGCATTCAATTAGGCACAGATTTTGATCTCCCCTCGGCGCAGCTTGTCAGGCTGAATAATACAGCCGTCACCCCCCCTGAAGGTGAAAAGCGTCCGCCATGTGGATGGAGACCTGTTGTCTGGAGGATTGACAAGGGTTGAAGCAACAGGCTAAAGTGAGTTAAGGCCTCCATGCACGCACACACACACACGCACACACTCTCTCTCCTCACCGCCCGTCCTCCCTCGGTCCCCAGGGAGGGTATTTTTCATGCTTTCAAACCACCCAGCAGTGACAAGCCTCTGACAACCCCTGCTTACTGTGACACCTTTGTGGGTCCAGAAGAGGTTTCCACCACAATGCCTCCTTTGACGGGCATTCTGGAGAGAAAACACACATTATTCTGCCATAAAGCCCCATTTGATTGATTGGCGCAGTCAAACTTTTTTGAGAGTGAGAGACGGCACAGAAGACTTTGACGCAGATTTATTCATTTTTAAGGGGGGAGTCCCGCCGCGGATGTGTAATTCTTGATGTTAAGAGTGTGACTCACAGAACTTTTATTGGCCATTACCAAGTCCGTCAGCAGTGATATTATTAAGCATGATTACTACACACAATAATATTTACACATAAAGAAAATAATGTAAATCATGTCAAGCATCATCCCTGATTTCTAATAATTACATTCATAATGCTAATTTGCAGCAGGAAATATGTTTTGAGAGAAACCTAATGGCGCCTGAATTCTCTTTTTAATCAACATTATGATAAACCCTTTTAATTAACGCATCTGTTCACGATGAAAAATAGCTGTAAAATGCTCACAGACAACACATTTCATTTGATTTCAGTACATGTTTTCCACTTGTAGCAACTACATTTTTATGGTTATACTTAATAGACACACTTGATTAAGGTAAGGTGGTTGTGGTCCTGGTTATTATACTGACCTGAATATAAGATGACACTTATTATAAAATTAACCCCACTTTTACAAAACTCATTTTTATAGCTCAGAAACACTTGCACTCTTGTCCTGTTGGAAAAGTTATATTGGAATATATTAGTCCATAAAGGAGACAGTCAACGTCCTCAAAACCTTTTCACTTGTAATAGTAAAGCATGAAATACGTTTGTATATCTCACACTTGTGTAGCTTAATTGTCACACATTCACACACTCTCCAGTCATTCTAATGGAGGCAGTCAAAATGATTTTTCCTAATTTTCTGCTGATTGACAGATGATTCTGTCCCTCCTCCATTTCTGCAGTAAAGACACTGTGAGCAATCGAGTCCATTAAACACAGCGAACTACAAACGTTTGCCTTCAGTTAGCTCTAAAAGAAACTCTCTAAGCAGATTTAAAGACTTGCTATCCTCCAAAATTAAGGCTGCAAAAACACCCACAATGCAACAGTCTCTGTGCAGTAGGAGCCAATATTTTCTGCGTTGCCATTGAATATAATCCAGGCAGCAATTACGGATCCATATGAACATATTTCGGAGACAATTCAGTATTATACAAACACGATTTCAAGGAATTACAGCAGAAATATGTGACATATTATGGGATGACTTGCCAAAATGCTTCACTAAATAGTTGGAAACCAACCTAGAATAACATGGTCATGTGTCAGCCGTACAATAACTTAATGATAAAATTCATTAACGAGCCAATTTTGAGCAACACTTTCATTTTGAAAGGGTCCAACTTTTCAAGGTGCTTTTCATTATTATATTCAAAGTTGCAGCTGAAGGAGGGTTTTTTTTTTTAAAGTGTGGCTCATTTAAGAGAGATGAAACTCCCCAGAACCGAATTCATGTTCTCTTTGTTTTTATTATACCCTGTTCAATATGCTGCTCTTCCTTTGGAAACTTTCTCATTATTTTCTTGATCCCAGGCTTTCGTTGATTCTTTTTTCAAGTTTCCCCGGGCCCTTCATCTTTGAGCCTTTTAACTAATGTCCTGTCCACAGAGATACCTGTAGCTGTACACCGGAGTGTTGTTTGTGTCAGAGGGCAGCACCTCGCCTTCACAAAGAGGCCACGTCGGTTTCAGCTGACTGCAGCTGTGGCACTCGCCATGTGTGGCTGAGAGACCGGATACCTGCTACACGCCATCTCGCTCACTGAATCCATCCCTCCCTCTCTCCTAAACCCTGCACGGGGACAGTCTCCCAAGGTCACTCAACCCGCCACACAAACACCTATTCTGCCTCACTTCCCACCGACAACCTCTCCTGTGAAATCAGGAGCTGGTGAACTCGTCATTCATATGAGGTAAGAAGAGGGCGAAATGCCAGCGTGACGTCCCAAATTCTCGTCATGGCGACCAGGAGACTTGATGACAAACCTGGAAGAAAAAATTAAAAAAAGAAAATTAAAATAATAAGCATTATAATAAATCATCTGTTTTTCCAAAATGTGGCATGAAGGGACCGTGTGGTGGAGAATCTGAGCGATGAAAAAAAAAAGAAAAAAGAAAAAGAGTAGCTGCTGACAGCCGGTGCCTTTGGAGGAATCAAGTGGAAGGGAGCATGTTTCTGGACCACAAAACGTGAGGCAAGTACTTTGACATTTTCCCCAAACCAACATTTGATGACTTTTACCCCAAGCAGAGGACACTGCNTCATGATTGTGATAAATGTAATTATTTTGTTTGAGTGTTCAGTGTTTTATTAGTTGAAAGTCTTTATAACTTCTGCATGTGATCAAATTGAATTTCATCATGTCAGAAGTGTGAAAAATCTGAATTAGATCAGAATTTTTTAAACACAAAGGCTTCAAATAATTTAATATGAAGATGCAGTTTTTGCATTATATTGTTATCATTTTTAATGACTAACAATGCTCAGACACAGTATCTGGTTAAACGCTCATGTGTCATAGTTTGTGTCTAACATCTGTTAAAAAAACAAAGTGGTCTCTGATGCTGTTTGTCTGCAGCTGCTATTGTGGCCTTAATGCACATTTAACTTGTTGATATTATAAGCAGGGTGCAATGATCTGATGGTAAATCAAGCAGAAATCATCAAGAGCCAAGAGCCCATCTTTTCTCCCACTGGGGGGCACTGTTGAAGCAAATACAAACCTCTAACATCTAATCTGCCTTCATTGTCCAAGGAATGGTTGAACCACAGCTCTGCCTTGTCCCCTTTTTTGGGGGGTGGGGGGGTTGTATCTTCTTAAACTACTGGAACAGCTGGAGTAGTAAGGTCTCCATTTTCCCAGCCCTTCTGTGTTCGGCTGGGGCCAAGGGCTTAAGAAAAGGATTGCAGATGGAGAGTTAGAAAGTACACTGCAAGCGTTGTGTGTGTGTGTGTGTATGTGTGTGTGATTGAAGAAGAATATTCCACGCTCATCCCTCTCCCCGGAGATCCCTCGTCCCACCAATACCACATTCGCCAGTTTGTTTCTTGCTGGACCGTATTTACTGGTGTGAATGTCTGTCCTCAATTTCAGGCATAGATATGCAAATCACACTGGAGTTATTAATCGGAGTGTCACAGGGATTATGCAAATGAATAAGAAAGAGGGGAGAGAGAGAGAGAGAGAGGAAAGAGAGGAGTCTGGATGTCAGCAAACTCGTGTTGGCATTCACCAGAGGGAGATAGTTTTGTCTGAAAGGGTTGGATCGCGGCTGTGATCATCGCCCCCCTCCCCCCCTTATTCTGACCTGATTCAGACACTTCCGGCGAAAAGGTCGTCTTTATGTCGTGGAGGCGAGGGAGGAGGAGCCAAGGCCCGCCGGAGCCACGACGATCCCTGTCGTTTCACAAGGGGAGAGGCAGACCACGCGTTGATATTGATTTCCCCTTTGAATAGCTCAGCCAACACTTTTGATGTGCAGCAGATGTCGACGCGACAGCTTGCACCAACATTAGAAACTTGTGTAAACATAAATGCACAAATAGAAAAATAAACCAAACACACAGACAGAGGAAATGAAATCTTGATGAAAATAGTTAACTTCATACAGCGCCACGCTATTTGAGGAAATGTTTAAACTTGTCTCCGTTTGATTGACTCCTTAAGGAACAATGTTTCCCAAATTTCATCTTGATAGAAGTTTCCTAAAATGTCCCATAGTTTTACCAGTATAAAATTTGCAGGTAATCAATCCAAACAAGCTTTTTCATAGCATGATAGTGGCATGGTGGGATGTATTATTAAACAGCTCTGGAAACGTGTAAATTAATATCAGTAACATATTTGATCCTATGGCACAGTGCAGACTGTCCTATTAACACTCAGTGAATCCCCAAATGGGTTGAAGCCCATTAACGAATGCACTGGTTCTAATATGTTCTAACATCTACCCATATCACATTAAAGTGCCTGTAAGCAGTATTTTTATCTTAACCATGAACCGCATGACTGCTTGTAAAAGGGGTCACTTGTAGAAATGAAGCCGCTAAAGTTCAGTTTAGCGTCTCTCAGCTCATTGTTTTGGTTTGCTGGCCCACAGCTTTACTCTTGCGTTCACTCTCACAGATGAGAGCAGTGTGAAAAAAGTTAAAGTATTTGTTGCATATATGTATTTATTTTTTCATATCTTATCCATTCAACATTTTTTTGTAACATCCCTAAACTTTGTGTGCATTTTCAAATATGTGTGTCTGTGTTTGTGCACTCTTGAGTTGTGTACTCTCTTGCAATTCTACACTGACAACTCAGAGATAGATGTAATGGTTTAATTGTTGTATTGCTTTTTAGGTTAGGTCTACCTTCCATCCCATGTCCATCCCAAAACATTTATTTTTTATCGTCCCTGATCATTTTTTTCCTTCCCAAGGATGATGACACACCCTTTATTTAGATCCCTGGACCCATGATTGAACAAAACAAGGGATGTCAATCTGTTACAGAACCAGCCATGATGACACAGTAAGTCGTCATTTAGCAACTCGAGTGAAAGTGTAATTAGACAACTGTTTTCCATCAGCTGAAAAAGTAATAATAATGTCACGGTTGTGTTGTTGATGTTGTGAACCAGAAAACCCTTTAATGTTCCTGTTAAAATCAGATTTATAAAAATACATATCTGTCTTGCAGCAACAGGGAAAAGTTTTACATATCTTCCTTTATGTTACGAGGTAAACGACTACTATTTTCCTCAAATTAAAAATATGTAATTCCCTTGTGATGAATATGGCTCCGTGCTCCTGAACGCTACGCCATATGTGTGTTTTCCACAAGTGCCACAGAATCCCTGCTGTTGAAGACCACCGCTACTCCTTAAAGCCCGTTTCCACTCGTCCCTAATCTACCTGTGGGACTTTCCAGATTGGAAATAGATCACATGAGGAAAGCTCGGTACCTGCAGTGATTCTTTCCCGCCCTGGTGGACGATTATTGGCAGGTTTTGGGGGCCCTGGCGCGAAGGGTGAACGAATGCATTTCTGCAGATGACTGTGAGGCAAGGAAAGATTGAATTCTCACTCCCTTCCATCTGTGTGTGTGGTGGGGGGAAACAGGTGAGTCTCCCAGAAATAGGCAGTGATAGATGAGGTACATGGAAGAAGACAGCTACCCCTGCTCTCCAGCCTGGCTGAATCAGGAAACTGTCTGCCAACTAAATGCCTCTCCCTCCCTCCCTCTCTCACGCTCTCATTATAATTTTCTCCTTTTTCCTCTTGGCCTCCTCTCTTCCTCTGCTTACGAATCAATCGTTTTGTTAGTGCTTACCAGACAACAGATCTTTAGTCATTATGAGATTGTGCTTTATATCACTGCTTAATGAGCACTACACCCACTGCAAGCATTCCAGGCAGCAGCTAATGGTCAAAAAAAAAAAAGCCACACTTTCTTTCGCTTGCCTTTTTTTCCCCCTTCGTGCATGAGCATACATCTGAGTTAATTAAAATGTTTACATACTATAAATGATGCAACTTGATGTAATTGTCTTCCGTCAAAAAACCAGGCGGGTTCGAACGCTGGTGGAAACGAGCGCTCCGGTGGCATGCATTCAGGACTGTTTTCAATCTGCCTCTCCAGAGTTTCCCCTCACGATTGACTAGGTGTCACACCACCTTAAGGAGCTGCTGACCCTAAAGGAATTTAATTAGTGGGAATTTCAGTGGAGCTTTAGCACGCTGTGATGGTCCGGATGCTGTTGCAGGCGTTTCTTCGGTGGTAACGCGTCAAGAGTGGATTTTATAATGTATGTTACTCCCATGGATTTCCTCTCATTGCAAAATCTCTGTGAGTCACCAGTCGTGGTCTCTTGGGTGGACGACCAAGAGTCGCGGGTCCACTGAGCCAGGCCAGAAGTCGGCTAATGACAGGTGCGGCCATCTTTGACCTTTGACCTTTCAAAAGGTCCCTTGTTGAAACCCACTCCTCCAAAGTAAATGTTTTTTCGTCCTCTCAGCCGTGGCTCTGCTCGGGGCCTCTTATTTCCAGCCTTTGGGTGCTTCTTTATTCATTGCTTGGATAAATGTACATGACCCCTTAAAATAACAGGAGCTGCCCCAGAGGGCACACTTGAGCGATGTGACATTCCGGCTAACCTGAGATGACTTTTAAAGAATGGATAAGTGAAGGACAGTAGGAGGATGAAGGGGGGGGAGGAAAGATGGAGGATGAGGGACAAAATCAAATCAGTGTAAGCAGATAGGTTAAGCAGAAAAGGTTAGTGAGGAAATATGAGACTCAAAAATTACATGACGTCATAAAAAAAACTTTTCTTTTTGGCACTGTCAGATGGAGTGGTTCAGTTTTTGATTCGCCTAATTCTTCGTCTGGAAGAAGCAGCGCTGGCTATTACCTGCGTGCACACACTCATTAGTCCTCTGAAATAAGAAGATCTCCTCACAGTAATTGAGACATACACACTTGACTGCTCATCATTCCAAGAAACACCTAAATGCAAGCGTTTGAATTTGCATGCTGCGACGACAAGGTCCTCTGTCAAACGCACAGGCGAGCACTCATCAAGGATTCCGTATTTAATCAGTGGAAGTTAATGCTTTACAAACAGTCTCTGTAAAATGTTAAGCAGAGTTCCTAATTAGCCTATCGTGCAGTCATAATCACTTCAGAAATAAATTAAGCTGAAGGTATTTCAGCGGGCTAATGACCTGCATTGGTCCTCGCAGCCACCCTCTTCTGCTCAGCTGTCATGTTCAAAGAGGAGCAATGAATAGCACTTACTTTGTTCCTAACCTCTTGCTCTCTGGCTCTGTGGGTAAATATATACTTTATCTGTGTATGCACCGAAGAACTAAGCTCGACATGCAGCACATGTTCATGCGCTTATTTGGATTTTTGATGCTTCCTAGAAACGCTTGCTATTTTGGTTTAGAGAGCTGCCAAATTCATGTGCAGTTATATGGCTTTTTTAAATCTGAGAGCCTTGCAGGAAAGTCTGCTATTTTCCTGGTTGGATCGAATGAGTCACATATAGTTTGGATTGCTTCTGAATTTGGTTTTGATCATTTTTAATTTTGCATTTAAGCTGCGTTAGCTATATGACTGCATTTAGTCATTCAGCGCTAGAGATAAGAGATATTAATATAATGATTACTTTAAACTACTTTAATTACTACGACTACTACTTCTTATTGCTTTAAAATTCTTACTCAATAAACATCTTCAATTAGTCTACTCTGATTTTTCTGCTAGTCCTTCCTTTCAACCTTTGCCTCCTTGGGGAGAGGAAGGATTTAATAATTATAATTAGTACTTGTGTTGTCGGTTTTTTTTTTAAACCTTATTCACAGCAGACATTTTGACATGTCGTGACACAGAAAGCACAGATGCAAATAAAATATTAATAATGACCAGATTACATCACTGTGTGGTGCATGACGGTTCACTGACACACGAGGGTGGAAGAAGTATAATTGACATAATAATACAAATAAAACAATCTAATTCAGTAAAAATAGATAAGTATTACTATTTCAACTACATTTAAATATCAAAAGAAAAGAAACTCGTTGTACACAAAGGCTCCTTTTAGAGAGCTACTTAATATAATTACATTGGCGATGATATTATTATTGATGCATTAAGATTTAACAGCATTTAAATCCTACAGCTGGTTAAGGAGGAGTTGAAACCACCTACATTAAACACTGGTTGTTAAATCTATAACAGTGCTTTATATTGTGTTTTATTAGCTGATGATCTGAAACTAACTGTCATGGTTGTGGGTTTCAGAGAGTGTGTACTCTGAGGTTGTGTTGGCTTCCTGTACTTCCAGCCTTGGTGATTTCTGATTAGTCTCACCTGTCCCTTGTTAGCTGTGTGTATTTAGTCTGCGTGTTCCCTTCTCTCTTTGTCAGTTCATCCTTGTACTTTCCATGCTCTTTTCATTCCTCATGTTGTTTTTATGTTTTGGATTGTTGCTTAGTTTTCCCGTACCTCGCCTGTTTGTGGACTTTTGACACAAGACTCCTTCACTTGTTTGCCTGTTTTGGACTGCTGTCTCTGGTGTTGACCCTTCCCTGCCTGACCATCCAGTAAGCTTTTGTACTTTCTTATTGTGTAAAATAAAGCTGCACTAACTCTGCCTTTGGGTATCTGCAACATTAACTGTAGCATATAGTTGAATAAAAGTTCAATATAACTCTCTGTAATGAAACCTAGAAGTTTGAAGTAGCCTGAAAGGAAAATATAAAAATAAATATAAAGCTTGAATACAATACTGGGGTAAATGTAGCTACTTAGTTAATTCCCACCACTGCACATTATAATGGAGACATCATTTATTATATTACTTTCAGTCAAACTGTCTCCTGCCTGTCAGACTCCTCTTTAAGAAGTGATGATGTTTCATGATTCAGTTTGTCAGGAAATGTAAAAAGTTTGAAGAGAAAAATCACTGAAACACAAAGGTTATGGTTTGAGTGGTCTGTGTTGATTTTACCCACATGACACAAAATGGCTGTGATTCAGACCAATAAAGCAAACTAAAAGTCAGTAACGTCTGCACCATAATCACATAACAAATACATTTATTGCACGGACTCAATCATGCTATGCTTGCATCCACAGCATTTCACAAAGAACTTTGTTGAAATTCTCAACGTCAGCAATCATGATGTCCAGAAATATTTCAGAGATTAATCTAAAGCGTTGGCCAGAGCTGAATCAATCAGGCTGCTTTTCCTCGCTGATCGACATAATATACGCTCACACATACAGTAGAGAAGGCTTTGATTAGTCCGACGTGTTACTGGCATCAACTATTGAGTCTTCTGGCCTTAAAGAAAAGAGCTCTTTAACAGCTCTCACATGTGGAAAGCTTTGACAGTGCATGTCTGTAAAAGGATGTGACGTAGCCCAATCATTTGAATTCAGTTGATTGTGGCATCACTCCACACTGTAATGATGTGGGCAGAAACATGCTGATGCATAGGATCTGAGGGACATCCCAGCATCGACATCCACTTCAGTTACTGATGCAGAGCAGTTTTTCAACTTGCTGTTTTCTGAGACTCCGTTTAATTCAATGAGGTCCTTATGTTGATTGGATTTGCTTATGCTTGCAATTTAAAAATGCATTATTTGATTTAAACAATTTAGTCTGTGGAGCATTTTGTGAAAAAGTCTAAAGCAGGGGTGCTCAGTACGTCGAAGTTAGTATTGGTAGATCGCGTGACATTAAAAAAATAGACATCAGCCTATCATCTATCCCGTCACTTGATTGATACACAGGGCAGCCAGTCAGATGACAACTGAATTTTTCTGACGTTTAGGTCACCGCGCATGCGCAAAACTACGGCGCTAAGTGCAGCAAAACTAACAAGCGAGTCAGCGAGTTACCTCCAATTTTTAGCCCTCGCTTTTTTTTTTAAATAAAGAAAGCTTATGGTAATCAAAAATGAGTGGGGGAGCTGGACCAAGTAAGAAGACAAAAAAGTATCACTTTCATACAGAATGGGAGTTGGACTTTTTTTTCTGTCTGTAGCTCAGCTGTGCAGCTCCACAAATCCACTCAGGAAACGTCTTGTTTTGAAGAAAAAATACAAAAAAATCTCAAGGTTTATTTCCACGAAAATACAAAGAAAATAGCTGGCTAACACACTTGTTTCAACTAATTCCTAATAGAAGAGAGGTAAGAAAACCGTTCGCTCTCTAGCTCTTAAGCACTGACTGACGACTGAATGTAAACGAGGAAATGTAGCGGCTGTGTGCGCTCTTAAAGGGGAAGTACACCTTTTAGCAACATATACAAAATCATAAAAACATGAATTCCAATAGATTTTCAACCTTTTTAACCATCAAATAAAGTTCTAAATGAAATTATGAATTATTAAACTACTCTGTACTTATATTTTTGAAACATTCATTTTCTTAACACATTTTACTATATGAACTATATTGATAACCATAAACTGTACTTATGCCTGTACATACATATCTATCTATCTATCTATCTATCTATCTATATAGATATATATATAGCATTTTTGTTGTGAGTAGATCATTTTGACATGGTCATTTTATAAGTAGCTCGCATGCTGAAAAAGTGTGAGCACCCCTGGTCTAAAGGTTCAAATCTAGGTGATTGATTTTGAAATCCCACCTTAAAGGATGCACTCCACCAATTTTACATGTCAAAGTTAATTTACTAGTACCACACAGTGTAAACAGTTGTATGGTGTCTTCTATGGCTCTAAAAGATGGTTGTTCATTGAGCTGCATTATGGGAAGTTAAGGACTTATGTTTTTTGGCACTTCACCCACATACATTGGGCCATTTGAAAATGTGTGTTCCATTACTTAAAACACTGTGTAAAATAAATAAAAACAGAATGCAATCATTTGTTGTGACAAGTGTTCCTGAGCCAATCTAGTAATCTCCTTCATATAATCATGTGTTTGACAAAGTGTTGAACCTCTCTCCATCCTTGCTTGTGAACGACTGAGTCTTTCCAGGATGAACCTTTCATACCCAATCATGATACTATCACCTGTTACCAATGAACCTGTTTACCTGTGGAATGATCCAAACAGATGTTTTTGGATCAGTCCACAACTTCCACTGTCTTTTGTTGTTCCTGTCCCAACTTGTTTGAAACATGTTGCTGCTATCAGATTCAGAATAAGCTGATATTTACAAAAATCAATGACGCTGGTGAGGTCAAACATGAAAGCTTTTGTCTTTCTACTGTTGTCAATTAAGTATGTGTCAACAAGGATTAGCATATGATCACATCCTGTTTTATATTTGACACCAATTTTTGTAATCAGGGTTGTAATATAGGAGAGCTCAGTTAGCCTAAGCAACCCAATTCTGGTTTGTTAAAGTAAAGTACTGTCATGGCATCATTTGAAAATGTCAGATGTATCATGTATGAATTTTGAATTTCCACACTGTGGGACAAATAAAGGTTAATCTTATGAAATTATCGAACAAGAGCAGCACAAATATTAACTGTGTCAAAGCAAAGCAAAATTTTAAGTAAGCAAATGCAATGAACTGTCTGCAGGGTAATTTTCTCCGATTAAGAACGTCTTGACCACTTATGTGTCTTACATCATATGAAAGCCTGGTATGTCACAATGACAGTCTCACTTCAAATTTGTGTCTTTGTTTCAGTCTTGCCAAGGAAAACACATCCAGCGTGAGCACACACCAAGCTGAGCTCTTCTAACAGCCAGAGGATGTGTTACTAGAAACAGCCGAGAAGACGTCTGGAGGTTCCCACCTTGACATGGTACAGTCACTTTTCATCCTTTACACACACACACACACACACACACACACACTCGCTTCGCTTCACACACTGGTTGCATAAAAAGATAATTTAATTTTACACTGAGGATTTTTTATCAGCACTTGCCGCTGACCGACACTGCCATTATGGTGCTGATGATAATCAATCTCAAATCAATTAGCCAGTAATTGCTGAGTCAATGGGGGAGGCTGGTTAAATATTGATAAGTGTCTAAAAGGCCCATCAGGGTCTATTGACAGCTGAGGGAGACAGACAGAACTGGTTCAGCTGAGAGGGGAGAGGGAGGAGTGATGGAGAGATGGCTTTGGGGCTCGGGTCGTATTCTCTACTCGAGCTGGCCACTCTGCTAATCAATGCAAACCTGCTCTCTCTCTCTCTCTCTCTCTCCACCTCTCTCCATCTGTAAGCTCTGTTCATAACCTTGATATTATTGTTGGAAGTACTTACTCGACAGTTACGAAACTATCTGGACTCTTTGATAAGAGAAGAAACCGACCTCTTAAAAACACGGCACTGTTTTCATTTCTGAACTCATTGTGTGGTTTGGTGGTGTTTGTCCCTTTTCTTTAGATAACTGCGGAATAAAAGACGTAGATATTTCTAGTGCAGATAATGCACATAAGCAACATAATAACACTATCAAGGCTGATGCAAGGTACATTCCTTACAATGAAAGCATCATGTTTTTTTTTTTTTTTGCAAATCCTTGTGGTCGAGCAGCATTCCCCTGTGGATTAGTGCTTTACAGTCTCAGACTTGGTCAAAGTGAGCTGATCTAGGTTTGCTATGTAATTTTGCTTTGTTTTGTCTTGGGTTCAATTTTGGTTGTCTTTCACATTAGCATTAGTTATGGTTTCACTGCTGTCATATTTTCTCTCTCTATGAACTTCATCTTCTGTCAATAATGTTTGATGATGATTGTGATGATGTTTGATCTGGACATGTGCTGTTTTTTTTTCTTTCTTCTCTTTAATTTCTCACGTCTCATGAGCTGCTTTCATGTGCTGTTTTGTGTCGTCATTGTGTGTGGATCTGGTGTCGGGTCGCTGATTCTCGACCGGCTGCGGGAGCCTGACAGCAAACTCAGCTCAGTAGCTTCTCTCTCTCTCTCTCTCTCATCATTTTCGCTTTAATGCTCTACATTAGTCTGTCAGCATGCGTGAAGACTTTGCTGCTCCTCCTGAGGGTTTCCAGGTTTCTCCTTTGTCAGCCGCAAAAACAATATTTCGGAACAGAACCAATGCCTGATGTATCACTTTCAAAACTGGAGGTCTGATGTGACCGTGGAATAAGCTTCCCTCTGGACTTTTAAGGGAAATGCTGTGTTTGAGTGATATCAGCCACATGTTGCTGTTTTGTTTGTATGTTAGTTATGCTTTTTAAAAAAATCAATTTTCTCTCTCATTTTGCACTTGTTATTTTTTTTTCTCTCCCTACATTAGTTCAATTTATAGCAGCTGCCTCAGGAAGGATTAAAGATTTCCTTATTGTGCCGGGCTGTTTGGAGCGATAATTGAGCAATTAGGTTTGCCACTTCATATTAAGCTACCTGCTTATGTAGTCTTTTCCCCGAACAGTTCCTCCTCGTTGCATGGGGAAATAAGATTCGAGTCATTTTTAACATGGCTGGTGAAGCCACTCCTGGTACTAGCAGTGCTTAGTCTTGTCACTTGTAGCCTCTTTAAAGTTTGTACATCAGGTTGAGGAGCATGTTTGCATTGTCTGTGTGTAATTTACAGTATATGATATATTGTCCTCTCTTGAATGATTGTGAAAGGCTTTTTGGGAAGCAATCATTGCAGCTTGCAACCAGCTCCTGAAATAGCAGCTCACTAGTTAAGCTGTTTTAAGCGATAATAAGATTTTTCCTGTACGAGCTGTAGCACACACGTGTCACAAATTTTTCACCAATAATGTCTTGGGAGCTTGCAAAATATGTGGCAACTTTTGGTAGGTGTTATCCACGCTTCAGTGTCATATATTGGGAAAAAGAGAATCCTGATCTCAGATAAACCATTTTGTGTCAATGCGATGTTTGAGAGACTTGAGATATTAACCTATTCAAGACTGGCACAAAATATTAGTATTGTCTGCTTGAACATCTCTTTCAGTATAAACTGAAGTGAAAATATCAAAGTGCAGTGTCGGTGTTGGCATTTGAAACCCGTATTAGGAGCGCCACAGTCTGTGCCATTTGCAGTTTGAGTTACATTGAGTCTGAAGCTTAAGAGAGGAGATGAGCAAGGACTTTGCCCTAATTATCATGCTGGCTAAACATGCTGTGTCGGTTAAATGGTGTTTGCAACAGGCGCAACCTCTGGCTGCTTATTGCAGCTACTTCCTGACACTCCCAATCAGCTTGATTGATTGGGTCCTAAGCCACTCCCTAACTCTGATTGGCAGCTTAATGACAAGGGGGGGAGGAGAATGGCAAAAGGAGACGGGGCATTTTATGGCACCTCGCTAATCCTAAGTAAGGTCTTCATCTTAAAATGTATGTAAGTACCTCCGTTTTGGGGCTGCAATAAAGGCAGCATCAGAAAAATATTCATCCATAATAATCTGTCTGGGCTCTTTTCTTCGGCTTTCCCAAAACTGTCACATCTATCAAGATTAGGTGACTGGTGGAGCCCAGTTCTCCCTTAAAATTAATCTATCTCACTGAACGCCTGCAACAACTGATGCCGACTGTCCAAGCGTCTCGTGGTATAACCAGCTCTGACAAATATTCAAGGCTCATACCAAACCGCTGATTAGACAGCTAAGCGATCCATCTTCTGAAGACAGTACTGACAGTCATGTTAGCATCCATCTGCATTTGTTTCTCATAGGCAGCTAATACCATTAGCCTTTTGAGAAGGGCGATCAGCCTGTGCTTTTCTATAAATCCTTTCCTTTCACATCCATAAATCAAGACATGGCGGCTTCAGGCTTTTCGAGCATCCTCTTTGACGCTGACCCTTCCTTTGTGTGTCCCTGTTTGTCTTTGACTCTGCAGAGACGTTTAAACGGCAAATGGACCGCATTTATATAAAGCTTTTCTAGTCCACCGACCACTCAGAGCGCTTTACAACAAACGCCACACTCGGGCATTCACACACACACACGCACAGTAATACATTGATAGTAGAGGCTGTAAGGTGTCGACCTGCTCATCAGGCCTGCTTTCTGTACAATGCTACCATATTTCTGTGCTGCACATTCGCACACATGTCTCCATCAGAGGGGTCAGTATCTCACCAAGGACACGCGACGTCTGCTCTTCCTATCATTGTGAGGCGTTTGGTTGCTCACCCACTAATTCACGAGCTGTGTTTAGACTGTCATGAGATAGGTTAGCTTTACCCTACTGATGGTGGCGTCCATCCTTTTGAGGAGCCAGGGGTCAGATCAATGACCTCCTGATCAGTGGACGACCTCCACCCCTCAGCCACAGCCGCACATATGGTGTTAAAGCCGTCTTCTGAAATCATTTATAATAGGCCTAAAATCGACGACATATTGTGTGCTGTCATTTCCTGGAGCTCCGCTTTAAACGCTCTTGATTAAATTCTTTGAATCACAGGTATTTGACGACGCACTTTGCCCGCTCTTGTCTACATCTTCTGTTCAAATGTGTTGATTTCATATCGCATCCTTTGATTGATAAATAGGATCTTGGCATTTTTTCATCTAGGTAGAAGTGTCCCGACGGAGTAAATAGTTTGTAATCAGAGAATTAAAAGAGCATTTAATCTTAAAAGGCCTGTCGTGCAGAATCGCTTTGATGTGAGCTAATTCAATATGAGCGTAACCTGAGGGCACTCAAGATGGAGATTGGGGTTACGATAAGATGTGCCTTTGGAATACTAGCGGAGCTGGCACACCCAGTGAAGGCTAATTGTGTAAAGGAAGTCTTTTCTTTAAACCCTTCCTGAGAATATGAATAAGATGAATTAACAGCAGCTGATTGTGTGCCACCACAGGACTTGTGCCAAACTTGTCTGATGTAGCGGAACTTTGAATGATAGAAACTGCCTGTTGTTTGAAGCAGAGGTCAATCTTTGGAAATACTTTTTGATTTTTCTTGTTTTGGAAAATGACAATTATCAGAGCAGTTTGTTGCTTCAGATGTAATTTACATGTCATGTATCATATTTCATTACATACTATTGAAGTGTTTTAGAGCTGTTTGTTCTGTCGAGCTTGTTAGAGGCTAAGAAGAGTAGAAGACTAGTAGAGTGTGTGTGTGAGAATATGAACTTGTGTGTGTGTGCGATACTGAAATGAGGCTGCATGCTCAGCACACCGCTCCAAGGTAAATAAATATTTTAAAAAAAGCAATGAAATGATAATTCAAAGAGGCTGTAAATACGCTTTTTTTCGTCCACAATTGAAGAAAATGACTAATATTTCGGTTGGATCATAGATCAACAACAACAACTCAACACTTTTCAGCCAGTGAGTTCAAAAGTAGTCAGATTTCTGGCCTGATTTCCTGCTTTTGCTGCAGAAGAAAATCTCTGTTCCAATTTGAAATTTCAACACGGCCTAAATAAAACCTCCCCTCCGCTGTATTTTGAAATGCTCCATGATAGCGCTTGATGGTTTTGCTGGAGCTCTGCCTCATAAGCCAACTAAATAATATCTTTGTTGAAATGTTGGCAAATTGCTTGCACCGTTTCCTGGCCAGCGAAGAAGACTTGGGATGTTGTCGTACTCACTGCTGTTGATAAATTGATTGAAATTCCAATGTTACAAGCTTTTCATGAGCACAAATTCAGAATCTTTATTCACAAATTTTCTGTGTGGAGTGTAAAATTGCAAACTAAAGATCAATAAATACACCAATATTTTTTTGGAATTCACTTTACTGAATCACTTTAAGGCCTTTTAAAACAATCACTGGACACTGGAGGCGCAGGAGGAAAAGGTGTCGCCATGTAATTGCGAGCAGATTGACTTCTACAAGACCGGCCATTTGGTACAATTCTAATTAATCCACTAACTCTCCACGGGGCTGCTGTTAGCACCACAGCCGTTCACACAAACTTACTTGGCCAAGGACACCAGCTAAGAGGAGTTTAATCAACGTGATGGATAACATTTGTCTTTACAGCTCTCGCGGCAATTCCCATGTTAACCATTCGAGGCGATGGCGCTTTTCCTTCCAAATGTTCTTGGCTGTTTTCTGCTGGCAAGTGATAAGTTAAAGCAGAAACCTAAAGGCGGTGACAAAAGTAGAGCCACCGCCGTCAGGAGCGGGGGGAAAAAGGGGGGACAATGGAATACAAGAATGCACCTAGACATTTAAAAAGACAGATAAGTTTTAGGGCTGACGTGTTATTTTTCTAATCTGTATTCGGAGGCTTCAACAACCTTTATTCAAAGCCAGAGTGCAGACGGCCAAGACTTTGATGTGTGATGCAACCAAGATGCACCAAGAAAGCGTTCAGACAATTAATGAGAGGCTGAATCCGTGCGGCTCATTTGTGAATCCTTCTTTTCAGAACCACAAAAACCTCCGTTACATTCGCGTGTGTGCACTGTCACCTTCTACGTAATTTCAAAAGCTGCTGTTTTGACATAACTGTACAAGGACTTGCACATGTTGCTCCCTTAGGGGAACAGTATTGATTTATAGCTTCCTCCTCAATACAAAGAGAAGTGTCCTAGAGCACCACAAAAGGATTTCTGAATAGTAAGGACCAACGTTTTCAACATTAAAGGCCTTTTTGAACCATTATTGATTCATCTCATGTCCGTATTTCCATAGTGGTGGAGGCTAGTGGGCATCTATTGAAATTTCCTATAGAAGCTTTTTTTGTTGCTGTTTGCTTTGGTATTTTCGAGCACACCAACACTGCGATTTCCTTTTCAAAGTTTTGTCTCTGCTCGGTTCAATCTAAAGCAGAATGGAGCCACATTTGGCTTTCATGCTGCTTTGAGTGCAATAAATCCTGTTATGGATAATGATAAATGCCTCTTGAGTGATAGTTAATCACCGACTGGCAAGAAACGCAGCCTTTTCGGGGGCCTTGATGTTATTTATGAAATTGCAGATTATACTCTATCATCACCTTATTTCACACACGGAAAATGCAGCGCAAGATGACGTGACCGTAATATCCTCCGAATGACTGGGGGGGAGGAGGAGGAGGGGGGGCATAAAGAGGTTACCTCGTGCTGTATCATAAAAGCCAGTGTGTGGCCCATATGTTCGCCGCCTGCACACGGCGCTGGCGGGACAGATATTCACCGAGGGATGGGGGTAGGGTGGGGGTGTTGGGCTGGGGAAGCAGGGAGCTGTTTTAATCAAACAGCCCCTCCAGCTGTTGCCCACCAGGTGAATTGCAAAGTGTCTTCTACTGGCACAACACGCCAGTGAAGGAGAGAAGAGTCCTCGCGTGTCAGCTGTTCCTTATTGTAGCTCGCACTTCAGCTGGACTCTGACAAGGCTGCAGAGGAAGCGGCGCACAGGACGGAGGGCTGCAGCACTGTGTAATCATGGGAGCTGACAAAGGGCTTTTTTTTTTTTTTATAATATATAAGCTGTCACGGGTTGCCTCATGCTATGCTGCGTGCATAGGGTGAATACGCATCAGGCGTGATGTGATGTCATGCACGCAACTATTCCCTCCACCCGTGCATCTGATATCCAAACAGGCAACGACATTTTTGTCGTACAGGTATTTTTAGGATTTCTTTGCAAAAGAGAAGGCTAACATGATTTGACTAACATCACGCGTTACCATCTGGAATCGTTGCCACCGGCGATGTAGTAAATAATTAGCAAACGAGGACGACCAACATCAGCGCGAATCGCAACTTTCACAGAAGTGGCTCGACAACACAAAAGAGTCAAACTGCAAGTTATCGTAACATTCACATGAAAACTCAGCAGTCGCCGCGGCGGAGAACAAAGACGACATGAGAAAAACACCGAAGAAAAAAAAAACAAACGCTGCCTCCGTCATGAATATTAATATTTGCAATTGTTTTGAGTCTCATTCAACGGAGCAAAAAAACCCAACAAAAAACGTGATTGACAGCTGGATGGCGATGGTGCACCAATCAATCAACCACTTGAATGAGCGGTATTCCCAATACCATATGCTGCCTACGTGTAGGACACAGCGCTGTCTCTTGGACGCACTACCAATCTGCATTTTTTATAATTTGATTTGAATGACTAACAAGACCGACCAAGCGGGTCCTTGTAGAAAGGGCTGAATATTCAGTGAAAATGTTAATGCATCATTTTATGGAAATCAGGCGCAGAGCCAAGAGGCAGCAGATTTCTCAACACCTGTTTGCTTTTGATGTTTTGCCACAAACTCGCAGCCAATTCAATCCACAAAGTGAAGACTTTACTTTTACTTGAGGGGACTATACTCAAAAAATACTAAAACAGTAGACAGATCAGCGTGTGTGTGACTCAGGCTCTAATGAGTTAATGGCTCTATAGAAGGCACATTTCAAGGATGATAAAGTAATTAACGGATCTATGTTGGAACTTTTCTCGAAGAAGAGAGGGAATTCTTCTTTCTCCCCGCCTCAGAAGCAAAAGTCTGTCCCATGAAATATTCAAAAAGCTGTTTTTCCCTGGGATAGTAATTCATCATCTATATATAGCCTCCTTTTTATCACTCTTCCTGGATCATGGATGATTCCTGATTCCGGCGATGCATTTTTATCCAGACTTAGATGATGAGAAGAATGCTGGATGAATAAAATATTCAGCTGCCTACTTAGTCATGGTGACTGTGTGACTGAGTGTGTGTGTGTGTGTGTGTGTGTGTACTGGGGAAGGGAGGGGGCTATCATGTAAGTAACCATAAATAACCAGTGAACCATAGCTAAACATAGTTCAGGCTCAGGCAAAGGGAGTTAAATTGTGATTTCAGAGTAAGTATGAGAGTGACTGGATATAGAAGTGGAGTTGTACCTGCAGTGATTTAGTGTGCGAGAGGCTGAAGCAGTAGAGATGAAGATATTAGACAGTCTCTTGTTAATACCTGAGGGCGAGACAAAAAATGAATTCCATACCAACAGGAGCAGAGTTCGAAGGTAATCAACACCTCCACATGGGGCGTAAAGTGTCTCTGAGCTGAAATTCTCAACATTTTCTGTGAAGTGGTCCCTGAAGGAAGCTGCATAAATTACTCATTTTCCGCCCCAACCAACTAGCACCGCACTCACATACAGTCACACATTATTTTAAAAGACAAAAGTCTGTGAATCTCAAAGCTGCGGATTATTCCACTTTAACACCTGATACAATTTCAGCTCTCTATCCAGCTAAATACTGTGAATCCTTGATCGTGCCTGCACCTAGCACACTGTGTTTCATAGAGGAGAGAGATTATTGAAACTTTTTTTTTTTTTATCTTGGCTTCTGTGGTGTATCTTGCGAGGGATTGGGATGGGCCGAACAAGGTACCTTCAAAGAGCTCGGAAGGCTTTGATGAGTCCACTTCCTGTTCCTCGTGGATCAACGGGGCCGTGGCCTCGACTTGCTCCGAGGAAGACAAAGTCCCTCCTTGAACTCATAATCAGCTCCGGGAGGAGAGCCATGTGATGGACTTGGACTCATGAAATGAAATGGCCGCATGCGACCTGTGGTTTCACTGTGGGACTGCGCATGCTTTGATTTCAGGGTACTCGGCTCTTTGTGAAATTAAGACGCTGGTATTATCTTTTATTAGAATAGATGCCTTGGCAATTTATTTTCATCCATGTGAGCCGTCTGGATATTGCAGGTATTAAGATGTAATTGTGGGAAATGACATATTTAGCATGAGGTTAATCATTTAAAGACCAGCTAATTAACATGGTCAGTTGTTAGTATGATGGGATGATTCAGGCAAAAGCATACAGTGCTTCAACAGAGCACATTCGTACATTTATAAAAGCCCTGTTGAAGAAAGAAATGAACTTCAAGTCAAGACTTGACAGTGTGTACCAGCCATGTGCTGTTGATTGACACTAATGTCCCACAAAGTATGAACTAAAGGAAGCTACTCACAGGTGCAACTAATTTAAACTGTAGGTGACTCCATAAAGATCTAAAAAAAATAGATCAACATATTTTTTACTTTTCACCTTTATTAGTGTTAGAGTTTCACACTGGACAAAAAAAGCCCGACTCACACCCACTAGTATTCATTCCCGGGTCAAATGACTCTGCAGTAGACACAGGTATTAATTGCCATCAGGTCTGATCAGCAGTGATGGAAACATGACACCTGGGAGGACATACCAGTTTTAACCACCCTCTCCAGTATAATGCCATGACATGAGATTTATTGCTTTCTACAATCTGGGAACAACATGAACGGCAACATTGTTCAGTCGGTGTTGGGTTTGAAGGAGAGACTCAAGTAAAAGATATAAAAAAAACCCCAACTGTATCATTGTCACTGTCCTGATAGCTGTTTTTTACTGTTCCATGTTTTCTGGTGTGTTTGTGTTGTTGAACGTGACCAGAAAAAGACACATAGGCAATATTGTTTAATGGCAATGGAAAAGAGTCAGTGGCCTAATTTTATTTCTTGGTGGTATAATACCATAAAGGTATGTTGATTTCCTTTATATTAACAGGACAGACCGTGTTTAAGATTAGTATTTTGTGTGTTCTCCGACTATGGAGTATGGAAGTGGGACACATCACTGTTGACTAATTCTGAATTTAGGATTGAAAGATGGAGCACAAAATAGAACCATGATACCTGTCAAGTCTGCATTTCTACATCTAATCCTATACTTTAATATCAACAGACAAATAGAAGATTTGACTTGACTGCAGTAGTCAGTTCATTAGCCAAATTACCGCTTCATTAAAAAAGACTTGAATTTATGTCGGTTATCATATTGACACTTGCTGAAATGCGACACTGCTGTTGTCAGAGTTCAAACGTCCTCCCTCACAAACAGGATGGGACTCGAGGCTGGACGGACTTTTGAGCCGAGATGAGACGAGCCGCGGGGCGCTCGCCGCTCAGCCAGGCGGCAGAGATGACCAAAGCAAACCCCTGTGTCGCCGGGTTGGCAACGGGGCCCCCAGGAGACATGCGTTTAATGTTTAAATGCGGAATATTAAATGCGAATTGGAACAGGCACTGTCTTACAGCAGCACGAGCGCGCATTAACCAAAGTGTCCCATATTTCAGTACATTTAGAAGAAATACAACGTCTGACTCGCCTACGAGCAGATGCAGGCAGCCGGGATGTTTGTGCTGTAATTTCCCTTCCTCTCGAGGGAAGGTGCAGCTCGAGCAGGTGTATTAAAAATGCTGCGGTGGGGAAGAGACACTTTAATCAACCTGTCTTGAGCAGAACTCTCTATGACATGCAGCGGACAAAGCGTGCACAACAATATATATAAAGCAGATGGCCTGAATAACTTCAGAGTAAAGACAAAATAAACCGCCTAAGGAAGGAAAAAGGTGCCTAAATTGTTTTGGTGTTGTGCTTGTTAAAGTTGTGCCTCACTTTCGCCGAGCTGCTGTAGTGATTTTGAATTTTAGAAAAAATACTTCTAGTGTGTTACTTGGCTGCAGTTTGCAATCCAGAGACATATGAGCTGTATCACTGCCATGCATGTCCCCCACCTGCTCCAGTCTGAGCTTCTGCTGGACTCGACTTTGTTTTGTGCATCTTATTAAGTCATTCCATCTGTTTTTCATTCCCTTTAATGAGTCCTGTTGCATTC
Source organism: Centropyge bicolor (assembly GCA_037975185.1). Taxonomy (NCBI): domain Eukaryota; kingdom Metazoa; phylum Chordata; class Actinopteri; family Pomacanthidae; genus Centropyge; species Centropyge bicolor. The sequence goes on from JBBMOC010000014.1 coordinate 416,160, forward strand.
CTTTTTTTAAAAAAAACAAGTCATTATAAATGGAGACTATGCAAAATGTATCTCCAATCTTAAAACTGAAAGCCAAATAATTGATTGAAAGTGGAGTTGAACTGCAGCCATTTTAAATTGATTTGGAATCTGTTATTGCACTTCTTTAGCATCACTATCATATTTTTTTTATTTTTTTTCCTGAGCTTGCATATCTTTCACAGATCACTCCTTCTGACTGCATAATTACCTGCTGCCTTAGTAAATCAGGTGCTAATTACCTGCAGTTTGGGAGAAAGAAGCAGCGCGAAGTTGCCCTCCGTTTTCACAGATACAAATCTGTCCCTCTGTGTCTGTAGGTCTTTCCTTGCAAACGTCCTCCTGCTCCCAGGAAGTGGAGGGTATCACTTTGTTTGCTATGAACAGAAGGAGACCTGAATACTGAGCTGGGGCCACAATAACAAGTCTTCATCAAAAGAAGAAGTAAAGGATATCATATTCCTGAACAGGGTGATTGACAGGTGATGTCTGGAGAGCCGAGAACAGAAGCATCACGGCAGTAAATTCTTAACGCTGACGTTGCAAAATTAAAAGCAAAAAGTCAGAAATGAAAATCATGTGCTTGTGCTATTTGAAGAATACGACATCACATGATTAGCGTCTTTGCACAGAAGCAACCCGTCAGAAAACCTAACCTGAACAATTGCCGTGTGAAACGCCGAGACATGAGCGCTGACAGACTGAGCCGAAAGAGAAAAGTGTGGCTTAACTGAAGATTTCCCCGCAGACCCTGAATACCAGGTAACACTGCTCTCCCACTTAATTGCCCCTTACAGTTAAGAGTCATTTTCTCAGATCCAGGAAGGGGGCTCCGGTCTTGATTTGCTGTTAACAGCCCCTCAGACCGCCACATTCTCCAGACAAGGCTATATTAGACTTTAATTAATTCTGTGGCCAGCAATACTCAAAGGTAATGGGGATGCAGGTATGCAGCTCACAGCACAGGGCTGCAGCTCTGTAATGAACAACATGGCCAGAGTTCAGAGTAGATGTCTGGCGCGGGACGCTGCGGAAGCTTGATTCGAGAGAATGCAGGTGGGGGGAGGGGGTTGTACACTTGGTTACCTGCGTTTAACTGGATGTTGCTGGAGCGTAATTTTGCTGTTTCCCATGATTTTTGGACTATTTTCTAGTAAAGAGACTTGTGTCTAAACTGGAAATGCTGAGATATGGTTTGGCCTGACTGCAAGAAATTGCCTGCTGTTTTCTGAGTGGAATAAGGACGTTTCCTTTCTGTGGATTTCTCAAGATGCTTCAATGCTAAATATGTGTGAATATGACAAACTAGACAGGCATAAAGTGCATGTAGACAGTAAGGTCTAACACACTCCTGGTGCAGGTCAGTCTGGCAGTGTCCATCACGGATTACAGGCTCGCATTGGTTATTTTGTACTCTGTATGTTTGGGCAACAAATGCGAGCTGTGTTCCACGAGGCTTTGAGATAATCAGTGAATTACTCTCACGATAGCAGCGATTTATAATACATAGCCTCAGAGGGGATTGTCGCAGTAATTGAAACACCGAGAATTCACTCCGTTGCCCAAATACCATTCTGCTGTCGGGCGCGAGTTCAAGTCAGTTTTATTTCTATAATGCAAAATCATGACAGAAGTGATCTCAGGGTGTTTTTCCATATAGAGCGGGTCTACACCAAACTCTTTATCTATAGTGCGTCATAAACTCTACATCTCTGACCTTCTTGTTTTCAGATTTGATTCCAGACATCTTAATGAGAACAGCATTTTTTAAAGCTTCAGAGATTGGAAGAGGTTTCTATTTTGTGCTCTGAAGAGCCTCTGGTTGTGTTGTGTACAGGTTATGTATCGTCACCACATCTTATCGCTTATCAGTCATGTTTTATATCAGAGAGCCTGAATACAAAGTACTTGTGCTTCCTCTACATGTGTTTTCTAAAAGAATGGATTCAGGAAAAAGTTGATACGCAGCTACACAGCTGATACTAAAATTTGATTCATGCGCATTAATAAGTCCAACATGCTGGATAAACAACTTCAGAGGGAAAATTAAGTGTCTCTTTAACGGCGAAGTCAAAGCTGGGCTCGACACCATTGCGTGTTTTTGCCTCTTTGGTCACAGATCAGCAAGCATGGTGCACTTTACTGATTTACTAACTGGCTTTTAAATAAATATCAAACGATTGCTTCTTCTGCTTCTCGCGACCATTTACAGCCACCAAAGTCACTTCATGCAAGTTTGAATTGAGCAAAAATATTTTTCATGGTTAGTCGTTTAGTCTGGTGCAGTTGTGATAATACTGACATGGTTGAATTTTGTGTTAAAGGCATGTTTGGGTGCAAACAACTGACTGGTGACACAGATTTATCTTCTTTAGTGTATTCCTCCACCCCCTAACAACTCTATTGTATCAAATGCACATTCATCAGCGTCCAACCAGTCATATCTCCTGAAGATTGACACATCATTATAGTTTTTCGTTGTGAGAAACAATAAGAAATAGTCCTGAATGTGTTCTTCTGAAAACATCTGAAACTTTCCAATTATGGATTTCTGGATCATGTGACCTCTTGTGATGATATTGGTTTGTTGCAGCTTTGATTCCAACAATAGCCAAAAACATTTCTCTCCTCTAGCAGACTCATATTAGGTAATACCCGACCTCTTGAGATTGACAACCATTCAGAAACAATCAAATGACAATAGTGACACCAGCAGTAGAACTAATAATTGAAGCAGTTGCACGAGGAGCAGGAGCAGCAGTTTAAATAACTGTAATTGCATCAGCAGCAATTTATGCTAATTGGCCTTTTTCACAGGAGACATTTTGACTTGTTAAAGCAGGAAAACACACCTTTACACATGTGGTTTTCCTTCCCTGGCAAAATTTCCTCAGTCATAAAGGTTTGTGGTATTAGTGCCAACACACAATATAATCAACAAACGATCACAGCTTCATGAGCAGTGTAAGATGTGTTGATAGTACAACAGTGGTTTTAATGATCTCGGTGGTACTAGCTGCAATATTTGTAGCATTAGGAGTTCATGATTTCCTATCCAACATCAACAAGCTTAAATCAGAAGAATTTCGAGTTCACACGCAGGTTAACTTGTATATCAGACATCTGCTTATGTGGAATTAACATCCTGCAGCACAGCTCCTTCCACCACCCAGAGAGAGAGAGCGAGAGAGAGAGAGGGAGAGAGCTGTTTGTTTATTTTCAGGAGCACGTCTCTAACTCAGGTACAAACTCTGCAAAAAGTTCTCCGGGTTCAACACATCATATTCATCCAGGGAAGAATATGCAGGATATGATATCGGTAGATTCCTGGTGATCGGTAATGCTGTTTTAATCAAATCTCCTTGTACGAAGGCTTCAGTCAGCAGGATGCCACCTCTGCGCAGAGTGAAGGTCAAGGGGAACGTCTAAGATCAGCGCTGCTGGCGAGCTTAGGCAGGGCACAACAGTGTGTAATCAGAGGGGATTAAATTGAAACACATTTTGATTCACCTTCATCGTGGTAATATCTGCTCCTTTCATAACACGCTGACTCAACCGGCCGAGGACACAAAGCGTCGTTTGCACACACACACACACACACACACACCTTGTCCACCTTTTTCTTCAGAAACCAAGCGGCTCCGTGCGAAAAACACCACACACAAACATCATATCTACAATTATTTGCATGCAATCGCTCGCACGCATGCACACGCGGCGCAACCCCCGCTGAGGTTCATTTCTGCTGTTACGAAGATAGTGTTATTGATGTGATGGGTCACATTGCAATTTAGAGGCAATTAAAAGGTAATGAATGTGCTCAAATGAAACCTGTGTCTGGAGGGCATTTGCAGTGTATGGTAGAGATGATATATTTGTGTGTGTGTGTGTGTGTGTGTGTGTGTGGTGGACACAACCATTCGTGTAGCTTTGAGCTGGGATAAAAGATAACTCAAAGAAAAGTGCCTTTGAACATGACCGCTATTATAACATTTTAATAGTTCTGGCTGTATGTAAATCTGGTTAAAGTATAGTCAGTGCACTTACCACAGCAGCCGTGCAGCACATGCTCCTGTGATCAGCAACAAAATACTTAATGGTCAGATTTATTTCCCCTCCATTCATCCTGTTAGACATAGGTAGAATTGGCGTGAAATTGAACGCCGTGGTGGCCCCCGACAGTTACTGACCCCCCCCCTCCCTTATCTTGACATGCACAGAGGGCTAAACACCCTGTGACAAATTCATTTCGAACAAATTAAGTTTTCAAGTGGAACGGTTCACAGCCTCAACTATCAATTAAGGACTCGCAGAAATTCGCCGTGCTCCTCTCTGAGTAGAATCATTTTGGGCGGTTCATTGTGTGAAAAGACCTTGATACATGCACCCGACTCAGACATGTGTCTTCTAGTTACACCAGTCTTCTTTTGTGTGTTTCCCTTCGCCAGCAATTTTTAATTCCTCATCTGTCTTGATACATGTTGGACACAGTGAAAAACACTGGTGCAGCCGTATAAATATGAACCATACTAAACATCAGTATTTGTGCGCTGAATCTATCAAGCCACAAGCATTTTTCTGTCTATCTACTGCAGGCGCTTAACAACCTAACAGGAGGAGGGAAAAATGTTTTCTTGTCGTGCACAGATGTGTTTCCCTAAAGACACACTGCCTGCCATTATAAAGGAGGAACTTATAGCAGTATTACTCATTTTCATGTTCATTAGATCTCCCTAACCTTACAAACCTAACCAGGTATTACTTCCTAACTGCTCTCCTAGGTGTTTTTAATTAGTGAGGAATCCTCGTTATGTGAGGCAGATGGCACAATCCTCTGTCTTTTGTTAAAGTCACACTAATTAGGATTCTGCGAGAAGATGCGTCCAACCAGAATCCTTAATAAGGGAGCCTGTTAAGCCAAGTAATAAGAAACCTGATGTCTCCACGACAGAGCCTCACCTTGAAACTCGAAAATAGAAACCAGTCAATTTTTTCAGCGCGGACCTTTTGTCAGTTCTCTCTCTTGGCGTTTGTTAGAACTCACTGTGATGATGTGTTTAAGAGACTTTTCTACTTTGATTAACTTTGTAAAAGTCAGTTTTTTTTAAGCAGCTGATTAAACAGCATGTCATCGCTAAATGATGCGTTCAAATTCCGCCGGTGAAAAACGAATTAATGATCGCCGATTACCTAGATATCAACTGTTAAATTAACCGTCGGTTGAGTCAGAGAGGGAAAGCTGCACACGCGAGAGAACGTCTGCTGGCTTTTGTGTGAATGGAAATCGCTCACACATCAAACCCCCCCACATGTCAGTCCTCTCTGGGCCTTCCAGCTCTTTGAAAGCAGGACTTTGAGGAAGATTTGTAGACGCTCTCATCTGAGTCCAGATACCCTCTTCTAAACAAGCACAGATGGCAAATTAAGGCAAATATGGCCCAGAATGAGTCTAAGTGAATTTTGGCTTCTTCCACTGAATTGGGTCTGACAGAAAATGATGCTGGCTTGGGGTTTCGACATTCACAAACATTATGATTCCCACTCCGTCTCCAGGAATTATTGTCACCTGGCTTTAATTGCCGTCACTATCGCTCATACTCTATATTGTATAAAAAAAAAGAATATATTTGATAGACTGATGCACTGTGAGAATGAATGTGTGTGTGTGTGTGTGTGTGTGTGTGTGTACAATTTATAGCTGTGTCATTGTATGGCATTTTACATTTTAGTGATTGTTACATCAATCTTTTTATCTTTAAAAAAAAAAAAATCTTTTTTTTTTTTTTTTGCAGTTGTTCTGCTTATTAAAATCCTGGCCTTTTCCAACTATTTCTACAATATCCCGTATTCCCTGACGCCCCCCGTAAACCCATCCCCCATAATCAGGCATTTTTCAGTCACACATTACAGAAACGAAGCAACAACGCTGCACCAATTACAACGCGTAGCTGCCAGCTGTGTGCATTCATTTTCTCCAGCGTCTGCATCGATGCGGCGACGTCCACCAACAATGCTAGAAGAGTTTCGCGCTAATAAGGCGAGGATCGTGTAACGAGGAACATCCTTACGCATGCTAAAAAAAAAACAAACAACCCATGCATGCTCCTGTACTGCAAAGCTCGTTTCTGGAATATTTTGACAATTACATTGTTTACATTCATATTCACATTTGCAAGTCTCTGTAATTTCTCTGCGAATCAGCAACTGTCAATTAGTGTTGCAACGTTAAACGGCAGGATATTATGCAGCTTGAATGCGCCACATGTTTGCATTGTTGCCCCTGCATGCTACCAGAGCATGATGGAAAGAAAACAGGAAGGTTCTAGGCTTTCAGTTCACAGGCCTCTTCTGCAGCCTGCTGCTGAAATGCAATCTTCCAAAAGTAAGGAAATGATTAACTGTCATAATTGCAAACACAAAAGTATAGAATTCAGCCATTCTGATATATTGGTTGCTTACCTTGGAAAAGGACAATATATAGTATAAATCGCTAGACTTTCCTGGTGTGCAATCAATAACGGTTCAATAGCTCCTCATCTCCCCTGTGTACTAATGGCCAAAGCTGGCTTTACAGAAACAAACAAGGCTGTGCTGAGAAAGACAACTCTATAATCTGAGCTTCCTGCTTCAATTCTGTGGTATTACTCAAACAACAAAGAGTTACCAGTCCACCGCTGATTCATTTTCCATTTGGTCGGGTTACAGCGCCTTGTGTTCTGCATCTCTTTTATTCAGCATCAGTCGCTTTTTCTTTTTTTTTTTAAAGAACCAATATCGACATCATAATTGGGGAGAATAATGCGCCACTTAATTCAATTTGCTTTTTAAGATGGAATTAATAATAGGAAGGGTGAATGGAATTTTCTACCTGAATCATTTTCATAAATCTTGATAATGAAGTTCACTCCCCTGTTGGCTCTAAATGTCACACCTTGAACTCAGAAACATGGTGCCTTTCTCTCAAACCAATTAATCTTTAGGATGAACTCTTTCCCTTTCCCAAGAACAAGCTCTCTATTATAGTCAGTCGTCTTTCTGGCAGAGTTTCCCTGCCTTGTCTATGATATCATCGTAATCTTACAAGACGGTGCATAGCACTTCTGTATTTTAAACAGGCAATCTTCTCCACAGAATAAAATTAAAGAATGTGGGAGAGCATACAGCCAGGTCCGTTGTTTTATTGTATGCCTTAATTAAAACACATTATTGGTCACTAATAGGTGATAAATTTTATATTGCCCACTTCCAAAAAAGTAGACGCTGTGTAAAATGTAAATCAAATAGAATGTGATAACTTGCTGATCCTTTTTAAAACTCAGATAAAAACAGTACAAACACACACCACAGGTAAACAGGTTCATTGGTAACAGGTGATAGTATCATGATTGCGTATGAAAGGTTCATCCTGGAAAGACTCAGTCGTTCACAAGCAAGGATGAAGAGAGGTTCAACACTTTGTCAAACACATGATTGAATAATGGAGATTACTATATGTGCTCAGGAACACATTCGTAAAGCTGTAGTCAGTAAGCACAGTTTGTTTGCAAATGATTGCATTCAGTTATTTACATTTTACATAGCGTCCCAACTTTTTTGGAATCAGGGTTGTAGATTAAAAACCAATTTCATGGCTCTTATACTCTTCAACACACAGTCAAAGACATTCTCCACAATTGCAAACAAAACTATTAATAAAAAAAATGGATGCATCTTTATTATATTGCCACTAAATGCTTTGCAACTTAGGCAAAGCATATTGACAACTTGCCATTGGAAGCTGATCACGTTCAACTTTGACATCTTGTCATCAAATTCCCTCTTTTAGTGTTGATCCTGTCAGAGTGACTGCAAAACTCATAGTGTATCAGAATTTGTATAATTTGTTACAAAAGACCAAATTCACATTTGAATAAACAGATCTATGAAAAATCCCTCCCTAGTAAAAGCTTATTGTGGTCAGTGGAAGCTGCAACCTCATTGCAACGCAGATGAAAACATAAGCCCTAACACACGTGGATATAAACATGACGACGAGAGGAAACAGCAGCACCTCAGCTGAGTGAGGCGGCTCTGTCGCCTGTGTGGGAATAAAGATCAGCCTGTTAGGGATGACTCGGCAGGGCTGCGGCGTAGAGAGGATGCTACTGACCGAGGAGATCGTGTTCTTGTAGCCAGCTTGAATTCACCTTAAACAGAAAGAGAGGTAGTGCAGCGGCAAGACGTTGTGGGAGGGCGAATGGAGGATTTCATAATGTGGATTTGAGGAAAGCAAATCCCACTCACCAGCTCTATTTCAAGACCATCCTCCGTTAAGAAGGGGATGGTTATTACTGAGCAGACATGGCTTGGATGTAAAGGAAATACATGCAGACATACTGAGTATAAGGTAGATTTGAAACTTCTATTTTGAGATAATCTCGTCAGTAGGTGCTTATGGCGCCCTCCAGGTTTTGAGCTTGACCTCGCTGTGCTGCAGTATTTAAACACTCGCTTCAAAGAGCTCTCCACATCAAACTATCAATACCTCTTTGCGATTACGCTCCTTTGACTAACTCGGTCTCGCTGTGCCCTCATCCACAAAAAAAAAAAAACAAAAAAAACCCCACTCCGACTGCACAAGAGAAGGTTACTCAACGACTTGACCTGTAGAATTTTTTTTTTTTTTCTGAAGCGCCACAGAAGCAGAGGTGAGCGGTTAGTTCAACCTCTCGCAACGCCTCGGTGCGAGCCTTGAATTCAAATCCCCCCGCAGATAATGGGGGGCATTAAGGAGACACGTGTGAGGAGGTCTCACCTTGAAGCGGCGCTCGCGTTTCCTTATGAGGCGATTTATTTTGAAGTAATTAAGTCGCAGGTTGGAATAAGTTGGTGGCGTTTACAGTCGTATGGGAGGAAATGGCAGGATGCACCTTAAGCACTCTGATTTTTTTTTCTTTTTTTTTCCCCTAAAGAACAAATTAAATGCAATAACAAGAGGGTGATGCAAAGAGGGCCAGCCTGCCTCGCCCCTCACTTCAGCCACAATAAATAGCCCGGGCTCCAACCACATTCGTCATATTGATTTTTCTTTAATGATATGCACAAGAAAGTAATTTCCTTGTCTCTGCATTGTCAGCGGTGACTAATCAGATTTTCCCGAGACAACCAATTCCATACCTCAAGGAAATGCTTGGCTACAGATACTGGTCATCCAAGTGACACAGACCATCTCCTCACAGCTCGTACAGGCGCCATCTCTCTCTGCACACAAGCCTGGAATACTAAGTTTCTACTGTGCCCTTGTGTTTTTAAAGCAGCATGTGCGCCATCGACCAAAGTTCCCTCTGATGCATTTAGCCCTATATTTCTTGTTCAGAAAATTCAATACTTCCTATTGCACAAATGTGTCCAGATATTTCTTTATGTGCTAAGTAAAAAAACGTACTCAGATGGGAAAACTCTGCTGAGCTGTGAGTCCGTTTGTGTTTCCCACCGCAAGTACTAACCAGAGACAGAGCAGCTCTCAGAGAAAACTGACCTCAGTTCATTACTAGACATTTTCTTTTTACAATGATCCATCAGCGGGGAGGCTCCAGTCGGTTTATGGCGAGCTTTTCATTGACCAATAAACAGCGCAAAAAGGCAAAAGCCTCCGATAGTTTATGCATTGTTTGTGGGATTTTCATATGCTTGTCTTCAATATTTAACCTTGGACCCGAGCGAAATTTAAATATCCAATCAATCACGCCATATTAAAGTTGAATGCTAATCGCCATCGGCTCATTACTATTTCACGAGGCGGCTCCATTTATGAAATGTCACTCAAAATAGTGTACCCACAAGCCAATCGATGTCGGCCGTCTTTCCGTCTGAATGTTTCATTTGCTGTAAATACAGAAACAGAGAGATATGGATTGGGGGCAGGCAGTTAGACGCCCACATGTGGTTTCTGTGCCGGGCGGGGGCACGCTGAAAAGGCATTGATCAGCGGTGGGGCTCAGTGTACGGTTTCCTGGAGGCCTGGTCTAAAGCTACGACCGAGGCCTACCCGGGCCGAGATGTTTGGAGTCAACTGGTGACCTTTGAGGTTGGTCTGAGACCGTGCTATTGATAGAAGAGCAGATACGGTTACTTCACCACTGGAAGTTGTCATTTTTCAATCTCTGATATCAGGCCAACATTGTGCAGGTTTCATTGCTGGAATAGATGATTTATGAAGAGGCTTAAATACTACATACATTAATGTGTTGTATAATTATAGAAACATTTTATTTACATTATTTCTTCTCTCACTTTGTAACAGAAAAAAGAACAAACTTTTGTTTAGTAGCTTCCCATGTATACACAAAACTTTAGACATAAATATGTAAATCCAACAGTGAAAGGTAGAGTTTCAAACATGACTTTGTTGACCCTTTTAACGTCGCATTGGATGTGTTTTACATCCATTGTCACAAAAGTTACTCACCGTTTAACCTCTTCTCCGTAACAGCAGAGAGACGATAAATAAGCCAGAGTGGGTGATGTGGATATGCTATTATGCAAACTGAATCATAATGAATCATCCACCATACGCCGAAAAACAATGTGATTCCCTGTGTGCAACCACTAAAACACTGTTTGCAAGAATTAAAATGAGACAAGACATAGTATGAGTGCAGCATCCCTGCCACAGTGAAAAATCTTTTAGTCGCCAGCCTGCACCTGAAAGAAGAGGTGGCTCCATTTTTATAGGTGATAAATTAGGTGCTGAATTTCACTACTAGTTAGTGTCCCTGGACCTTCCTATAGGAGCTTGGCATTGGAACATGCCTCCTGGTGGTCACCATCTTTATTAAACTCCAGCAGATGTCAGTAAAGCCACAATTCTTGTAAATAAGTAGTGTATGTTGACAATAACAAGAAATGTGCCCAGAACTGAATTTCTCAATATCAGTGACAGTGGTGTAAAAAAGTGCCCCAGTATCATTAACAATTCTAGTTTTATCAAAGCATAATAATGTGGATTACATATTTTCTATTATTTGTAAAATATATACATCAGGATACAGTGTATATTCACTGATGAGGAAGGACAACTAATAATATAGGAATAGTGATTCATGCTTTAGCCTTGCCCAGAGGTATGGAGTGGTTACATTGTGTGTTGACCCTTAGTTGTCCTCTAAAATTAAAAATACAACTTGTGGATGGCAATGAAATGTGTATGTATGAGGACTATAATATCTGTATTTGTCCCGAACTGATGCAGGACTTTCAGTTTGATATATGACCTTCCGGGTTCGGTACAACCCAAACAATCACTGTCAAAATACACAAGGTGAACAGAAATTCTAGGCCACCAGTTGTCTATCTGTTGTACAGTCGACTTAACCCGGTTGGCCAGGTTCATGTCGTTGCCGTCCGAAGGCCAAAAACAAATTTCGGGACCAGCTGGTTTGTTTAAAAAAATGCACAAAGATTAATGTCAAATTGTGCCAACGTGGATGTAAATATGGCATCACTTTTTAATACACATTTATTCCATGTTAGCTGTGAGGAGCGTAAAGTTCCCCTCCAGACATACATACAAACCCAACTCTGTCATGAATATAAGACACAGTTATTAGATACTCTGAATACAGGCGTCATGTCCCGCCCACCGCCACTGCTAATGCTAAGGTGACCAGGGAAAGAGAAGTGTGCATTATGATCATACTGGAGTTCACATTAGAGGAAACATTGGAGAGATTCAGTAATAACTGTCAGTGGCTGAAACAGAGTCAGTGGTTGTGAAACATTCAATACCTGCTGCGATGCGTGTTCACATTGTCACACTGTTATATACCAGACCTCTAACTTAAGTTTGCAGGAAGATACATTCAGTCCACCTGAGGCTATTGCATCATGTGTAATATCTGTTCATCTTGATAGCCAGCCAAGTTCGAGTCCTTGGCGGTTGTAGTATTTGCATATTAGACAGCGGTTGACTTTTATATTTTCTGTATTATTTAGGAACCAAATCTGGCTGGGGTACATTTGAATCTCAGATTTCAGGAGAGTGCACAGACATCTCCCCCTTCAGTAAAGGAATGAACCTCTCTAGAGATCAACTTTGCACAGATATGAGTCAGTGCAGTCAAGGTCAGACAGTTTAGAGGACGGAAAAAACATTTGAGTTTGAGAAAACACCGTCGGAACACGAGTTTGTGTAAAACCCCAAACGATAAATGGATGCAAATGCGAAACACCTTTCACAGAACTAATTCATTGCTTTATGACTAAAACATTCTTTGATGTCAGTTTTTTCTAATAAGCTTTTTTTTTCTCTTTCCCAGAGTAAACGAGTAGTAAACTGCAAACAGCCTTATCTGCTGCTCCACAAACCTGTCGCTACTCTCAAATGAGGCCATTATGTTAATTGAGAAGAAAAGTAAATATCATCAGATAATAGAGCTTTCAGCCTGTTGCTTTAGTTCAAAGAGAATAAAAATTGCAAAGGAGAAATTGGTTTAAACCAAAATATTCTTTCCCATTAGCTAAAATAAAATAAAAAAACAGCCACATGCTTTGTGTTGCTTTTGATTGGTAGTAACCAATATTCCCTGTGATGAAAAAGCTGAGCGTCGCGTCGCTGCGTTTCACATAACCGAGCCTCCTGTGTGTCGGCGCTATCACACTTCAGCCCCGTGCTTGATCTCCTCTGCAGAGCGGAGAATGGGAGGAGGTGGCACAGCGTGTTCGCCGAGCAGCACTGTGTCATACGCGCCTCTAAACTTACCACCCACTTCTGCACGCCAGCTAGCACTCCTCCTGCTCTTTGTAGCCCTGGCTTTGGTGAATTTTTTTTTTCCTGAAATACACATATTCACCACTGCCAAGGGCATAAACAATTATCAATCAGCTCTAATCCACTGTTCCGCATAAATAAGAGCCTCTCATGCAGTTTGCTGAGCCGCGCTGTCACTTTCTTATGACTAATAAAATTCGACTTGGCAGACGCAGCCCGACATGATGCATGACAAGCAACTTACATCGGTGGGTCTCGAATCCATTGCAACGCTCACACAAATAGACTTTGCCGCCTATGCACTTGTTGTGGTCCACATCTGTGTTTGTATACATAAAGTGTAATGTGTGTTCCCTTGAAGATTATCATTGTCAGGCTTGTGAAACAGCATCACAGACACTAAAACTCTCTTCTGAAACCCAGACTAATAGAATTACTTAAGGGTTAGCTGCTCATTAAGGCTGGCTGACCCACCTGCTGCCCTGCTCAGTGGCATTGGCTTTTATTGCATGTTAGACCTTTGGATGCAAGATTTATTCAAGAAAAGGAAAAAACTCTGGATGTGGGCTTCAGGAACAACCATCACAACACTGATTCTAGGCTTATGCAGCATCAGTTTGTTCACTGGCTCAATCCTGCACAAGAGCTTTTTTGTTTCTGCAGGACGTTGACGAACTGCATTGCTGCGCTCATCACAGCTTTCTAATTGAATTCTCTCACATGTGGTAAAAATGCTACTGTACTGTTGCACTCAATGTGACCCCGTGTCCTATATTGAGATTCACAGCCAGCTAAACTCTCTCTTGCATCACTTCCTCCAAGGAACAGGCGTGTGTTGAATTTGGACAGGATTTAATGCAAAAAAGTGTGAAACTGAAATGATACAAAATACAGAAAAATACTGAATATCCAAACCATAAACTGTTCACTTAACTCAAATAATTATTTTTTGTATGTATAAGGTGCATTAAAGTGTTAATCTAAACTTCACTACCGTCACATTACATGAACTGTGATACAACTCTAATATATTCACGCATAAAGCATATAAAACATCTTTAACTTATTCATATTTCCACTCAAAGGGACAGAAAGAAGTGGATGGCTTTGGATTGGGAGAGGCACATACTGCTTCGTTTTCCTCACAAGAATCCCAATACTTCCTGGTACATTTTCTCTTTTACTAAATGGCTCAACATAACGAACTGTGCAAACCTGCGCCCCCTATAGGCCTGGAGAAACAACAACATTAAAACAGCTCCAGCACAGCTACTTATGCGAAATAAGTGAATTATCCTACGGAAAGTTTACTTTTGGAGAAACGCCTCATCCACGAGTCACGATGCGCTGGCGGAATCCAGCACTCGGGAGCGAAGCGGTTATTTTGGGGCGACGACAAAAGTTGGGCTTTTACGACTCACAGCGAGAGACAGTCGAGGACACAGATGCAACCGCATTCAGATATATTCACTTCACAGATAAAGGCGTTATGTACTGCATGTGCCATTTTGGATTTGCCACAAAAGGGAGCAGAAACACACAGTTGTAGACACAGTGTATAATTGCCTCCCTGTACCCTCCTTCAGGCATTTTTCCAGTCAGAAGCTATGAAACACCCAAAGGCAACTGCTTGTGTGCATAACTCTGAGACACTACAAGTGAAAATGATTAGACTGTGAAGGCCCGTGTGAACATTGTGCACTGGAGGGCATTTGTTTAGCATGCATATTGTTTAGTTTGTTTTTACCGTATGGGCTCATCAATAATGCAGGGCGACTTAACCAGCAATTACAATGATGAAGACATCAAAATGCAAAACAGAGGGCTGTGCTCTCCTATCCAATAAGAGTCGTCTGCAAAGGGAGGGCTACAGACTGGACAGACTTTTAATTAGTGGGCTTTGTATCCCAGCCAGGAACAGCAGATTGGCTGCTTGCTCTTCCTTGTCATCACAGCCATAGAAACCAAGAACTTGAATCATGACCATTTGAATTATGGGTAATTTAGTGTTGTTAGCAAAAGCTTGATGGACAAATCGCTTCCATTCAACTCGCGATCAAGAAGATGGATACATCTGTGAAAACTATTGACTGGATAAAATGGATGCTTTCATCATTTCGGAACGGGCAGTCCATCCCCCGGTGCATAAACGACTTTGTCAGCCAGATAAAACACTTGCCAAGTTACAAGCAAATAAATTACATTGATTTGTGATAATTATTTTCCATCCTGAAATTCCACGGGAGAAGTCGGGGATCCTCTGTGAGAAAGTTGAGAAAGTTACTTTTTTTTTTTTTTTAACAGCTTCAGTCATCTTTTTTTGTTTGACACATATTTTAACTGCTTGTTATCTGTTATCGATTTTTTATAAATAATTGTGTAAATATATTGTCATTTTGTTCATGGTAAAATTCAGTATTGATTTGGCAGACGAGGCTGGCACCAAAGTGCGGTTTGTGAAATATACATTAAATGTGACAGAGAGGTTTTAAAGAGGGCTCTAATTTTTTCTTCTTAGTGTTGTGCTGGATTTATCACAAGCAAATGAACCCAGTGAATTTCTCAACATTTTAATTGTTTCAAATGTTATACAGTAATGTTAAAGGAACAACCCTGTTATCAGATTGAAGGTAGCTGGTTAACTGGTTACTTTCTGTCTTTCTATCACAACATTGCAAATAAAACCCAGATTCGAAACAAGTTGGGATGCTGTTTAAAACATAAATGTGAAAGTAGAATATGAAATTTTTCTTATGATTTTTGACATATATTCAATTGAAAACAGTACAAAGAGAATGTAGTTAATGTTTAACCTCATCAACATCACTGATTTTTGTAAATATCTGCTTATTCTGATTTTGAAGGTAGCAACATGTTTCAAACAAGTTGGAGCAACAAAAGACTGTGAAAGTTGTGGACTGATCCAAAAACCTCTTTTTGGATCTTTCCACAGGTGAACAGGTTCATTGGTAACCGGTATCCTGTACTAGTAGTATACTAATAGAACTCATGTTGTGGTTCTATGTTCTGTAAACCGGTGGTGTTACGGTGTCTAATCATACCAAGGAGCAGCAGTTGGTATTTTATTTGTGTGTTAGCGTTGAGGCTCTATTTTGACTATGTGTAAATATATTCTTTTATGTCAAGTACATCTGAACTGGTATGCACCTGATTTTCTAAGAGGCATTAATTTCACTGTCCAACGTTTGTGTTTTAAGCTGAAGTGTTTGCTTTGATATGATTTCATAAAAGGTAACATCAGATGTCTAAAGCACACAAAAGCAACATCTCTCCATGAGACTTTGTTTATTTTGCTGAGCTGCATTTATCACTACTGGCTGAATTGAAGTCATGAGGAAATCCTAAGCAGATGGATGAAGCCGTGATGTCTTTTAATAGTGTTTTTTTTTTTCTCCAAACAGGACTGATAATCCTAATTTCCGTCCACCTTGTTATCTCCCCAACTACAAAATCACACTCTCACAGCTGTGGACAACACGCTTTACTCTCTCCAATAGAACACAGCTGCTTTTAGAAAGAATGTAGACATCTGGCCACTAAATGTAAACTAATGTAGAGAAACATTTTTGACCCATCCAGCATCTTCTTCAAGTAGTTTTAAAAAAAACTTTCTCTACAAGTTTGCCCTAGTTTCTGAACTTTGTTGTCTCTGCTTTGAGTGGCTGTCACGTGGAAAAATGTGTAGTCATCACATCATCAAACAATCCAAAAACATACAAACCAAATGGCTTATGTCAATCAGGTTCATGCAGTGAATTAAATCTATAGTAAATCACTTAGATTATTGCCAAGTGCTGACGTATTTGTTGCCATATCCTCCACATTCGCCTGTGTTTAGAGAGGGCGAAGCCACTGCACGGCCCGATGAGCTCACCAAAACAATCTCCCTGCCTGAGGGAGCCCTTGGCCACAGCGACCTTGGTCTCGTTTAAAGTAGAGTGTCTTGTCTGACCTTTTCGGCGGACCTCGCTCCAGTAAGGAATGTCCCTGTCAATACCGATTTTCATGGACCACTTACAGTACGTCTGCTTTTTCAGTCTCCTCTGAGGAATACTGGGCCACAGCGCCGAGAAGACAACACGAGAAAACCCAGCAAATGTGGTTCATATTCAGATCTTTGTGTTTACTTCTGTGGTGCAAATCCATTTAAATTATAAGGACATTTTTTAATCAGATCAGTCCCATTCAAAGGACACTTGGTTAATATTTGCTGCCATTACAATTACCAGTTCAATTACATCTGTGGCTTTACTGCAGATTTTTTTTGTGTACCTTTTGTCAGCAAGGAGAGCACACACACACACACACAGCCCACAAAAAGTCTTTTAAACATGTCCTTCCAGAATAACATCCACACTGCAGTGGTACTGTACCTTTGCTGGGGAAGACATCTGTGTTTCCACATCTTGACATCTTGTCTCAATCTCCACTTGTGCAGCTTTAGGATTTGAAAAATTGGCAACAAAGCCATTTTGCATTTTATCCTGTTAAGACTCAGGAGCACAGAGACGGAACAAAACAAAAAAAAACCAAACCTGGAATCTTGAATTGTTCACAGAATTCTCGTAATTTATGAAAGTTTAATGTGGACCTGTCGCAGCTTTTTAGTGCTTGTGGAAAACGTTATCTGCTAATGAGAACGGGCTCTGACATGGCTCGACGTGGAATACCTGACGCGCCGGTTCTGTGTGATCATGGGCGCTAATCAACACGGCTCGGTCGAAGGTATTCCGAGGGCATTTGTCTCACCTCGCCAGCGACGCTCGCTGGCAGATGCTTTGCATATCAGGCCTGCTGGATCAATATGTTATTAGAGAACAACCTCTCGGAGGCATGTCAATTAATTCTGGGCTGTCAGCCGCCCCCCCTCGCATTGTCCGGCGGGGCTGAGGGAGAGCAGTGGGTGTCTTTTCAACTCGGTGCCTGTGGAGGAATTGCGACCTTAGCTGCTTCAAGGTTTCATCCACAGAACCAGTGCAGTGGATAGCTGAGGATTAGTTGTCTAGTGATCACATAATTGATTTATGGACAATGCACAGTTGGTCCAAAAGTCTGAGACCACATTGAAAATCTCTAATCTCAACTTCATCAAACCTTCAATCCTTTCTGATCATTTCCACATTTACATGGAAAGATTAGGAGCTCTCAGTGTGCTCTCAGACTTTTGGACCCTTCTGTATGAAAACTGTACCAGAGCACAATCCCTTAAATAAAACCATTATCCATTTGCAGCCTTGAGTCATAGATAACATGTCTGCAAGTAGTGAACAATTAGCCAAAGAGTGATTTTTTCTTCCTTCCAAGATTGATTTATTTTGAGTCTTTAGAGGCCCGAGGAGATGAAATTAGTAATTCACAGGATTAGAGAAAAGCTGGGGAAAAAAAACAGGTTTGTGTTGCAGAAATATATTTCTCTGCTTTTCCTTTGATAATCACCTGTGACGTCTTGCTTATACCTCGTTCTGACGAAAGGTCTTGGAAATAGCAGTTTGGCTCCTGCCTGGTTTCTGGAGTTTTCAACCATCTCTGAAGATCTGCTCCATAAACTGTTATCAGCAGATCTGGATCACTTGCTGCTGATCTATGTCATAGATTCTCCATGAAAACCGATGCAGACTGAGAGACCTGGTAAATTTGGAGAAAAAAAAAAAAAAAAAGCGGAGTTAATATTATTTTGTCAAAGGACCCTGGTAAACAGTCCTTGTTTACAGATGTACATTTCACAGTAATATGCTCAGTAAACATTGGCATTAAATACCACAGATTGGAACCAGTTCTCGTCGTCTGTTCCAAGAACTTTTAGCAAAAAGTTTGGACGTCTCTCTTGGCGCCGCTCAGATGGAGAATTTGCTTTCTCAGACTCGGTTATTTTCCTCTCCAAGTTTGACTTCTTTTTTTTTTTTTCTTGTTTGGCTTATGGTTCTATTGTTTTTGGGAAAATATTCAGTGTTTGCATAATCTGATGTAGCCTGACAAATTTCACAGGGATGATGTAAAGGCTGTAGTCTATCATAGGTTTTACTGCATGCATTAGTGTATCCGCCAATGTTTACCTATAGAGGATAAATGCGGGAGAAGTTTATTCTCCAGAGGAGGACGGGATAGTGCTACCACATGCAGTATTTTCTGTATCTAAGCTGGTGGCTGTATGTGGGAATAGCTGCGTATAAATACACCATGAAAGAGTTGGGTGTACTATGTGTACCTCTGTGTATCCTCCACTCCGCCACAGACACAAGTGTTTTGCGCCGATGGAAAGCAACGAGATAACCTCGATGACTCATGACACTTTTATAGAAAGCTCTTTTCACCTAGAAGTCTTCACACTCTTGGAATCAATGTCTTCTAGCGAGCCACCGCGCCGTCGATATGTTGACGTTCTCTTTGTGCCGCCTGTTACAGTTACCTCGCTCCTCAGAATTTAACATCACACAGCAGGGGGGGTAAAAGTAAAAGTAAAACCCTCCAAGACAGCCCGTCCAGCCATTTTTCTCCGATTGACCCCAAAATCCCGCGCCGCGCACAGATTCCTCTCCAGACATTTGAAGTAAAGTCATTCCGCCGGCGCCGGATGACAAAGATGGAGAGACTATTGTTTAAAAATGTGACTGATGGTTTTCCTGCCTGCTCTGCCTTGAAGAGAGAGATGGTGTTGATAGATGAACCAATACACTCCAAACTCTTTCTTCTTCGGGTTTGCTGTGTGTGTTGTTTGATTCACTTTTCTCCCGCCGAGGTGATATTTCACCCTTTTGCTGTGACACGGCGCAGCAGTGCCGGTCTCTGGCTGCGGATGTCTTCATTAGGTTACATCTCTCTCTCTCTCTCTCTCTCTTTCTATATATATATATATATATATATATATTTTTTTATTTTGTGACTGTTGAACTAAAGGCTGTGTCGCATAGCTCTTCGCTCCTCCTCGTCTCAACGCTTCAGCCGAACACAGTGCGCCTTATGACATCTAATGGGGTGTGATCTGAACCTTTAAAAAAAAAAAAAAACATGGCACGGAGTTGTGTCTGAGGTGCCGCGTTAAATCAGGGGCGAGACGACGGGAAGCGCGCTGATCAAACAGCTGCTGTAGCAGGAGCGATTTAAAGAAAAAATCAGAGCCACTTCATTAAAATGATGCATTAATAAGTGTCGGAGGAGGGAAATGTCTAAATGCAGAACGGCGGCAAATATCGTTAACCTCTTAACCCTTTCAGTGCTGTGCCGGGAATACATTAACACAAATATTTTATGTAAACCTTTTATACATAAACATATTTAGCAGATACATTTAACACATTGCAAAGTGCAATGAGGTTAAATTTAGAAGAGATTCACAATGTATGATAAGCTTATTTATCATCCAGGCCTGTCTTGTAAAAGCTGATTCCTTCTTATTTCTGTCTTTCCTATCCGATTCTTCCTCCTCCATCTAGCCTCTCCTCCTGCTGTTAAACCCACTCTGTCTTAAATGTGTCTTAATTACCACTCTTCTGTAGCTTTTTTTCCACCCCCTCTTCTCTCATTCACTTCACGCCACCTCCCCTCGTCAGCCCCTCTTTACGCTTTTTCAACCACACCCTCCGACCTCTTGGGGATGCTACTTCCTGTTGATATGCAGAGCGCCCCTCCTTCCAATCAGTGCTTCTGAAAGGTTGTTACGAATGGTCCCAAAGGATGGAGAATCAACCTTGAATACGGCCTGTGCAGGTGCGCTGGGCACCGGGAGTGTCGCATCTTTGTTTCCGCCAAGGTTCGATTGCAATATAATGTCAATGAAACGTCTCACTGGATCTGCCTGAATGACTAAACAAGCATCACAACTTTATTTACCTGAGGATGTTGTGCAGCACAAGGATCTGGTACATGAGCATAATAATGTGGCAATTACGAAAGCAGCTCAAATACTGACTGTTTAACACACCACCTGTACTGATGTGTGTTGTACCAAGTGACTCATAGCTCTGCCTGTATAGAACAGGCTGCACGATTTACTATGATGGGCAGCCACAGTCTTGAGCTTCTGAGAAGAGCTTGATTATTCTGTAGGGAGAAGTGCATGGATGGGGAGAGGCATTCCATATGTTACACTTAACAACCAATGAAGCTGCGATTCAGAGGCTCGGGGCAGAAAGAGCTGACAGCGCTCGTCCACACCCCTGGCTTTCTCCAGAACAGCAGAGGCAGGCAATATTCTAACTATAATTAAGGGGTATAAAGCATGTCATGCGGCCATTAGACCAAATAGCTGGCAACCAATCAGCTATGACATTAATGGTCGAAACCAACCAGAGCTTTATAATTCAGCTGTGTTGTAAGACGGACAATCTGTTTTTAGAATTCTACAGTTTGAAGCATCAATCTTTTTTGAGGCACTTGATGGTTTATTTTATGTAAATGTAAAGAACTCTGTTATCTTTTCATTGTTGTGAAGGTGTCACCGGCAATCAATGTTTAATCAATATGTGTGCACGTATAACTGCATGCACACATATATATAAACACAGTTACTCTAATTGGATGCAAATACCTGCCATCGTCAAAATAATTAACATCAATTACACTTTATAAATAAGGTTATGATAATTTACTAATTATATACAACAGTAATTTAGTGCAGTACATCCTGTTTAAATATGACCAACCTTTAGTTAATGTTTGAATACTGCCTTTTTTGACTAGTGTCTAAATGTTAAAATTATTTCCAAGGCAGCTGCCTCCCATCACAGCAGCACATCCCTAAACAAACCGTTTCACTTATGTGTGCTTATACACACTGGATGTTTTCTTGTTTTTTTTTTTTTTTAACTTTCTTAAAAATAGGTCAAAATCTACATTTAGATCCCCAGGGACAGATGACATCCGCAGATGTAACGGGGTGTCATGACAAACGAAAAAAACAAAAACATCAAATCTCACATTTGCACGTAAAAAAAAAAAAATCTTGCGTTCATATTAAGCGTTTGAGAACCAATTATGATCCTTAACACATTTCCACTAAGAAGATAACTTGTTTATGATCATCGATGAGTGTGAACCCTGTCTCACCTGGAGGGACTTTATTGTGCAGAGACAGACGACTCACATGATTAACTGAAGAGCTGAAATGTTGGAGGGTGATACATCTGTAGTCCTGATAGATAATTAGCTGATATACCATCATAATTAGGATGTTTACACGTTGAACACCGGAACAATAATGGATAAAAATACACTTGTGAATAGTTGAGATGTCACACACACACACCATTTCCAAAATGACAGACACACACACGTGGCTGGAAAGAGGTCCGCACACGCTTGTTTTCCACTCAGTTTTAATAACCAATCAGACGTCAGCAGTTACAGAAGATTCTTAATGCAGCTCCTGAGACCATTCACGACACGGCATTATCAAGACATCAAATGATTTCTTGCCGGAGAAGAAAGTTGCATCAAAACTTTGTGCACAGCGTGCCAGCTGAGAGGTGCAGGGAAGGGCAAGAACAACATCAAAGGAAACACACAAAAAAAAACTACTGCTGTTATGGTTGAAACATCACACCCTGGAATCCACAGGCAGGTGCAAAATCATTTTTAATTTAAAGAACATTTTACCTATAGTTTCATCAGGTGCAACAGCAATACAATGGGAGAGTTTCCGGCGGTCGGCCTTCATGCCCTGACACTCAGGTCAATACGGCCAGTGAAGTAAATCCAATGAGGGGCAGCTATGTTTACTCTAAATTAAGTTGTAAAAGCTTTAATGAGTGCGTTCACGTTTGGGAACTTTATTATAGTCCAGAAACACCCCTGCCCTTGTTTTATTCTCCACTTCACTCATGAAGTTGACACCACAAACAGTAGTTTAATATTCTACATTACCACAAATGGACTCTTTTTTCACTGCAAAGATTTTATATTGAAGACTGTTCAGCAATTCATAAACAAGACATAAACACACTAATGCACCACTGGACTTTATCGTTTGCATAATTTTGCATAGCTTCAGACTGTGAATGCACTTATGGGATGTAGTGTGATGCATTTTATAATTGTTTTAGATGCCTGTTTTTAGAGCACGTGAATAAACTGGCTGTCTTCTGATCACATTAAACGTCTTGTATGTTCATCCTTCACTGCGAGTATCTCTTAACAGTCCACTAAAAGAAAATCCAATAGTGTTATTAAGAATACTGCTAAGCATTTTTTTAGTAATAAAAGCCACGCTGTGCATCTTTGTTGCCAGCGACGCGAACTTGCTTTACATACAACTATTTTGATGAATTGATTTTACGCAGTTTGGCATTGTCTTAGTTCATAATGGGTTACTTGGAAGGATTGCATGTTTACTCAGCAAATGATCAGACAAGAAATTACTCTTAATGGAACCTATGGATCCTTCCCAACCTCGTTCTTTGCATTCTCACAGCTTAAAGATCTGCTCCTATAGACAGTCACTGACAGCAGCATATTGACCGTATGTTGGAACGGAGCCAGACTCGTGTGAGAATTAAAAGGATGAGCTTTTTGTGTGTGGCTGTGCTTAGTATAACAGATATATCATACTCGAACACAGTTGTATCATTTATACACAGATGAAATCAGCTGCTGCTTCTTTGCTCCTTTATGTTCATTCTATTGATTTAATGGACATCAGAGAATAACAGAGAACTCATTACAGCAAATTTAAATCTGCATGTACTTTGACATGTTCACTATGTGTTGTTAAAAATGATGATTTCGGTAACACTTTATTTGACGCCTATCTCTATTATTATAATGACATTATAGCACTCTATAACTATAGTTATAAACACTCATAAATGATCATAATGCTTTATAGCAGTAATCATAACACACTATAAAGCATTTTATCATCACTTATAAGGTCAGGTATTATAATACATTATAACTGTTGGCAACTCACTGACAATTCCCGCATAGATAATGCATTATACATATATTTATGATATGCTTATAAACGTGTATAACTATCATTATAAACATTCATAAATCATCATAAGGCTTTATAACAATGAGCATAGCACATTATAGAGCATTTTATAATGGCTTATAAGGTCAAGTATTATAATACTTCATGATTGCTGGTCCCTTTCTAACTGATTTTTGTTGCAAGGATCAAAGGGTATTATAATTATCATAGTTGTCATATATTAAACCTCTTTATAATGCATTATAATCACTGGTATAATGCATTATAATGTGATTATAAGTTACTCCAAATGGTCATTGGGCGCTTCAAGTAAAGTGATGAAACTGCTCAGGTATAGGCTGATATAACACATTACAAGCTGGTCATAAGTCACTATAAGTGGTTTGCCTGAAGAAAAATACACATCTTTTAATCTATGCAAGAACAACACAAAACATTGCAAAACTTATTTTTATTAACAATGTGACTCCTTCAAAAAACGTTATCACATTCACGGTGAGTGGTTAAGTTGATAAACAAAAGTTCTATGTAAGTATCTATGTGGGAATTGTCAGTGAGTTGCCAACAGTTATAATGTATTATAATACCTGACCTTATAAGTGATGATAAAATGCTTTATAGTGTGTTATGATTATTGCTATAAAGCATTATGATCATTTATGAGTGTTTATAACTATAGTTATACACTGCTATAATGTCATTATAACGCATTTTAAATACATTTATAATGCATTATAGAGATAGGCGTCAAATAAAGTGTCACCATGATTTCCTTTGGTCTGAAAATCTGTTTTACTCAAAGCAAGACTTCAGTTCTATTCTAAATATACCCTAACCTCAAGAGGTCTTCTGCTCAGCACTATAGGCTGCAGGCAAGTCCTCCGAGTGAACCCGATGAAGCATGCATGAAACATGTTGCTAGCTCCTCCACTTGCACTAAGTGTTTAAATAAATCACACCACACACCAAAATAATTCTGAAACATCCATAAGGTAATTTTTGACAAGTGTTTCCCTGTTTACACTTAATGAATGAAATCTCAATTTTGAGGTTTATTTTTTTTGTGCACATAACATAATTAAATGAAAACATAAAGTTCAACATTAGAGGCAAAAGGATAAAAATCTATGTAGTTTGACAAGGTGTGTGATTCTGTGCAACTACTTCACATCGGAATATTAAGTCAAGGTCTCGTTGCACTGGAGAGCGCAGCAGACATACCAGACACAGGTACAGACAGACATCTATCTGGATGCTTGTGTGCTGCATTTTCAGTGCATCCATCCATTTTTTAACACCCACTTATTCTTTTCAGGGTCATCCTATCCCAGCATGCACTGGGCGGATGGAAGGCAAACACCCTGGACAGGTCAGCCAGTCCATCACATTCACCTTCACACTCCACACCTATAGGAGTAATCCACAGTTTCCAGCTCACCTGGGAAAACTGTCGCACCCAGAGGATGCAAACACAAGACGAATGAATAAGAATGCCACGTTTCAAACAACAACAAACGCCATCTTCCAGGTAGACAGCAGCTTGCCCTCCGCCCATGCTTTCCTTTGCATTATGTAAATGACTAATTCTGGATGTAGGATTAGTTTTAAACATCTGTCCTGTCTGTTAACTAAGTGACATAGAACAGTTTAATAAGCAGGAGACAGCTGGAGGAGACCTATGCTTGATACGAGTGCGTACAGAAAAACATGAGTAAAGCCAGAGCTGCCGGATGAGGATTGCTTGTTGTGTTTGCTGACAGCGACGGGTGCAGGTAACCTTGGGACGCACCGTCTCCCCTTTGATTAATCTGCGAGCGATTGCGCCTTGCTTTGTTAATGAAAAACACACACCTTTGCATGGCCGTATACCTCAGCACAGGAGCATTACGGTGCTTAATCTTTCAGTGTGTGTCACCTCTGAGCATGATGTAACATGTCTCACTTTTTAAAATAATGATTCTGCATTTGTGTGGAGCACAGATATATTAATTAATAGCTCAGTTGTGCCCAAATGGCTGGTGAAAGCATCTATATATTTGTGGGTATAAGAGGAGGAGGAGGTGCCTTCTCATGAAGATGGATGCTCACCATAATGAGGCTGATGCATAATTTGTGCAACATCTATGGAGGGTTTTTGGTTTTCACTGTTAGGAAGAAAGACGGAGAAAGGAGCCAGTAAAGATGTCTTGCCCTGATCCAACATTGTATTTCAATGAGCAGTTCCACTATTTTTAGGTTGACATATTACTTTATCCATTCAGATACATGATAAACCATGTTGTGCACTATTCACCAAGCCACTCAAACAAATGCAGACAAAAGGGATCACAAGCGGGAACGCGGCGACCATAAAGAAGGAGCAGGCACGTCGCACCAGCCTGAACACAGAAGTGTGAAACTTCAACATGAAAAGGTGTGCCTGAGAACTACGAGAAATGGGTCAGACTGTGAGCTGTACTGTAGCCGTCAGACTACTGAGAGAACAAAACATTTTACACATGCTGCATGGATACGATTACAGTTTGCGCCTTCAGTCATGTGTGATTCGGGATGTTGCAATGGTGGGAAAGCGTGGGGAGCGGGCAGCGAGGAGAATAGTTACAGTTACAGGTTGAACATGTCTGGAGCTGCATGGGCAGGATTGTTGCCTGCTACATCTATAGCATATAACAGCTTTGACTTTATTGGCAGAAATTGATCTGTGTTTTAAAACCCTTGTTATAAGGAAAGACGTTTTTGTTGTTGTGCTTTGAATGAAGAATTCTAATTGGATAGAAGCACGCTTTTATTTTGAAGGAGCTGAGTTAGTGTTTCTGCTATCATGTTTCCAATGTTCTCTTAGTGTTGTTGTTGTATCATCAATATGCTGACATTGTGTAGTGTTTATGTTCATGTTCATGAAGGGAAAGTGTGTTGAATGCATCTATTTAAGATCAACTTTTATTTCTTTAAGCACAAAATTCAGCAAAAACCGGGGGGAACAATCAAAAGAATTTCCTGGAAAAATGAGGACATCAAATTATGGATTTTTATTTAGGAGAGATAGAAAGAAAAAAAAGTACCCTCTCTGGCTTTTTCTTGTCTTCATCTGTATTGATTTCTCACCTAAACTGACACAGGCCTACACTTTAAAGGAGCGTGACGCCGCCTACCTGCCGTCTACTGCGGCGCAGATCCCGACCTTGACTGCTGCTCAAACCTGCTTACAGTTGCAAAGTCACAGACGATCACGAATCCACCTTGAAGCCATTGTAAAGCTATGTCTCGTGGTCTCAAAGCCCTACTGTGAGGCAGGCAAGTAAGATACTATAAGAAGTGATAGACGTGATGATCGAAACCACAAAAATAAATAAGATCTTTGTTGCCAAATAAGAATTTATGTGTGGTACAGGTTTATATTTCTAAATTAGAGAAATATCCACAGTATTTTTTTGTGTGATGAAGGACTCATTGCGCTCTTCTGTTGAGAGGCTGTCCGTCATATAGAGTATCTTGTAGAACATGGGGAACAAGTAGTCTGATACGTGACCAATCTTTTTGTAGTGTTTGTGTTCTGTTGTTATTTCGAAGAAAGAAGAATGTTTAGATTTGATTACCTGCACTGAATTAACTTAAATCATTGATTAATGTAGACGATTAAAGCTCAAGTTTTCATTTTCAATTTTAACCCACTCATTAAATGACAACTTTTCAATTAAATTAATACCAAACATTTTTTTTAAGGAATAATATTCTTTGTAATCTGATGTCTTAATTTTACTGAGTAGATATAAGGTATCTTTTCTCACAGCATGCAATAAAACACTTTAAAGTACTACTTCATAATAACAGAGTTGTATTTAAATGCACAAAATGTCATTATTAAGGACATCAAATAAATTATTAGCTGTTAATTTTTGACCCAGTGTGACCCAGTTTCTCATTATTGCTCAGTGTATACATTTTATACATAGGGTCAACTGCGTGAACAATATTTTTATCTCATACAAATTAATAGAGTTTACTAACCTATCCAAAACAACCTCTATTATAGGACACCTTTCTATTCAAAATATTTATGAATATTATAGTGCAGCAACGTTTTAAATGCAGAATGTGACAGTCAGCCGCTTCCATCCTGTGGAAGGAAAGACAATAAATAAATAGTGAAAACAAGTCTCAGTGGGTGAGTGTCTAGGTCTCTCTGCCTCTCTCTCTCTCTGTCTCTCTGCCCACCCCCACCCTCCCCCGCCCTCCGCTGTTGTCACCTGGAAGCTTTCCGTCAGCCCCCCTCTCTCTGGAAGCCAGAGATGAGAGCTGTTCAGAGGAATGGCCTCGGGCGCAGGGCCTCTACGAACGCTCAGCTCAACAACCCCGGCTGTTTCAAGGGAGCCTCTCTTTGCGCTTCAAACGCTTTCTACGAATGAGAACCAAGTTGGCTTCCCACCATAGGCTGCCTCCATAAAGACCTTTTTTTTTTTTTTTTTTTTTTTCCCACTTGCTCGGCTTAAAATCAATATGAAAGGGTGGAACCACAAGCACACTTGGGATTAAGTGCAGGAAAGGAGCAGGATTTAAACTGACAAAAAGTGAAATTCCACGATACCTTTAACAACTGATATTTGGAGTGGAATGAAATTTGGGATAATATGAAACCTCGCGGGAGGCTGAAAAAGCCATATTGTATCAAATCAAAGCCCGACAGAGAGCGAACAGTTTGACAGAACAATACCGATCTCTGTGTGGCGTTGCGCTTTGAAACACGTGCTGTGTGAGGATTTCAGCGTGAGCGTGCAACCCAGACAAATGCCCCAAAACAAATAACATGGGGGCAATTAGGGAATTAAATCTGAATTTCTTGTATTCCTGCGCTCCCCGTCAGATTCGATTTGTCACTTTAATCACATATAACTCATGGGACGAGCTGAATCGGCCTGGAAACTGTCTCGAAATTTAATCCTGATGGATGACGGTGCTTAAATTTATGACAGGGTAATAACTACGAAACAAAGCACAAGGACGCACAAATATCACAGGTGCTTTATTTGTACCTGTTAAAATACATTATAGTTTGCACAGGATTCAGATATTAGAGTTCAGATGAGGCCTAAGAATAGTAAAAAAATAAACAAAGCACCGTCTCCACCTACAGCAGCACAGCTATTTTTTTTCTGCACAAAATACACACACACACACACACACACACACACTGCGCCTCAGGCATATCTTTGAAAGGTGCTGTTTCCATAGAAATGACATTTTAACCTGCATTAGGACAACGCTTTCCTTTTTTTCACCTTCCCACACTCGTGTTAAAGCTGCGCCGCGTGTGGCGACTCCACTCGCCCACAACTTTTTTTTTTTTTGTCGACTCTGACAAAATTGAACCGGCGTCCAGATGTTGCTTTTGAAATGGAATCCGAGCGCTCGGACAAGCCAAGGAGCATCTCACTTGGCAGACCGACGAAATGCTAACAGCATTAGGGTTGACATAGTGTTTTATTACAGTCCCGGGCAATCATCCGGATCATTCATCTGCACATTCAAACTCTTTACTCTCTCATTCGTCAACCCGGCGGCCTGGCTCGAGGCTTGAGCCGTGGCTACTGCGAGCTCGAGCGCCGTCTGTGATGTATGGCGCTGTGATGTGCGTCTCAGTGCAGAAAATATGGATCTCAGTTCAAGATGTGATTTCAAATGTCCAGTATTAGATTTAAATGCAAACAAACAGCTAGTCTGACCAGTAAAGGCCAAGATGTGGATCTAGTTTTTTCATATTGAAATTGATGTGGAGAGCTTATGATATTGGACAGTAGAGATGGGTTGAGAATATATTTGGAGTTGTAGTGTAGTTGAGTATGGTGGCATGGTGGCTCTGGATGGTCCAAGGTGTCTAAAGACATGCACGTGAAGTGTTGTGGAAGTAGCCCTGTGAAATACTGGCAGCCTCTTAAAAGTTTACCCTCTCTTGCTCATTTTAAGTTGGGACTGTCTCCAGCCCTGCAAGGTGATTTAAAAAGTAAATGGATGGAAATACAGTACAACCCTGATTCCGAAAGAGTTGGCAGTCATTTGAAAACCAACTGTGTTTACTGACAACAGTTTTACAAAGTCTTCCTGAGCCTATGTAGTAATCTCCTTTATACAATCATGTGTTCACAAAGTGTTGAACCTCTCTCCATCCTTGCTTGTGAACGACTGAGTCTTTCCAGGATGAACCTTTCATACCCAATCATGATACTATCACCTGTTACCAATGAACCCGTTTACCTGTGGAATGATCCAAACAGGTGTTTTTGGATCAGTCCACAACTTTCACAGTCTTTGGTTGCTCAACTTGTTTGAAACATGTTGCTGCCATCAAATTCAGAATAAGCAGATAATTTTAAACAATCAATGAAGTTGAAGAGGTCAAACAGACTTTGGTGATCCCTTAACTTTCCATCAAACACCATCATCAGGTCAATACCATTTACTTGTCCAGTACTTCAGTTGATGTTTATATGAAACATGGCTGCAGACAATCTTGTTAATGTTTGTGTTGTAATAAATGCATGCATGGCAGGAGATTTATTGCCATACTTTTCAGAGACATTTCAAACTTCTTTTATGAACCAGTGTCTTAATAAAAGATAGTTAAGGTTGTTTGTTTGTGATGCCAAGCCTGATTTAGAGCTACCATCACACATCATTGTTCTGTGACAAAGTCATGCTTTTTTTATTCAGATTATGCTGATTTAGCATTTACGCCACATCATATTAACGTGATCTTTGAACCCGTCGGAGGAAAATCTCATAACTTCAGAGCGTACCAGAAGCACTTTACCAAGCACTGAAGGTCAGTGCGGTAATTTTGTGTATCTTATATTTTGTGCTCAAACTCAGCAAGGAACGTTCGGATGATGGAGATTTCAAGGAGCACAGTGAGTTCTCCAAGGCTGAAAGAAGCGATAAACACAATGAAAATGTCATAACGGCGTGCTCGTGAGAAGTCATAAAACAAGTCACAAGCAAACAAGTTTTCTCTCACTGCGTTGTCACACTGGTGGCTGGATGTTAGCCTCAGCATGGTGGACTGCAGCCGGGGTTCAGGCTCGGAGATGAGGCCAGTTTGACCGAGGCTATCATGCTGCCCTGGTTCACCCTCTCTCAATGTAAGTTAGTTGAAATTCTCAATATATGACCCAATCTGCTTCTGCCGGCCATAAAATATTGATGGAAAGCCTTCAGGTCTGAATATGAGTCCACATGTTTTTGACTGATTTTTTTATTATTATTATTATTACAGTTGCCTTCCTCTGCCCTTGTCAGCATGCTGCTAGTGTCGATCAAGCCCATGTGACTTTGTCCTTCATAACAAGCAAACCTCATCTGAATGAGCCCCCAACCCCCCCCACCACCACCATATCTGGTACAGATTAAACATGCACATCTTACAGCAACAATTGTAAAATCTTTAAGCATAGTCTTCTTTTATGGACTTGAAATGTTGAGAGGGTGGCTATAAACAATACATTGCATGAAAGACTACACCAATGTCACCATAGTCAAAATGCATTAAAACGAAACACTTATATGAATGTGACTGTAAATTGTAAAGATCAACCTTTTAGTACTCCACTTATTTTTTCTGATGAGCTCTGAAGTGTTTTCCTGCACTTGCTCTGAGAAATACATAATAATAATTTTCCAAAAGTGCTGAATGTAGCCACAAGAGTATTTTTTACATGTAGAATAAAATTTTACTCCAAACTCAGATACTGTAAACATTTTAGTTGCAGCATTGTGCAGGATGGATTGTCTACATTAAGTACGAAAACTAATCCACTCAGCGTTCTTTGTGTATTCAACATAATGTAAGAGCTTATCTGGAGTTTCAAACACTGTTTAAAGTCTGTTTGTATCCATTTGTAGAT
Organism: Centropyge bicolor; assembly: GCA_037975185.1. Taxonomy (NCBI): domain Eukaryota; kingdom Metazoa; phylum Chordata; class Actinopteri; family Pomacanthidae; genus Centropyge; species Centropyge bicolor. The sequence goes on from JBBMOC010000014.1 coordinate 447,772, forward strand.
GCAAGCGAGGTTAAATTTGAGCATGTTGAGAGGCCTACATACAGTCTATTGTAAAAGAATTATCGTCCCCTTGACCTGAAAACCATAGACAGATGAGATGCCATCGCTTGCAAATTCAAAACTCTGTCATTAGTAAAGTGTAGTTAGAATTTACCTTTCTGTCTGCTTTAATTCTCATGTAAACTATACACGTTGGTGTGCTTGGAGTCTCATTCGTTTCTCAAATATCTGTCTTTTTACCAATCTGTGAGCAAACCTGGAGATAAATACATGCCATTATAATTTACTTAGAGCCCACCCTGTTGATTCACATGCTCATTTTCTCACTTGTAGAATGAACCAAATCGCCTGTATTTAGTTCTCAAACATGGCTGGTTATTACCAATGACTTGAACAAGTGTCATAATTCATATGCACCCAAGTATTCTTTCTGTGCTTGTATTATTTTTCCTAAACCCCCAGATGAAGCACACAATTAAAAGTCAATTTCACTCTCAAACAACCAAACTCAAAGTTGGCACACGACACCCCTTAAAAAGCAGTATTATATCCACTTGGATCCTTTCTCCACATTGGGCACCATTTCAAAAAGAGAGAGAGAGTAAAAACAGAATAGATAGACGACAGGTATGATAGGAGCAGGAATACAATTCTTAAGACTTACACTGGCCCATATTCTCTCTGATTGGATAGTGTTTGTTGCTTATTCAAGGTTAGATGGTTGCTTCAATGAGCAAGGTTAGAAAAAATGTCAAAGAGCCAATCACAGACAGGGTGGGTGTTTGCAGAGTGTTTGCAGCCTTTGCAGAAAAAGGGGTGGCGAAATAAAAAATAACTCTGCATAATGGGTCATCGAAACAATGGCATGACATCCTTAACTTGGCCTTTACATTAGAGTCAACTGTGTGAACTGACTGCGGAGTGCTCGTTGTGGCAAAATTGATATGTTACAACACTGGACGCCTCCCATACATCCATTAAGAACTGCACCGCATACCAGTTACTAGAGCTATTTACAAGGCACAAAAGCTATAGAGTTCTTTACTTTATTATCTACTTCTCCTAGAGGCAATGTGAAAGATAAAACAAGTTCTTCATTACAACATTTATTTCTTGAGAAATGTGTTCTTCTCTCTCACCGAAGGATTCAAACAAACCTTTTGCCTCCACTCTGCTGCGCCCATGCTGCCATGCCCTATTGGACCTCACCATGATCGCTCAGATGGGAACACATGGCCAGACAAATCCCCCGTAGCTTGACGGCGGGATATTCTCAGTGTTGATGGAGCTATTGATCACACACACATTAAAATGATGTCGGCAGCGGTAAATGCCAATGGTGGAGAGGTCCATTAATCAGGAAATCAATGGCCCTGTCGATAGGCTGCCCCGGCCCTGACAATAGATGACAGCGTGGAGGTGGAGCTTCGGGTTAGCTGAGCTGTTCCGCAGCTGAAAGTCTCGCCGCCAAAGCTCTGTCCTGCCCACCAACACCCCCTCCCCCCAGGCATGACTTCATCATTTACTAAATCCTTTTAGGGACCGCTCAGCCCCGCAACTCATTGCAGGCAGAGAGCATGAGCGGGTCATGAGTCATGAACTGGTGGGATATGAGTAAGTTTCGGTGTCAGCTTTCCTCCACTTGCGCCCCAGAGACTCTCGCCTCCATGACTGAAAGGCACACATAAGTGAAACGGCCCTCGCAGTTGCTAAAGTAAAACATCAGCGTTATAGTAGAGTACAGTACGAGGCTCACTGGATTTTTTCCTGCAGCAGAAAAAGTAACACATCTTCAATTTGAGGTCGTTTTCTATCGCCGCTCACTTGGCATGGTTGCATGTGATAGCCTCAAAACAATAAAAGAGATTTAATCGCGACATTGCATTTCCACGCCGGTTGTGTGTTGATGGATTTTGCAGTTATAGGTTGCTACCTTGTTCTTCCTGTCCTCTGTTTGTTGTAGCTGTTGGCCATTGATTTAATTTGTTGCTACAACAAACTCTGCACCGGCTCCCTGGCCAGCGCTAAGGCCCCCAATAATACAATCGCAGTGCTGACCAAAGTATCCTAATGTGGGTCGTTACTCATAAAGCCTGTCATATTAATCAAATTCCTCGCAGTGTTAAATTGTGTAACTTTTTTTCCAGAGCACTTTTCTGCTGATTCAATGAATGAGTTAGAGCCATAGATGATTACAAAGTGGGTGGAATTATGTTATTTCACCGATGACCTCGTACTCCAATACTTTATGACGTTCCTATCAGCCTCAGCTGTGCTTTGATCTTGGTGCAAATTTACTTTCTACTTACTTTTTTTTACATGTTAAAAAGTAAAATTGTTAGAATTAGAATTATGTGGTAAACTTCAGCATCTTAACATTGCCATCGTGGGCTTGATGGTAGCATTTGTTCAAAGCTCAGCTGTGCCTAAATACAGCTGCTAATGTGGCTGTAGATTATAAATCTGTAAATATAAAAACTTCCTGTTGAACAATATAAGCTTAAACAAAATGAAAATCTACCACATTTTCTTTAGCCTTCATTCTCTGGTGAATATGGCATAGTATAAAAGTATAAAAGGAATCTTCAGTCAGTCGACTATCACCGGTTCATTTTCAAGTCAATGTCATTTTCCTTTCCAGTGTTATTTTTAATTTTTCACTGGACTCGTCACCGTATTGGACTCTGAGAAAACTCCTTTGTGTTTCTGTAATGAAATTCCAAATGACCAGTTGAATCACCATAACACAGCACCACTTCTGATGTCTTAAAATAGAACAAAGAATAACGGGCTTATTAAAGTCTAATCTGGGTCACTCGATGAAAAGACAAATGTACCTGTAATGGAACTCCAAGAAATCCGATGTAATATAATCAAACTATGGGGATTGGTGTGTGTGTGTGTGTGTGTGTGTGTGTGTGTGTGTGTGTGTGTGTGTGTGTGTGTTTAGCCAAAGTGCCAAATGGCTTAAATAGCACAACCAGAAAATTACAATGCCACTCCACATGGGCCTGCAGGTTTCATGCCATTCAATAGCAGCTTTATAGTTGTCAAATAATTGCTGAGAGGGACTTGACTTTTCTATTTTGAAACCATTCCTTTTTCCGTCAAGCATTACATGAATGGCAGTGAAAGAACTTGCCGCTCACGTCTAGACCAAAAATTGGCAGGCAATCTGGCACGAGTTTCCCTCTTTGTGAATCTGTCTTTTAGCAGAAACGGCAACTTGGAACGTTGCTTTTTAGCAGCTTTTTCCCCCCCTCCTCTTTTCGATAAGTGAATTGAATTGCAAAGACCTGGATATAATTTGACTTTACATAACCAATTTATCTCACACCTCAGTGCAATACTGGGACCCTGTAATGAAAAGCCAGACCGAGAGTCGGGATTGGCGGAGAGTGACACCTGCTTCAGTTGGCTTGAATTAGAAATGCCAAAAGAAAGGAAGAAACTGTCAAACAGAAATGTGTCAGACTTTTTTTACAGCTCTGATACTCTTGTAGGCTACATGCTTGAGGTTTCAGTCGAGGGGTCTTTCAAAAAGCGCTGTGTGCACTGAACGCATACTCAAAGATTGGAGCCGTTTCAGGATGCGTGTCTGAAACAACCATCCATTTTCAGCCCGTCCTAATGCTGCTCTCATAGATGTCCAAAAATCTGACAAATCGGACTTCCTGCCAGGGGTAGATGCAAAGAAACTCTTTTTAATTCAGAAATCCAAGAAAGTAAAAGAAGATTTGTCAGCGGTGAAGTTTCTGTCAAGTGAGCGTGGTGGCACACACTGAATATGATAAAGCAGATTAAAATGTGTGTGAATTGAAAAGAATCAAATTGCACATTATTGGCTCATTACTATTGATACTATTGGAAATTGTCCTTAAAAAAACATTTGGCCTGACTATGTCAAGTTTCTAGAAGAAAATAGTGCAGAGCTATGTGTGTATCCCAGAGGAGCTGGAAAAATGTCCAGCTGCTTTGTTATTGCTTTTTTTTAGTCGGCCATTACCAAAGATTTGAGTCTCCAATCGACCAGTTTTCTATAAATTACAATAAACATTTAGCAGTTAAATACAGGAAACATCTGTCAGCAGGCCAGTTAAGTGATAAAACTGCTTTAATGTTATATAAAATGTGATGGGGCATGATGATATCATATGATATACAGTATGACTCAGTGCTATAAAGAGCAAAGTTATTTGTCATGCTTCGCTTCTTTAGAGTCTTGTGGTGAACATCAAAAACGTTGCAGAGGTGTCAGGAAGTGAGGCATTTTTTTTTGTGCTTCTGCAGAAGGCAAAAAGCAAAGTCAGCTGGGTGGGAGATGGGAATGAAGTCTTGAGCTTCATCTGGTGACCTCAGCGTTGGGGTACAGGAGGACCACAGTGGCAGAGCTGGTAGAGGCAGCTAAAGCACTTGCACAGATGTAAGGAATGCAAAATCTACCCGAAGGAGGGCGACCTAGCTCACCAGAGGGTCTATGGGATCCTAAACCACTGCCAGCACTACAGCAGGAAGGGGGTAAATTAACCTTTAAAAATGATGGTAGTCTTTGGTGAATGACGTTTGCAGGTTTGATCCCTACCCCATGCCATCACCACTGGTTTTGAGCAAGGGGTTTAATCAGGTGCCACTGGTTCTGGAGTCCGGAGAGCTCACTACCCCAGCCTCCTTTCCTGTGCCGAAGAAGGTCCCAAAGTTGGCTGCAGCGTATCTAGATGACGTCATCTTCAGCAACTCTTGAGAGGACCGTATGGCACACGTCCATCAGCTTCTCCAGCTCATCCAATCAGCGGGTCCCCCCTCATCAACCCTGGCAAATGTACTTCCACCCACCAGGAGTTGCATTATTTGAGGTTTAGGGTCACAAGTAGAGTCGTCAGGCCACAAGTGGGCAAAGTAGAGGTCATCCAGGAGTTCCCAGTGCCTGAAGCTAAAATTAGCCATGGGGTTTAGATGGATGGTAGACGACTTGTGAAAGGTTTGCCGAGATTTCTGCAGTGATAGCCGATCTTGAGAGGGCTTCTGCTCCGAACAGGGTGAGGTGTTGGGTTGTTCCGTCACTCTGTTCCTGCTTCCAACAACTCGTCATTATTAGCATCAAGACATATTCTTTCAAACTGTAACTTAGTATTGTGAGAGGGAAGTGAGAAAAATCACCATGAGTGTCAAAAACCCTTTTCAAAAGTCCTCTTGTCTCCCCCCCTTCAGCACAGTAAGGCAGTTAACACGTCAAACAGCCTCATTCTATCTAGAGGCTGTGAATTGGTATCAGTGCCAGTCTTGTCTGAGTTTACCTTCCCCCCCTCTCCTCCACCTTCCCCTCCTCACATTCTCACAAATCTAGCCTCAAAACAGAAAGTTTTACTGATTACGCCAAATCACCGAAAGTTGTTATCGCGCAGGCCTCCCGGTGAGAGCAGCTGCTCGGCTGTCGCATTAATCCATGTTGCTTATGCAAATGTACACCCTTTTGAAAGGTTCTCCAGAAATATGATGTTATTTAGGCTGCCAATCATTGTTTATGTAATTACGCCATTACATGTTCTTGTGGAGTTTTGATGAATGACACCTAGATCAACAGCAGAATGCGAGACTGACAGCGTGAAACTTTTTTTTTTGTGCAACTTTTCTTGCTTCGTGGAATATCTTAGCAAGATGTGCAATCAATGAAGTTTGATTCAGATTGTTAGAAGTAATGACACTAATCCATTTGTTCCGTCAATAAGGCATAGATTGACTGCCATTTAAGAGGGATTATTGGTTGAGAGAGCAAGCTGTGCAGACAGACTTGCAGCCAGGTTATAACATAATCGCTCTTTTTGTCAAATGTATCCATATCTTTCTTATATCAATATGAGCAATATGGGGGGAACCATGCTATGAGGCCAACTGGATCTACTGTTTTAGAGCAGTCTTATGTTAACATGGATTAGGTTTTTCAGTGATAAATAGGCTGACAACACAGCTCAGAGCAGAGGAGTTAACATGAGGAGACGGGCGCTCCAGCATGCAGGTTCAATTGCTTTATTGATGAGGCAGGGGAAGCAGTCAACAGCTGATTGGGAGTTTAATTAAGTACACTTGTCAAGGACACAGGCCTCGGCTCTGCTGAGTCAAGAGCATCGTCCGCTACCTGAAAATCCCATCATAACCGCGCAGCCCCCCTGATGGATAACTCCACGTCTTTGAGCGCTAAAGAGAGTCATCTTCGAGCCAACTCAGGTTTCAATTAGCTTTTACTGCACCTTCACATCCCGGCTCCTTTCTGCTTTGTGAAATCTGTTAAGGATGAGGCCTGCAGGACTGCCGGGCGAAAGCAGCCTCCGGATTATTGACGCTTTAAGGCATCGTGTGTTTGTGTGTGGCAAAGCTTACACTCAGGAATTCTACTATTCTGTTCTGGTCATAGTGAGTTTGTGGCGATGTGTCTCAGCATTCGTCATCATGCACGTTTGATATGATGTTACATAGTGTGTAGTTCACGTACAGGGTGCTACACAGCTTAGCTCAGTGAGCAGGGTTGCACTGATGAACTCTTTTCTCATGTCAATACAAATCAACTGATTCATATCAAAGTCCAATTGCAGTCAATACTACACTGCAAAATTAAGAGTTTGTACAGGAGCAGATTGAGAATAGTTCAGAACCATCCCACAAAATCCCAAGAAAACATTATGGTAATATGAGATTCAGTCATCAATTTTGTAAACATTTTAAGGCTTAAATGCAATCTTGCTTAACATATTAATGTTTAAATAACCTAAACCAAATCCAGTTTTTATGATGGTGATGCCAATCACATTAACCCATTTTATAAAGCCTCTTACAAGGCAGGAACGTTGCCATCATCCCACCTCGCTGTTCTGTATAAAACCTACAAATGGGGGGCATTGTTGTTCCGCTGTTAAGCTCGAAGCTCTTGTGATGATGATGCTGTTTGGGTCTGTGTTAAAAAGCAAAGCTGACATAATGACAAGTCTTCTTTGCAACAGTATTGCGGGATAAAAAGGGTCATTGACCATTTGTGATCTGAAACATCTTGTGGCTTCATGCTCAAAGTTTTATTGCTGAGTGAAACATCTCTCTCTTTCAGTTTTTTAGTCTCGGTGTGTGACGGCTGAAAGGTGTGGATTTTCAAAACTATGATTGATGGCTGGAAGAATGCCTGTCCTTTATGTACATTTTCTTTATGGTATAGAATCAGTTATTGCAGGAAAAATACTAACAAAGTAGATTTTGTGTAACATTGTCTCCTTTCTTCCTGCTAAAATATAAACATAGGAATTAAAGAAACTAAAACTGTAAACTAAAGTCTACTTCATGCAAAGTCACCAACTCTCAAAAATTATTGAACTGAACTTAATGTAACAACATTGCACACTGTTCCTATCTTTCACACACACCTATATATACACATATATACACTTATATTAGGATTGTGGGTATTTGTTTTGTTGATGATTGAGAAATTTAAATAAAATCTTCCAAAAAAAAAAAAAAAGGTAGAGTAGTTCTCAGTTAATAAGCCCACCCTGGGGTCCTCTCGGCGGAGATCGCTGCTGTGTGTTTCTGCTTCCTGCTGCGTTCGCTGGGTGTGATTTTTGCCTGGAGGCAAACATGGGCGCGGGGCCTACCACATGTTAATGCCGTGTAGATTCATCATGTGTGTTTGTCAGGCTTTTACTCGGGCTCCAAGGCTGCTGCAGCCATCCATTCTTTAAGACGCTGCTTGTCGCCTTGATAGATGAGTCGCCGGCCGTTTGGTTGTCTGAGCCTTTGACTGTCATGCACTATATATCCACGACTCCATCCAGTCTCGCACGCAGGCCGTCCAGGTCACCACTTGTCTCGGTTGTGGCGTGGCGTTCGTTTTCGGCAGGCTCCATGCTCTGCTCATGTTTACAGCCTTCTGGTAGGCCTCCATCAGGATGGGGTTAACCCTGCTATGTGGAGGGTTGTTGTTTGTAAAGTGCTGGCGTGGCATCTTAAAAGCAACAGGCCAACAACAACAACAAAAAGCAAACAGTTCTGTAAGCTGAAATAAAATTTAGACAAATGCCTGACAACACCACACATTATTTATTATAAAGAAAAACACGACATAAATTATGAAGTTGAATTGTAATTTAATCATAACCAACATTTCCATTTAGCTCACTTTGGGTTTTGTTCAAAATATAGTGGTTTAGATCAGAGCTGGAAATAATGATTAATGTGACAATTTAATCGTTTTGCTTATAAAATATAAAATAATGAAAAATGGCCATTGTAATTTCCCAGAACTTGAGGTGACATCTTCAAATTCATCTTACTTTTTTTAATTACATATTTATCTGACACCTTATTTTATCTAACCATCTGTACAAATCCCAAGCATATTAAATGTACCAACATATGTGACAAAAAAAATAAGAAAGGTAGTTATGAAAATTGTCTTCTTAAATGTTGGCTTGTGGACGAACCTATCTGATAGCGTTTTTACTTCACTGTAGAGATCTCTCTGTTTTCTCACATTTTAGTATCTCAGTACTTTGGCGAGTACAATGTGCACCAGAGTAAGTGTGTTGAGCTCGTACTCTGTCAGGACGGCCTGCTTGGAGGTGCATTGGATTAACGGCCTTTATGCACTGCAGCTAATGGAGTGGGAGATCGGTGGTCAGTAACTTACTCCAATCAAGTGCGAGGCTTACTAAGCCTGAGCGCTGCATCCTCCAGAGCCATAAAAGCTGTTGTTTTATTCCCCTCTCATCACCCAGTGGCCTGCCGATGCCGCCTGGTGTCAGTGTTGGGCATGGAGATTTATGGCGGAGGTCAGAGGAGGGATGGGTGTACAGTAAGATGAGGAGGGGGTGGGGAGACGAGTGGGAGTGAGGCACGATGTTGGGATTGTGGCGAGGACCGACCGACTTGTAAAGCGCCACTAGTTGCACGGATGCGCAGCTATGAATTATTGACGCCTTTCAACAGTGAAATCGTGATCGCATGTGGGTCTTCTCTATCACCACTGGAAGGCAAGAGTCAAAACAGAGCAGTCGCACTCCGAGCAGAGGAGGCGATACCAGGCCTGTTTTCATGTTTTATTTTCAAGAAAGAGCAGGAGCGTGCAGTGAATGCAACATTTGCCGCCGGGCGTCTCCTCAGCATGCCAGCGTACACACGCTCATCGGCTCGCTCGGCCTCTTTTATTAAGCACTTCAAATTAGGCAGCCCTCGATAGTGGTATCATTTACAAATTTAAGGCTGATTCACAGGCACAGCATGAAGCCCCCTCCTGAAGAATGAGAAGTGGAGCGCTCATTTGATACAGAGATTGACTGCCGAACAACCAAAAATAATTGTTACCTCTGTTGCGGGCTGTGTTATCACGGACGATATTCTGAATACTCGACGTGCTGTGCGTGCGTAGCTGTTCTGATTTTCGAGCATTTCGCCACCGCCGGGCCGGCGTGAACGGGAACTGTTTGCCTTGTTCCAGTGAATGTCAGTAAGCATGGTGGAAAATATGGGTTTGCTATGTACTTTTAACCAAGCATAAAGCTCTCTTCTTATGTAAGATCCTCTCAGCGACTTGTATTCTTGAGAAATCTATATTGAAATCGGTCAGGTGGACAGAACATGGAGGCAGATTGTTGAGAGAAATGACAGCATAGCAGCAGTTTTAAAAAATCTTTAGAGAAAACACTGGTTGCAGCTTTTCATGCTGATCCTTGATTAAAACCTCAAAACCATCTTCAACACTCAGAAGCATAGTTAATATAGTGATACTAGTTACTGATACAGAAGGTAATTAGAGAGAAATACTTTAAGCATTCATTCCAGATTGCATTAATATTCATTTGAGCACTACTTAACCTGCATCAAATTCAAAGCTCTTACACTTGCCTACAAAACTACAACAAAAACGGCTCCCTCCTACCTGAACACCCTGATTCAGGTCTACACTCCGTCCCGCTCACTACGCTCGACCAATGAAAGGCGCCTGATACAACCACCTCAAAAGGGCCAGAGGTCAATAGCTAGACTCTTCTCCTGTGGTTCCCCGGTGGTGGAACGAGTTACCAAACTCTGTTCGATCTGCAGAGTCGCTCTCAGTCCTTAAGAAAAAACTAAAGACCCAGCTCTTCACTGAACACCTTGGCACTTGATAAACTCCTATAAAATGAACACACATACACACACACACAAAAACTAAAAAAAAAATAAAAATAAATAAAAACGTCGAATTGTATGTTGCAATGTATGGCCCCCCTCACTGCCTGTAGGCAGACCCTATCTAACTTGAACCTTGATTTTTTGGCACTTATCCAGGTTGTTTTCTCCTGACTAGATCCTTGCTTGTGTCGTATTTACTCTCAGATGTACGTCGCTTTGAACAAAATGAAGTTGTACAATTGTAGAATCTGCCTCTTCTTTCCAGACATGATCACGCTGCCGAAGACTCCTCACAACTCTGAGTTTTGCCCTCAAATTGAACTCACTCAACACACCACGCATGCACATCTCCAGGCAACGTATATATGTGTCTCGAGCTTCTTCAAAAGCCTCACTCCACCGCCGCCACTGTCACACTCGAAAGACGACGTGCGTCCCACTCCAACTCCAACACTCGGGCCTTTCATAGCTTCGATACATATTTTAATACAATCACGGGCCAGGCGCCACAGATAAATCCGTTTGTATAAGTCTGATAAAGTATCTGCCCCAGCTGTCAACCTATTTCCATGACAGTTGTGTAGTACCCAGGGCAAGCATTATATCATCCCAATCAATCAAATCTGACATGCTTTCACTCGAAATGAAGTCAAGTCCTTGAATGGCTTAAGTAATGTCACGGAAAACATGCACTGCTTTGGAAGTTGCCAGCGTGTTTAGCCTCTGAGGTGAAATCCTGCATTTAGGAAACATCACGCTCTTTGCGGACGGATGGTTCCAGGTTGTTTTTCAGCCTTTGTTGTGAATTCATTTTAGGAATACAGACAGAGATATCACATATTTGTATCACAGGCTGTGATGAAATTCATGTTTTCACAGCAGCGGTGTTGAGAATTTTCCAAACATTTTCCAGATTAGTTCAGGTGTTTCTGCATCTCCCTTTTATTATGGTTCATACTAACAAAAATGAGACACACCTGCATTAATGCCGTCCGTCCTCAGTGAGCTAATGAAGAAATTATTCATAAAGCCATTGGTGATCTCTAGCAGGAACGCATAAGTCAACAGATAGCTCTTGTTAAACCAGGGGAGCTGCTGTTCCCGTTGACCTCCCGAGACGGGGATTGATTGGCTGGCATTGTCACCAGACCAGAGTAATTACAGGATCCTTAGTCATCAAGCTATGTAAATCTCTCGCCAGCTCATTAGCGGGGTTTATTTGAAGAACACTTTTTTTCCCCCTCCCCATCTTCCTTTTCCCAAGCCTCCCTGCCAAATCTTGCACCTCGGCGCGAAGCTTCGCTGAGCTATTTATCTCACATGTGTGTAACTGGAAAGTGACAATAGCAAAGATGATGCAATGGGCATAAAACAGCCAGCAGGTTTAAAGGAAGACAGAATCAATTAAGAAACAGTAGCTTTTTTAGTTCTTAAAATACAGTAAAAACGAGGAGTTGTTGAATGTGTATTTGCATCTTAATAAGGGCAACAGTAGAAATATTAAAAAAGGTCACCCGATCACTTTGATCAATTATTGAGAAATATCTAATTTCACTTTGCCCGTGTGTCTGTATCATCTGCAGCAAAACTGTCTTGTCAATACTATCAAGCTCAGATAATTAGTCGCCATTCTGTGTAACGAAAGCTGCAGACCTGGTGGAAATGACTTTATTGATGAGCACAGCAACACTATTGACTTTTCCAGTAAGGCAGGAATTAAAAAAGCAGCGTTTCTGTAGCCGCCACGAGATCCACCCCGTGTCAGCTTACCCTCGGTGTTAATATTTCAGCGCAATTAAACATCAAATTAAAGGAGACAACCTCTTAAACCCTGAACTCTATATATAGTCGAACAGCTTTTGCAGTTGCTGAAACGGCAAATGAAAAGCATCAAACAGCGGTAAAAACCTATTTTTTTCCTTAATGTATTCATTGTCATTCTTAAGTGACAGCTGCTCAGGTGAGAACTGGATTTATTGTGACGCCTTGGGGAACGCAGGAAAAATCTGTTAAGACTGGAGACTGCAAACAGAGGCGAGAAAAGCACAATCTGAAAAACTGAAGAGCAGAGTCGAGTTTTGTCAAAGTGAGGTGTGGAAAACTCGATATTTGCGAAGATGGCCACCGCTTTGACAAGAGAGCTGAGATTAAACGCCCACATATAAACATATCGTATCATGTGTTCATGATGAAGTGGAATAAAAACTCTCTATATTTTGAGATTCGAGATGTTTCAAACACCAGTAATTGAATTTTATAATGTGGTTAGATGAGTCCGCGTGCCCTCGTGCTTACTCCAAATATTTCACATGCACTCAGCACCGTGCAGAAGTAGCACACTTGCGCCCCTCGTCTTGAAATTTGGATGGCCGTCCGTCATGAATGTTGAATAAAGTTGCCCACCTGTCTGGCTCGGAGCTGTTGGCGTTTAATGTCAGGGCAGCGATCGCCAGTGGACAGACGAACCCCCCGAGAGTTCATGAAAGAGGCAGCTCATTCCACATGCAACGCCTGCCGAGGGGGGGGGGGAAGCTAACGCCCCATATGCACACCAAGCCAGAGTCATTATGGAAATATATTTCGTCTGCGCTGGCTGCATTTTTATGGAGAGAGACAAAAAAAAAAAATTTACATTTTATATTCTTTCTCTTCCTCTCTGTTTAGAGGCCTCTGGAGATGATCTTTGTGTTGTGCATGCGTGCGTGTTGCCATTATATCACCCCCCTGGCATGTTGTGACTGCATGCGTAAATACATGGTTGCTGTGTGTTTTGTTTAACTGACTGTGTGTGTGTGTGTGTGTGTGTGTGTGTGTGTGTGTGTGTGTGTGTGTGTTAATGCGGGCTGTGTGATTGCGCATGTATGAGTTTATGAATGAAGGAGTAATGGAGTGTCTGCACTTGAATATAGCAGTGTGTGAATTCGCAGATGTGTGTGTGTGTGTGTGTGTGTGTGTGTGTGTGTGTGTGTGTGTGTGTGTATGTGCACGGTCAGGGTGCATGTACTAGTGTGTGTGTATGTTCTTTTTACTTAAACATATTATTGTGTTGTGGGTGAACTGAACCAGTGCTGTGCAAAGGTCCGGTGTTATCCAAATCCCTGTCCCCTGTCTGCTGACCCAACCACATCGGAACACCCCCACCCCACCCCCCCCGCTGCCCCCTCTGAGTGATTTGTGAGGCACGGCTGTCCTTCAACAATTGGTTGCGTCTGCGACTGGAAGCATTTATTTCCCCCAGCCCATCAAGACACTACTGGCCTCAGCCTGCTGTAATTGTGCTGACCACAGGACATGTTGAAAAAATGCACCGCCTGCAAGGGGGAGAAAGAAAAAAAGTCAGATATCTTTTTTTTTTCTTTCTGATTGGTCAGGCTGCAGGATGCACACATCTACAGAAACCAGAATGAGACCTGCAAGGCGTCTGCATTTAACTCACAATGAAAGCTTTATAATAATTAAAAGGTGCGGGAAGTACATTTTTACAAGTATGTAGCACAAAATGGCCATAAATTCATTCCAATGACTAAGTGATTAGAGGGCCAGACTCTCTCTCTGGCTCAAACTCAAACCTACAGACAAGTATTATTCTTCCAGTATTCAGCATGAATGAGTCCAGGGAGCAGGATGGACTCACCATCAGCGGCTGAACCGTATTAATCCTTACCAAGCAAACCTAAATTAGCTGTGATAATCATGATTTATTGGCATCGTTTTTTGGAAGTTCTCAGCATTCGGACTCATCCTGTATGTTTCACTGCCATAAAGTCCACCCATATAAGCTGAAGCTGCTCTTTCATATAGACTGTAAATTGATAATGAAGGTTGTTATGGCAGACAGTAAAGAGCTGTCAGCTTTGTTTAGTCAGGATTTTAAAAAGCTACTCGTGGGCTTGTTCGTTCGTACTGGAGTGCTACCTGTTTGAATGGACAGATAGCAAGATTTGACTTTTCTCTCTTGGACCTGTATGACTAGTTTTTGCATGTCAAGGTTGTTTTTCCCATACATAAAAAATTCAGTTATTTGTATGATTATTTAGCAAAGAAATTGTAATAACTTTGTTCTTCAAATTCCAATCTGTTCAATACTTAAAGACAAAATACCTGCAAGACCAATGTCATTCTCATCAGCTGTTCTTTATGCTTAGTGCTGATTAGTCAATGTTATCATGTTAATGTGCTAAACTGACATGGTAACAACATTTTCATCATGTTACCATTTAGCTCAAAGCACCGCTGTGTGTGAGTACATCCACACAGAGCTGCATGCATGGCTGTAGAGTCTTAGCTTTTGTTTGTGTTTTCCTTTTTTCCCCTAACAGGCAGAATTTCATATACAGCAAACACACACTGTACGACGTTCGAGGAGCAGATGTAGTTCGTGTAATTTCACTAAACCCTGAGATAATACGGCGGTAATGACTTAGCCGGCATCTGCTGGAAAAGTTAGCTGATGATGTGAGGGGGAGACGAAAGAGGAGCCGCACTCCGTTTCAACAGCCGACCAAGAGACTAAATATCTTCTACTAAATATTTTTTCACTTTAAAGTGGCTCTAATTTTTGCACCGCCACCCCCCTAACACTGCAGGGGGCAATGCCGATTTTACACCCAGAGCAACATACCAAAAATAGGACAGTGTTTTATGTTTGCACTGCCACATGCAGTCTTTTAATTTTTTGCCTCTGTTGGCTACAACCTGCTCGTGTGCTGTTGTTTGTGAACCACCCGGGCAGCAGACTCTGGACTTTCACAGCCAAAGGTTGAATAAAGACAACAAACCATGAACCAAATGTCAAATGTAAATATCAAAATCCACATAAAAAGGCCTGTGTAAAAAAAAAACAAAAACCCACTGATACTTTCCAGCCACTGAGAAAACAATGAGCTGGCAGTAAGTGCTGGCTGGGTGTTCGCAGGGGGAGAACATGCTAATGGAAATTATAGAGGGGGTTACAATGTGGAGCAGTACCCCTTTCTGCACACATCTTTGTGACTATAATCCCGGCACAAATCAAATCCCACCGCCATATTGAACCTGGATAATTGCAGACAGGGGTCTGATAAGCCCCTGTAATGGAACTCTGTCAATCACTTCATGCC
This sequence comes from Centropyge bicolor, assembly GCA_037975185.1. NCBI lineage: Eukaryota > Metazoa > Chordata > Actinopteri > Pomacanthidae > Centropyge > Centropyge bicolor. Next base: position 463,023 of record JBBMOC010000014.1, read on the forward strand.
ATATACCCTCTCTCCTCCTGGGTGTTTGCTCAAATTGAATGAAGAAATCCAGGAGCCGCTGACATTTAGGTCCACAGCGCCGCTGATTGTGGGAAGAATGCTCCGGTTTAATTTCATTAACTAAGAGAAAGTAAAAGCAAATTTGCCGTATGAAAAGCAATTATGGCGCCGCTGACTGGAGCTTTTATGCTCGGCAAAGGTCCTCCGCTCATTGTGTGTCTGGGGTGCGGAAGAGTTCCCACGATTTACTGCATCGGGGTGTTTATCATGCAAGCAAAACACTGGCCTCATGGTGGGAAATGATTTGGCCTTGGGGTCACTGTAATCCACACTGAAGGATTTCATGATAACTGCGCAGCTCATCAATTATTATTCATTCGGTTGAAGCTGGTTCGGTGATGTGTTGCCTCCTGTGTTCATAATGATTAATTATAACTTTATTTGTCCCCTTGGGGAAATAATTTTTTTTTTAAACTCTGTTAGTAAATTTACTGACACATAGACATTGATACACATGCAGTTGTAAATGCGAAGTGTGGTTGGGGGTTAGTTGCCTTGAAGAAGAGCCTCAGGGTTTGACTCGTACCTCTTCAGCTACCAGTCCACGCCCCATATCAGGTGGTTCATGCTGGACTTGAACTGGCCCCCCTCGACCAACCTGCCTTTGTCGAGCTCAGATTCATACATGATTACCTTTAATAAATAGTGAAAGAGGACATGAAGTAAATGTGGTGGATTCAGTGCAGTTGCCAATGAAATTTGATATGTTTAACCTAATACAAAAGCGTTTTGGAAATCAATACAAGAAATGCACTTTAATTATTTCAAATGAAAGAAAGTGATACCCATATTTATTACAAATTAAGTGCATTACCTAGATAGATAATGCGTTTCATTTGTTCATTTGTGCGTCTGTTCACTTCCAGTTCTTTCCATAGGCAAAGGGTTTTGAGGTGGAAGAAGGGTTTTGAACAGGATCAAACATTATTGAATAGTTAAAAATAATGATGATAACAGAGAAATACTGGAAGGATCAACTGGTGTCAGAAAAGTAGTTCTTTAATTCCACCTTTAGAAATCAAACTGACAAAGAGAGAATAAAGAAAATTTGAGTTTCTTCTATAAATATTGAAGAGCAGTAAAAATCATTTGAATGCTCAATTACTGTAACTGCTCCTTTATTGGAACCTGCAGTTGATCATTTGTAACCACAGCCTACTTACTAATCGCACTGAGTTTATAGACCAAATTGTTATCTGTTTCCACAAGCCATTAAATAATTGAATATGTGACGTTTTGAATGCATGTAGATAATTAAAGATGATTGAAGAAGGCCGACTGAGGAGAGGGGAATTGTGAGCCAAGTAGTTGTATATAACTCAGGTAGGAAGGTATTTCTTCATATGACTTAATAATAATAATAATAATACAAACAAAACCAGATGAAGTGTAAATAGCACCTTGTGATACAGCTGTTTTAATGATTCCTTGATTTAATATTTACTAGAAGCAGGAATGCATGACAGTCAAAATGTATTGCCGACACACTTTACGAATGCCCACTTGAGGAAACGTGATAGCTGATGGAAGCCAGAGACAGAAGCAGAAAGCAGGTAGACGACATAATAATAATTAAGTTTGCTGGAAAGATGCTATTAAGTTACACGCCTCCATGTGACACACTGACAAAGACGCAAGCGGACGGAAATCATTCCTGTCTGCCAGCTCCGACCAAAGGTGGACAACGCAGAACAAATTGAATTTTAATTTCAAACCAGCCTATCACAAAACAGATATGTAAGCCATTTTATGTCCCGAAAAGTGAAGGGTTTGACATAATGAATGAATATCTGAAGTAGTACTGACAAGATGCACTGACGCATTTGCAGAAACCTGACAACCTGATAATTTTTTTTTTTAACCTGATGAGCGTTAAATGATTTATTTCAGCCCGGTGTTGTGACAGTTAATGAGTTAATTAAATAGTTAACCTCAACGAATGACATAACACCAGGTTGTGAACTGTTGAAAGGGAGAAAAAAAATTGACTGTGGTGATGATTGAATGTCTGTCAAGTTTACTGTCAGGCTGCTTTCACCGGTAGTGACAACAGGTGTGCATCACTGTATTCTGTCAGGAGACACTGGACACGGGGTGGGAGAACATGTTTGACAGTAAATTAGATGACACTTTATGGAAATTTGCACGCTCATGTTGTGATTGTTGTTAAGTCACCCCTGTCCTTCACCGAGCAGATGGTGTGTTCCGGGTTAAAAGAGGCTGAGATGATGACAGTCGGTGGTTTGCAGCGGCAGAAAAGGCGGCTCTTTGGTCGATTTTTCTGTTATTTTCTTGCACGTTCTCTCGCTCATTTATCCTTTGTCTCCCTTCCAAAAGTCACCAAACAGCATCTATCACCATCTCACCTTTAACTCGGACTGCGTTCCCCTCACACCTTTATCGGAAACGTCCTTTTTTCACGTTTTATTTTCAGCAACATTTTAAATGAAACCTCGCTTTGGGTGGATGATAATAAGAGCTCCCAGAGACTCTGGGCTAGTTCAATGAATTAATGATGCCGAGGGATGAGTGTGCAAGAAAATCACTTGAGAGGTCACTATGGGGCAGACTGCAGTGGTTTCTTTTTTGGCAAATGGGATGCATTCTTCTCCAGACACAGTATGTGGTGTATGTATCAAACAAAGGAGCAGGTGTAAAAAAATAGACCTGAATAGATATAATGGATAATAGATAGAATAGATGGTAAATGAGTCAGGAAGCATGAATGAGCTTTTCAATTCAGTGACATCAGACATGAAGTGTATGCACCACCCTACAGAGCATTATAGTTAAAGGTGTCTTAAAGAATTTTGTTTACATGCTGTTTACTTGCTTGCAGTCTTCTTCTTCTTGCCTTCCTTTGTTGGCACCCTGCTGGATATCCCGGGGTGTTACCGCCACCTGCAGATCAGTGCAATAGTGTGGAAACACTGGCAGGAGTTTTGCTCTGCATTCGCCCATGTACAGCAAAACTTATAGAAAAATGGCCCCATAACACTACTAGAGGTCACAATGTCTGCCTTTAATTAAAATAGCCAAACTTAAAACCAACTCTCAGGCAGAATTAGAGAGCAAATGATATTAAATGTCTGATTGGAGAAGCAAACAGATGGTGGTTTTTCTGTTGTAACTAATTTGAATGTGAACTTGACTTTAATAACTTTAATCACTACAAACTGTAGATGAAGTTGTACGATGTGTTTTTTCTTTTACTGCATTTACGTGAGCGTTCTGAAGAAACATCAGACATATCAACACCGTCTCACCTCGACCTGCTGCTCGACCTCGTTTGTCTGTCTCTCCATCCATCCGCAGGTTGGGATGGTTGTCCATTTTGCACGTCTGCTTTTTCTCACCGTGCAACTCCATCTCATTTTCATCCCCCAAGAAGCTCATTTGATGACTCCTATTACATCCATACTATAATTTGCTGTGTCTGCTGCCTCGCTCTCTCTCTGCCTTCAGTGTCTGGTGCGTTCCCATTGTCAGACTCCGAGCTCATCCAATTTTTTGCTAGAAGCAAATCAAGCATGTTTAAAAACTGTGGTAGCATCTGGAGCTCACGATGTGGTGAAGCTATCTCTGAACTGTACGAACAGGAAGACCCCTCCTCACGGGCACGAGCGCCGATTCTGTGGGTTTTAGTCTCGGACCAAAGGAGTTTGTCTGAAATATGCAAATCATTGTAATCTGCACTATGAGAGTTTGACCCGTGACTGATCTACACAACAGCAAACCTCTTTACCATTATCAGCTGATTTGAGAGTAGCTCTTTAGATTTAAACATCCGATTAGAATTCAAGAGATGGTCGGCAGAAAAAAAAAAGCAATCGTCTTGCTGAGGAACAATGCCAAGCTGATTAAACTATGCAAAGCGAGCTGGCCATTGCCAGAAACAGCATTTACTTCTCTTCTTCAGTATCTCAATCTCAAGCCCTTCTGATATTGTCCCGCCGCCCCTGCGATACCCCCCCCCTGCAACCACTGCACATTCGTTCTCTCCGCTTCTGAAAACATTAGTGGACGAACAGGTCGGTGCACTTTAAACAAATCCACAACAAAAACGCTGAAGTGATATGAGAAGTAAAAAAACTTACAGAAAGAGCGCTGAGGAAAAAAAAAAAAAAATCAATCATGGCCTTTATATCCGCAGCTTCAACTCCAAAAGTATCCTGCTGCTTGAGTGCCACGGGCTGTTCTCTCTTTTCTTCCCGCCAACATGCCCCCTCCGAGGTGGTAGAATAGCCTGAGTGCATGGTAGAGGTCACTCCCTATACCCACCTGCATTTTCTGTCGGGAGTCGCAACAATTCCGCCGGCCCGAGAGAACGGCGTGGATTAAAACCCGTCGGTCGCACAGAGAACTATCGGCGCTCGCAGGTGAAAGAGAGGGACCGGGAACTTCTGAATGGCTCCCCGTGGCTGCACTGTGTCCGCGGAAAATGTGTTGCCCTGAGCGGGCCGTGTCAGAAGCATCAGGGTGCGGAAATGTTTTTAGACATTATGAAATGTTCTGGCGGCTGAGAGGAAGCAGGTTATGTATCCGGGCACAGAGTAACTTCTTTATTTATAAGACAAAGTCACCGATGGCAGGGAGATGATAAATGTGCATGTAAATTCACATAGATAGAAATTATTCTAAACCATGCACAAGGTCATAGGATTAACATTAAACAACATCTATTGATATATTTTACTGTATTTTTGCCTGATGCAACCAAACATTACCTTGCTGTCTGCATTCTCTTAACCCTCCTATTATCCTTGGGGTCAATTTTGGAATGACAAATTTAGAGGGGGACGCGTTTGTATGGGGACAGTTGGAAAGACTTGGATGTAGTTGACTTGGAAGCCTACATAGGCTTGCTCATTTTGGCAGGAGTTTCCAAATCTAGGTGAAGCAACAGCAATACACAACAAAAAAACAACAAAACAGCAAATAAGTAAGTAAATATGTTTATAAGAGGAAATTGGGGGGGGGGTCATCAGCATCAACCAATATAGCAATATAGTTCATTTTGTGAGAATCATGAATGTGCACCCCAAATTAGAAAAGATTTGGATGAAAGATTTTGAATATACACTAACTCTAAAACTGAAAGTTTGACCTGATGGTGGCGCTGCAGGAAACGTCATATCATCACCAAAACCAACAGGGTTCATACTCTTGTGGTCACTATGGTTGTCAGTAAATTTGAGAAGCTTTGGAAGAAAACTTTTCAAGATAAATTAATTCCAGTTTTAGCCTGTTGGGCCTGTTTGTCCCGATGGTGGCGCTAGAGGACAGGTCCCCAAGGGTGAAAAGTGTTAGTAATATTTGAGGATAGTAGGCGGGTTAAATGGAGATTTTGATGTTGTCTGAATGATGATGGAAAATGTCTGCCTTACATTGAGGTCAAAAGCAGAGGCACCAATTACACCTCATATATAATTAACAAATCAACACATTCAGAGGGATAAGTATAATTATTCGTAAACAAATAGCTTCTAAAATGCTGACAGCATCCACTGACATCTACACTGTCATTTACAATGCATGCTGCTGGGTTACCCACCAAGTAGAAAGACAACCCACACACTGCTCAGAATCCATTCATGTTCCGGCCGTGCTCGTCTGCTTGTGCCGCCGCGATCACACCGAGGGTCAGGGTTTAGCTAAAGCGTTAAATAGACCTCCATGACCCCCGAGCCCCCGTACCACCAGGACAGTGAATGCATCGCGGTTCATCAGCCTTCCCTCTCAGCTCTTCCTCTCTTCTCTCCCTCGCAGATTGATTTAGCCGCTATTATCGCTCCTCTTTTCAGAAATATGCAAACGGCCGGCTCTGCCTGAGCCGAGAGCAGTTAGGAGATGTCTCAGATATTCGAACGCTTGATTTAAAATAAAGGAAATAATTGAAAAAAGTGCTTTAAGCGTGGAGACATTCTGGGACTTCTCGGTCTGATAAAGCAGCTACTGTCATGTGTGGAGGACACTTCAAACATCCTGCATTAGGTTTTGAAAGTTACCCTGAAAAGAGCTTCTCCTTATGATAACACTAATTATGCTCCAACAGAATCTTTTTTTTGTTGTTGATTTAATTTTTAAACTACAGTGCCAGCAACCTGCGGTGAGCGCTGAGCAGACTTTTAGCTTTATGTAATAAAACAGCAGCAGAATATTTCACAGGGGTAAATGGGAATCAGGGCCCAGTGAGAGACCCTTGGGGCCAAACTCTGCCAGGTTGCTGGTCTCAGCACAGGCCCTTCCTCGCCAAGCCTGTCTCATTAGTAAGGCAGGGAAATGTCACAGGACGGCTAGTTGGGTAAAAGAGGTTGACCTGACTCACCAGTGGAACCGTTCTGGGAACCTGCAGCTGCAATAAAGTAATGGTCAGGGCTTGGATATTGTTTCACGCTTTGTTCCGCTGTCTGTGCGGGGAGCTTTTGTATTTCTGTTATTTCTGGAGTTGTGCATTTGGGAATTACACAGCAGAGACCCGACATAAGTCGGCGGTATAAGGAGGGAGTAAGGGCAGATGAAAAAGTCCTTGAGAAGGATTCGAGTAATATTGCATCACTCTCTCTGTGTTCTAATTGTGCTTCGTGAAACACAATGAGGGGAGATGAGAATTCAAAGTGGTCCGTGGCGAATGATGAGAGAATGATAAAACGATGCCCCGTACATTCTGACAGAGGTTGAAATGAGATGCGGTGCGGCCGAGACAAAGACGAACCTCCAGGGAGACGCGGCGAGAAACTTTAATGAATTCTTATTTTGCAAGGCCGTCTATTGCATCTCTCATGTCGCTTGGCAGGTGCACCAGTCACTTTTTTTTTTTTTTTTGAGGCGATGGCGTGAATTGTCGCAGCCAGAAAAGAGGAGGAAAGCAAGACTTCGCCGCTCAAAGATGGGAAATTACACTTGATAGAGTTACTGAGTCTTTATGCGCTGATATTTGGCAACAGGTCTATTGAGCAATAAGCCGCAGTGGAAAGCACTTCAGTATTTTCATGTGCTTGCTGCAGTGTGAAGCAGAGAATAACAGACAATATTGAACAATAACTAAATGACATAAGGTCATAATTGCTTTAATAAAACCGTTACCAGCAACTGTCATTTCAGCTGAAAGGTTTACGACTTGCCAGATATCCAATTTTGAAGATATTATTATGACCACCGTAGTGCCTGTGTTTTTGTACTTAAAATGTCTAAAGGAAAATCAAAAGGCAAACAGCAGATTATACAAGGACTAGACGTGCAAGCAGGTCTACCAGAGTCCAAGCACATGACACAACTTAGTTACAGTGGCTGCTGCCCCCAGGCAAACATGGAAGCTGTGGACAGTCTACAACCCTGATTCTAAAAAAGTTCTGACACTGTGTAAAACATGAATAAAGAGAATGTTAAAAAATGCTAATCTGTTTTGACACATACTGACTTAAAACAGTGCAAAGAAAATATATTTAATGTTTGACCTCACCAACTTCATTGTTTTTCATAAATATCTGCTTATTCTGAATTTGATGGCAGCAACATGTTTCAAACAAGTTGGAGCAACAAAAGACTGTGAAAGACTGATCCAAACAGGTGTTTTTGGATCAGTCCACAAGTAAACAGGTTCATTGCTAACAGGTGATAGTATCATGATTGGGTATAAGGTTCATCATGGAAAGATTCTCGAAAGAGGTTTAATACTTTGTTAAACACATGACTGTAAAAGAGTTTACTACATTGACTCAGGAGCACTTTGTAAAACATCATTTGCAAATGATTGCATTCTGGTTTTATTTATGTTTTACACAACATACCATCTTTTTTGGATTTGGGGTTTGTGACAATCAAAAACACATTCAGTTAATCTATTTAGCAAAAAAAATGTAGATCTTTAAAGTGTTTATTATATTAAATAAATATATTGAGTATATAAAAAAAGCTGTTTAAATGGATTCAGTTATTTTTCTATAAACTCTTATAAACTGTCTGTATTGGATCAATATTAATATTGTTGAAAGAAATACTAACTGTCAAAAAGACATTTATATTTTTCTGCTTGCCTTTACACTTTCCTGGGTTCACACTATACGGATGTTCCAGTTGCTGTGTTTGGCTTTGATGCTCCTTTTCTGCTGGCTTATCTCTCAACCGACAACTGACCTTTCTTAAAGTGGGTATCGCAGCACAGCTTACCAGTCTGACCGAGTGTGACCTTCCAACCCATCCTTCTCAACATTCTCAGCGCTAGGTAGGTCGCTGCAATTCTCCAAATGACAAATATCTGGCACAGCTGCCGGCGGAGCATGTCTTAAAGCACATCATGTGCATTGTGTAAACAGGGATTACTCAGCAAAACCTGTTTCTATCATTGCTGGCCGGGGAACTTGGAAAGGACGAAGAGAATTTTGACGAGTGTGTTTAAGATCGTCCGTCGTGCTGATTTGGATACCCGGATTTCGGGGCCCGTACTGTCTCACATATGCTGATTTTATGTGTGTGTTCTTTGATGGATATGCTGAATTTTATTGACTCATCATAGATGGGCACTTCTTCTTTGATGCCACCCTTTTTGATCTTTTCGGCTTGTTGCAAGGACCCGAAGTGACGCCGCGGGACAGCAAACCAGCTTCAGAGGGCAAAGATCAGTCAGATAAAAACGCTGCGTAAATCCCATTCAGCAAATGGCTGCTGCACACAGCAACAAGAGAAACACACAAATCCTCTTAAAATGAATGTGCAACTTAGAAAAAAAATGGGCTGTGCCTCTCCAACAATCAAATGTCACGATGTATAGAGAGCTCTTAAGGCAAAATTGCTGGTTTCCCGTCGCAGGGGAAATTGCAAAAAGTTGGAGGCAGCTGATTATTATAGAGATCTCAATGCCACAAGTCTGATTGCTATTATGAGAGTCCGTTGCTCATTAGTTGCGAGAGCAGCTGACAATAATGCGGGTTGATTTCTGACTCATGGGACTTTTCGAAACGAGACGAAAAAAAGCTGCCTGAATGTGGCTCTGTATTCATCGATACACATCAGTGTTTGACCCCAGGGGCCTTGTTGAAGGTCACTAATCGGAATTACGTGTCGGATATGCAAATATCACCGATCAAGTCAATATCTTTGACCACTTTTACATGCAAAAAGTGCAACTGATTTACCAAGAAGGTTATTCTCTTTCGGCTGAAACAGCATTTAGACGTCACTGGACAGTAAAATATTTTGTAACTGCATTTGATACAAAGCAAATACTGGACACAAACTATAGCCATTCTCATCAGGTGTGATGCTAATACAATACAATACAATATATAGCAAATGGAACCCAGCCCTAAGGCAACTGTTACCAACACAATTCATAAGTCAAACTAAATTTGAAATGATTGTTTGAGGTAATTTAGTTAACTGCTTTACTTTTTAAAAATCAATATTATAGCAGCTGATGTAAGTAGCTCTGGCATTTTCTTCATCATTCACTACTTTCTTCTCGCCTTCTTTAGTAGTGGTATCTGTCCTGATGATTTAGTGTAAGAAGGAGTTTAAGGATTAGCTGGAAATATATTTTGGTTTATGGCGTTTAGCATGACTCTACTCTTGAAAGATCAATATTATTTGGAGCTTCGGTCTCATTCTTGCCAGTATGATGTTTGCATGGTTGCAGACAAATTGGTTCAAATAGTATTATCTTCAACATGACTGCCATCTTTCCTAGAAGGCTGAGCAGTCCGGCAATAAACTAAACCAGTCAGCAACAATCATGTTGTGAGATGGGTGAATTGATGATTGACACACTGTATATGGACACTGTTGAAATGACCAGCAGCTGGACCAAATGGGGGGTTGGGGGTTTTGAGAGGGTGTTGTACCTGACACATTTCTGTAGAGACTTTAGAAGACTAACAAACATGAGTGATGCCAGCAGCTCTGACTGCTATATGAGCTTTTTGGACAGACGGGCATTTAAGACATAGAGTCAGCAGCTGTTCTGAAGTGTCTAAAACTCACATCTGTGAGACAGTAGTGAGTTAGAGCTGCTCTTCATCTGTCTGGTGATGAGATCACAGATGATAAGCATCACAGGAGATAATGCAGGGTGGAAGATATATCACAGTGATTACAAGATAGTTAAGGAACTACACTGTTTCATACAATTTTAAGGTTAACAAAAATGTTTTTTTACACTTAAACCCAAAAGCATTACTAAATATGAGTCACTCTGAGAATGTGGTATCAGTTAGGAATGATTTTCCTCCAAGATGCTTGATTAATACAGGCTCTGTTCTCTGCATGTGAGGAGCCAGACGCAAGGGGTTTGAGAGGAAGGGTGGGTCTACAGCGGCTCACACACATACCTGATATGTGTGGCATATGGAGCCTGCAGAGGAAAGGATTAGGAAAAGCAAAGGAAGAGAACCTGCAGGGATGTAAATTGAGGAACATCTCACACTAATTCCCACCTGTGCTGGAAATGTAAATATGAAGTATCCTAGACATTTTTTGAACAACACAGTTAAATGTCAGTGACAAACAGGTAATTCAGGAAATGTAGAATCTGTACTTCCCTCTGTCCATTATCTATACCCACTTATCCTGTCACATTTTATTGGAAACACGTGTCATGCGGCATCTATTAATGCTGGTTTGAGGCTCCACGCCCATTTCATGAAGTATTCTAAAATGACTTTTAATGTCATTGTCAGCATCCATAGTCTTTTATCAGCTTAACCAGCAGAGAACAAAAGGTCACATCTTTGTGGGTGGCGGCAGGTGATTGTGGTTATGGGATGTGTGTGCGTGCAAAATGTAGGTGTGAGGATTAAAAGCACAGTCTATGCAAAACTCAGAGGAGTAAAAACAAAACAAAAACAACGAAAAAAAAAAAAATCCCTCCCTTCTGCTAATCCACTCGTCTGATGTGACCAGATGATGCGGCGTCTCAAAGTCACTTTAATCAGTTATAATGAAGTTTGAATAGAAAGGATGCAGCCCGAGCGTCCCCCGCCCCTCCAGCTGTGTCTCCCAGCTCGATAAGATCAATGAGGAACCCAACAAGCCCGCGCTGCTGATTCATCCAATCAGAGATTTAACTTTCACTTTGGTCACCCGGGTTAGTTTCGGCGTACGAGCGGAGGTAATTAACGCCGTTTTTCCACAAGAGGAAGCGGGTATCCCACCTTGAGCAGACATATTGCCTCTGGCTGTCCTCACCTAACACTTTCAACCGGATTAGGAGGAAATCATGATCAAAGGTGGGGGGGATTATATTGGACGTTTGGGGCTGATGGGTAGGGGCAACATGCAGGCCTCAACCTACCGGTGCCTCAGACCATTATAGAAGGTTGAGTAAGGAGACGACCATGGGAGAAAGTCATAAGTAGCAATAATTGCATTCAAAATACGTGAAGCGGCAGTGAGGCGTTGATCACTCATGACTTCTCTAAGGTCACGTCTGGGTGTGTCAATGTGACACACGCAGGGCATTAATCAAATCATTGCAAACACACAGCCTCAGGCTTTTGATGCCAAAACGTCAGACACAAAGAATAATTGAACTATGGCCTTGACAGACCTCCAGGGTTGTGCCAGGTTCCTTAAATAAAGCGAGTGGGCGACATGTCAGGTCGGCATGACAAATTTTAATCGTCTTCGATGTCGGGTACAGGAAGAGGGCTTTTACTGTAATTCAGAATCAAAGGAATAGCTTTGTCGTGTGGCCGAAGCTTAGGGGAAGATTTTCCTGTAAAGCTCTGAAAACATTAAAACAATGTTTCTACTGCGCCATCTCCAAATTAAAATGTTACCGTCCTGACTATCCTCTCATCCCCATGTATGGAGAGGGATTAACTTGGCAGAGAAGATTCGCTATAACTCACCTCATCCAAACCCCATTCCATCAGTGAAGGACAGGACACAGTCATATAGTAGTATTGTTTCATTTGATTAAATAATGTACATTTTTGCTTTTGCATATCAGTATTTACCTCAATAAAATGAATATCAACAGCCAGTCCACTGCTGTAAATGTGAGTCCTGCTGAGTCAAATGAGCAAAATATCACAACCACAGCATAATGACAGCAAGTAATTCAGCAGAAGAGGGTTCCATGGATTATGGGTGCAAATTAAGATGAAAGGTTGTGATGAAAGAAAAAGGTCTGTGTTGCTGTTTTGCTATATGTAGTGCTTGTTTCATCCACGAGAATTTATTGGATGCCATAAAATCTAAAGGACTGAAGCACTTATCATAAAAAAATGACTAAACAGGATTTAAACATTCAGCTAAATATCAAATAGATTTGGAAAATGTCGTAAAAATTGGAAAATTGATACCACTCTTAGCTTAGCATAAAGACTGGAAAGAGGGGAAAATTTTATCCAGGTTCTGTCCAAAGATGACGAATCCAAATCAAACTAGCACCTCTAAGACTCATTATTTAATGTGCTGCATCTTCGACAATGTGTTAAAATGTGAGGTTGTGGTTTCACAGGTATGTGCAGGATTATTTTGTGGGACTTCCTGAATAAAATTAGACTTAGACTTAGACTGTCTTTATTGTCATTACACAATATACACAGCAGTGCAAGTTGGGTAACGAAATTCCAATGCAATGGCTTCCAACAAAGGGTCAGCAACAATAGTGTCAGTCGCTGGAGTAAAAAAATATGTAGAAAAGAGATATAAATATATACTATATATAAATACAGGTGCTATGAGCTATGTATAGACATATGTAAATGAACAAAAGTTATATACAGGTTATGCACAGAGCAAGTAGCAGTAAGTTGAATTTTTGCACTATGTAGTTGTATTGAATGTAAAAGTGAATATAGATATCTAGAATAAACATACAGAAAATATTGCACATAACAGAAACAGTTGAGAAATGGTGAACAATGACAAGAAACAAAAAAAAATTGCAATGCAACCAACAGAGACTTCAAACTCTCTGCAAGAAACTTGAACTACTGCTTTCAGTCTTCAGTTATCAAACCAAACCTAAATAGATCCCAAAAAGGATGTGACAGAATTCAGATTTGATAAGTGGATCCCACATTGGATTTGAATTTAATAAGATGCTTTTGGAGCGCAGTGCTGTTCTGGCATGTGCAACCTCCCACAACGGCAGTAAGAAAATATGTACAAAGTCCACTTCACACACTGCTCGGAGTCTCCATTCATGCCTGAAGGCAGCAGAATAGATTACTTCACAAGTTAACCACAATCGCGGCCGGTCCCTTGACCGTGGCGGATGAGAGGCAGCTCATCACGATGCAATATTTAACAGTCAGCAGAAGACTGAGGCCTCTGTGTATCCAGAGAACTCACACAGGGCGTTTGCTGAAAAGAGTAGCGCCGCAACATCTATAAAATATGGAGTGTGCACGAGATGGTGGCAGACTCCTTCTGGAGGCTGCAACAGTCTCGCCAGATGATTCCCTCAGTATTTTACACAAAATTGCGTTTTTTTTTTCTACAAAGTTATTAACATAAATATCTGTCTGAACCCTTGACTCACTAATTTGGAGAAGCACCACTGGCAAATATTCAACAATTACAGCTTTGAGTCTTCTTGGCTGTGGGTGCCAGCTTTGCATGTCTTGATTTGGGCAATTCTCCCTTTCTTCCTCGCACATCCTCTCAAGCTCTTTCAAAGAGGAATGGTGGTGTCTGAGATCTGTGACCTTCATGTTCAGGTTAAGGATGATCGCACTTAACCGTCGCAGCATTTTCTTGGCTGTGTCTTTTTTAGGTTAATGTTGATATCTGAGGTCATGCATGCTTTGGAAATGTTCTTTCTCGCAGTACTATCATGTGCTCAATCCTGATCACAAAATGATATAACCCTCACCATGCTTCACCTGCAGGGATTTGAAAGACATAACACCTTCATTCAGGCCACAGAGTTCAGTTCGTCTCTCCTCAGACCGGAGAACCTTTTTGCCATTTGCCCGGCTCCAGACAGAATGTCACATGCATGCTTTTTTTTTTTTTTTTCTTTTGTTGTTTCCATCTGGCCACAACACAATAAAAGCCAGATTGATGGATTGCTGCAGTGATGCTTGTCTTTGTGGAAGGTTTTCTCATCTCTGCAAAAACTCTCAGGCTCTTAGTTCTTGGTCACCTTGCTTACCAAGGCCCCTGTTGCCTGGTTACAGTGTTTGACCAGACAGCCAACTTTTGAAAGTCTTGCTGACTCTAACATCCAATGTTTCACAAAGATGTGGCTTTCCGGCCCCCTTGAAAACTCTCAGCAGCAGATCCATACCCTCTCCTAGATCTGTCGTATATCGCAACAATTCTGTCTCGCAGGTCTATGGATGTGATGCCTTAGTTTTTCCTCAGAGATAGTCTCTGAACTGTATCAACTTACATGGACACGTGTGTACAATCCTAAAGACGAGGAATTTAAATGGCAATCAATTCAAAGTAATTTCATTCCAATATCAACCTGCTCAGAGAAAATGAAATCAATCTGCACAAATGTTACACTCAGTTCATCTGTCGTAAGAACAATTTAAGTGACTGTGAGCTTTATTTTCACTCTCCAGTAACTTCTTATTGAGCAAAATGGTGTGTAATCCTTTTTGACATAGATTCAATTGAATAGAGTACAAAGACAATATATTTGACCTCATCAACTTTATTGATTTTTGTAAATATCTGCTTATTCTGAATTTGATGACAGTTCAGTTCAGTTTATTTTTACAAATCATTTTAAAATACAAATACAATTTACAATATACAGTAGACATGATCTTGTAAAAAAGGGTAACCTCAGAAGCTTCTGTAGCTTATAAGCGGGGGCCCAGAAGCACAAAACAACAATATAGTATATCATGACAACAACAATTCCTATTTCTAACCTATCATCTAACCTAACCCTAACTCTAAGGTGATTTCATCAGCACAAAAAGTCTATGGTTCGACACAAACAACGACACAAATATCAACACATCAGGCACAGGTACATGAGACAAAAAACAGCAAGCTGAGCTTGATTTAGACATAATTTAGCAGCAATTTTTGTTTTAATCTTTTTTTTAAATAGACAGTGATGCAGACTCTTTAATCATGCTCTCAACCTCATTCAAAGTCTGTGGTCCTTTATCGGTCACACTAAGACTTGTGCATTTTAGTTTCCGTCTCTTTCCCTTTGTAAGCTGTTTTTATCTCGTGTTGTATTCATGAGTGGGTAAAATGCTACATCATACATCACACAGGTATTATGGAAAATATTGCATTCAGTGAGTTTCAAGAGTTTGTAACTGTAGAAAAGAGGATCAGAGGGGGAATTTAGCTTGGTCCATGATATTACTCTAATTACCTTCTTTTGTAAGGTCTTTAGTTTCTCAAGATAACTGGGATATGTATAACACCATATAACATTGCAGTAGTTCAAGTGAGGCTCAAATAGAGACCGATGACAACAACATGTTTCAAACAAGTTGAAGCAACAGAAGACTTTGAAAGTTGTGGACTGATCCAAAAACACCTGTTTGGATCATTCAACAGGTAAACAGGTTCATTGGTATGGGGCGAGGTCCACCACATTGTCAAACACATTATTTTCTAAAGGATATTAATGCATTGGGATCACACTATCTACTTGAGTTGTGGTGGTGCACAGTTGAATGATTTTAAATTCCAGTGAAATTGAAATAAAATCGAAATATTAAAAAGAGCATCGAGATCAGAACACAGTGAAACATGAGCTTCACAAAGTCTTCCTCACAGGTGAAGGATGAGGAATGATAAGTGGAAGGACTGTGCCACGAACATTACCACACTTTCCTCCTCTCCCTTGCTCATCTTCTGCTTGCTTTGTGACTGGCATGTGCTGTGATGCCACACGTGTAAAGAAAAATGTCATTGGAGAGTCTGTTCTTCACCTCTGTGTTTACCAGCCTCCTGTCATTAGGACACTGCACATGAAAGCTATGACAGACATAAAGGGGGGAAAAAACCCTCCTGAAATGGAAGATTGAGTTTGCTCTCCTCCCCCGTTACCCTTTTGTTTGCCTTCCATTCCTCAAAAGTCAGCGTAATATCCATCTGGCTCTCTCCCACCTCTGCTGCACCTCCTTCCATCTCGCAGCTTAAAAGACAGAACAAGAAATGATTACCTTTGCCCAGAGATATCGGGCCCTGACTCCAGTGTAAACTCATTTGGAAAGCAGATGCTCATACATCATATTTCACTCACCAGAATACAAAACTGATTACCCTGACAGCAGCTGAACCATGAGTGGCAAACTTAGTTTGAGGACTTCCTGCTTTGTTGATGAACTGACACACTATAGTTTTTTTTTCTACCTCATGTAGTATGCAATCTCAGTCTATCTGTGAGGACAGGACGTTACAGCGGCACTCATACATTCCACAGAAATATTTGTTTCTCAATTCAAAAAGTCGCTTATAGGATATATAGTGGCTGTTTCCACAGGCTAACATAATTCAGATTTTCCCCAAGGCTGGTTCATGAAACTGTCACTGGCAGCCGCTCTATAGTATCCTCTGCCCCCGGGAGGGACAAAGTTCGATGCACAGTGAATTTACAGTAAATTTGAATAACATGGGCTGTGAGGGGCTTGTGTCTATTGATTATCTATCGAGAATGAGGACCCACTGTAGAAACAACCTGGTTATTATGCTACAAAACAGATGACCAAAATTTTGGCCGACTACCTCTACTTGTCATATCCAGATCTCTTCGGGATTGTACATAAATTATTAAGTTGGAGAAGGCTTAAAAATGCACATTTTCTTTGAACACTCCCCTCGACTCACCTTGAATAAGATTGCGACACCCTCCCACAGTATCTCAGAATATATTAACTGTTTTGAGTTTAGTACAATTATTCAACCGGTAATTAAGAAGAGAAGTGAAATTAGCAAATGCCTAATTTATGTGAAACAAGCGAGACAGGTACCCACCCACTCTATATATTTGAACATCGAGACACTTAGATAAGTAATTATTACCACTGCTGCTAACTAAGTGATCTGGGCAGTAGCTGATTACAATGATTGTGAAACCATGGGCAACACTTTCATAGGTCATCCAACAATCTCATACCCCTTACTCTCAAATAATTTTCATACAGTCCCTAGAATGTGCAGATGCAGACACTGATTCAAATGATGAATCAATATCAGAATGTGTTAAATTAATGGCTATAACTTAACTTAAAAATGTTTAAATTCCCATCATCATCATCATCATCAATCCAATAAATATCCTTCAGATTGATGCAGTTCTTTTCCATGTAATCTGCTCTGCTTCCTTCCGAGGTAATTAACAACAGAGTGACCCATAAAGATACAGACTTCACATAATGTAACTTCACAGGTGTTGAACATGCAGGAAATGTTATTTCTGGCCTCGTGTCTCCTGCATACGCCTCCACACATTTACTTTTTCAGAGGACCCGTGTCCCTGAGCTACAGTACTCTCATTGTTTAGTTTGTTTGTTCCAGTATTAGGAAATAAAGCCCGCTCCTGTGTTTACGGCTAAATATGTAATATCATCATCATACACGCACCATCGCCAACTGAGCGCGCCTGTGTTTGCCTTTGGAGCTGTCACAATCCTCTGTTTAATATGACATTCAGAGAGGAATCCTGTTTGTATTGACCTTGTTGATGCTTGCATATCACCATCCTTGTTTTGGCATGACTCAGCCCTGTCTTAGCCCAGTGTTCATGGATATTTTCATCAAATGTCCCCTGGGAAGTTTCAGGCCCTAATTGTTCTAAAAATCCTATTTGGCTGTGCGGGTCGTTTTTTTTTTGTATGTTTTTTTTTTCAGTTGGCAGTAGAGAGAGCGTTACAGTAGATTGGATGGTGCTGCTTTTATCTACGTGGTTCAGCTGAGGAAAGGCAACGTCTTGGTCATCGGGGTTGTGGCGAAGAGGGCCATGAACGCCTCTCTGTGGTGGGGTTCACTGCTGTGTTTGTTAGGGGTGTGGCCTGTTTATTCCGCACTGCCACACTGTAGTTTGATGAGCAGGATAATTCTCTTCCTACTCAGACTGGGATTATTTGACTTTCAAGAGTATATTAACAGCATGCTGAATAGCGGAGATCCGTTCCACTAGTGGTCATAGATGTGTGCTCTGTCGCACCTGTAACCACCCTCAATAGTGATGTCACAGTGTACTGACACACCCTGTAGTACACTTCTACATCACAATTAAGTTGCTCTTTTTTTATTGTTGTTGTTCAGCATTTTTTCAAATCTCATTTTTGTTGTTTGGCCTCTGTTGTGTTTTTGATATGCCACAATAATAGATGACTAACATATAGATTTAGCATGCAACTTAAACAGAATGCGATTATTGCAAACACACTGTGTTTACAAATGTAAACGTGAGTGTTCCTGAACCCATGTATTAATCTCCTTTCTACAATCATGTGTTTGACAAAGTGTTGAACCTCTCTCCATCCTTGCTTGTGAACGACTGAGTCTTTCCAGGATGAACCTTTCATACCCAATCATGATACTATCACCTGTTACCAATGAACCTGTTTACCTGTGGACTGATCCAAACAGGTGTTTTTGGATCAGTCCGCAACTTTCACAGCCTTTTGTTGCTCCTGTCCCAACTTGTTTGAAACGTGTTGCTGCCATCAAATTCAGAATAAGCAGATATTTACAGAAATCAATGAAATTGATCAAACATTCAATATATAGTATTTGTATTCTTTTCAAAATGAGTATGTATGAGTTTTACCATGTCCCAATTTTTTTAGAATCAGATTTGCACTTTTCCAAGTTTTATTTTAAAAGACACAACCGCTACCATGGTAACGGTAATGTATTTACACTCCATCCCAACAGGCTTGGGATTCTGAGTCAGTGTGACATAAGGCTTAAGGCTGCGCGGTGACAGCAGAGCTACAACATACATGCTAAGAGGCATTCCTCAGCAGTATGTTTGATATGACAAAGCTTACAGACACACTCTGTGCTACTACAGTGGGATTAATCTGACATGCTATATCAAAGGAGTAACATCAGAGATCCTTTGTATACCATCACCCATTGCTGATGCAGTTAATTAATTAATTATTAAGAGTTTTACCCTGATGCCAATAATCAATATAGTGTTGCAGGAGCAGAAAATAGACGTTTTATTTGTTGGATTCTTTGGACAAATATGATATATGGTGCAGTGTTGTGATATTAATTTGATTCCATTTCTGCTTGTGGGCATGTAACATTTTAGCATGAATACTGTCACATTGTTGCTGTAATGGCATTGCTGAGAGCTCTGTCCTCTGACTGTGAGAGCACTCTCATCCTTAGGAAACATGCATTCACAGAGGGGACTTATTCAATCGGCCAAACAAGGAAGGTCACATACGTGTTGGCAAATACAGCAGTGCGCGTTAGTCTCGTGAAATGCGGTGGAATGTCATTCGCGGAGGCCGTAGGGTACCAACATACATCACAGCTCAACACAAAGGATCGGTGCTGTCGTCCTCATCACTTTAACACCAAGTCCAATTCGATTCTGAGGCCGCGTCCAAAGTCAACGCTGAGGCAGGAATTTAAAATAAAAACACTGCTTTGGCAAAGTCTGAAAACCTGCTTTTCTAAATACAAACTTGGATGTTGGAGATGACAAGAAATGTAAATCTGTGCTACAGCTAAGTAGTTGACAAGCCACAGAAAAATGAGGATATTACAGACACAGGTTACCACAGAGGACATCCTTAAAGTTGAATTGAGATTTGAATTCCTCTTACTTTTTGTGTCAGGAAATGCAAACTATGATGATACTACAATCGCTGTACATACATTTTTCCAGGATCAAATTGTTTAGGGATCTTCATGATAACATGTTTGGTCTAGATTTTCAGACTTTTCAGTTTAATCAGAACCAAAGTTACAGGTGTGTGACCTCCCCCGCTGTGGTCTTGGTCTGGATCAAACTCAAACAAAGTTCTAGTGTGAAAACATTTCTTTGGATGGTGCAGACTTTTGGTCCAGTTACAGGAAGTTTGTCAGGCTATTGTCAGGTCTGCAATAAGGAAAACCAACACAGTGAAACAAACAGAGCATCAAGAATCGTGCATCACTTGCAACTGTTATCGGCCATGTCTCGAGGTCCGCTTCGCTAATGATATTGTGCTAATGATATTAAAGTGCAAACGTGCTTTGCTCTGTGTGGCTTTCAATGCTGGTGTTTGTGAATCGGACCTGAAACTGAACCCAAAATCAGATGCATTTTTGTTTACAAACCAGTCAACTGCGAGGTGATGATGACAGGATGTAAGTGTGTCCGGTATAGTCCGTCAATGCGAAACCAAAACTAAATGTAAACAATGGAACAAAAATGTGAACCTTGATTTGGACTTTCAAGTGTTAGCTTTAAGCCTCTGAATGGGCGTTTCCCTTTGAAGCTGTTGAATGACAAACAGTAATCCTGGAACCTCAGTGTGTTACCTTGTGATTCGAATCACTGTCATTTGAATCATAAATCAAATCATAAATACAGTCTTCATATTTTATTTAGATAAAAGGCACAGGTGTAAAACAAGCCAGACATCTTTCATATTCCAAACGTTCACCTTAACAAAGCAGGAAGGGAAGGAACTGCATTAACCAATGTGGATGATTTATGGTAATTGTCTCAGTCACTGTGTCATTGCCACAAATGCACCATGGGACTGTGCAGGAGTTGCACTTTCTCTTTAGCATGCTACGAAAATTTCAAATCGTCTTTATCAGGATGTTTCCACTTTCTTCCCATGATACATTTCTTCACTAATTGCAATGTCTTCCAGGATGACAACGCTTTTATCTACCAGGTGTAAGAGCAGTGAACTGAGCAGCATGATAATGATGTCGAAAATATACCAATTTATTCTCCATAACCAGACATGCAGGCTGAGCGTTAGGGATTTTTCAGTGAGGTTTAGAGACTAAATCTTCCACAATATTCATGACACGCAACGTTTTGCTGACATTGTCCAAAAGTGACCTGATTCTTGTCTTTTTTTTTGTGATGGGGTGAAAAAAAAGGGAGAGAGGATTAAGGTTAAGGTGGAAAAAATGTATCATTGGCCACTTCAGTCCTTTGGCTGAAAATGTTTTTTGTCTAAATGGAAAAGTGAACATAATCAAAAATCATTAGCCTGACCCTGCTAAAAATAATTTTTTCAGTGTCAGTGATTGTTTGAAAGAAAAGAAACATTAAATATTAAAGCTCCAAACCACGGTCGCCTGAGAGGCTTTTGGTCCGTATTAAAATTTCACACCGGCTAACAACAGAGAACACCGTCTTAAATCTGTTAACACGCGCACACATTAAATCCAGGAGTGACTCTGCAGTGTGAATCTGCTTGAGTGTGTTCACAACACACATTTGTCTCTTGAATCCACAGTCGTTTCCACCAGATGTTAGGAGAGGTTTACACAGGCCATGAAGCTTTAATAGTTTGGAAATACACTGTATGAAAATGCCTCAACGGGCAGAAGAGTGTCGGAGGCTTTTTGTCTGTAATCTCTATCATGTGATGCAAAATTTTGGGATGTATGACCACTTATTAGTAAAGATTGACTGACATTAATAAAGGCAACACCTTTAAAAATGAACTTTAAAAAACTTTGCTCAGGCCTCTGTTCATTGTATATTTTTGGCTCTCAGACTCCATTAACCCTTTACAGGGCACTCATTGAAATACTTTGAAATTCAAAAATTTAACCTTCGAGTGTTATTGGAGGACATAAGAAAACTTTATTTCTATTTTAAAATTTTTCACAAATTTTCACTTTTGTAAATGTAATTGGTTATAAAAAATAAAAATAGTCACTTCCCCTATAAAGGGTTAAGGGGAATCAATCTTTGGTGCCTTCATAGTCACAACTTCTCCTCAGTCAAGGCTCTAGACATCACCCCTGCTTGCCCCATACTTCCGCCAGCTGAAGTGGCCATACTTTCTGTTATGTTTCACGCTTCATGACTCTAGTGTTGAGACCTTCCTATGCTCACAATGAGTTCCTGTTGCAGAGCCTAGGGTTTCTTTAAGATGCTGTTAAGAGAAAGGACAATTGAGAAGTGAAAGGAGGATTCTGTGAACACATCGGTGACACGCATTTTTAAAAAGGAGCATTTTATAGCCTGTCTTTGCATCATGAAATAGCTTGAAGTTAGATTTCATATGTAAATCATACTGTAAGTAGAAAGGCACCAGGAAATGAAAGGTGTGGTCATGGTGGAGATCTTCCACTCCTACAGGCTTAACTCAGAGGCATCGAACATCCTGAATCAATTTGCCATCGAGTGCATGCGTTAAGAAGAGGAGAGCTGCAACTAAATATAAAGAAAAGACAGGTGATTGAAAGGACAGAGAGACTGGCAAAGAGTTAGCAGTAAAACGACATCCAAACTATTAAACTTAGTGTCCCTTGAAAGTGTTGTGAACCAGCTGGAAAGAAATGAATCTGAAAGGTTATACAATCACTGACAGATGGTTAGGCCATGATATGATGGAATTGGTATTAGGAAAGGTAATGTGCCCCACCAATCCTCCCCCTGTGCCGGAGCCCACAGGCAAATCATTTAAGTGATAGTCACTTATCTAATCTGTATTCTATATTTTTCATGCATGGCTAACTGCTATTAAACAGAGCAGGGCTTACTTGCAAGACAGGCCAGTCACAACAGTTTCCTCCGGTGATGCTTCGAATAGGCTCCGCACTTTCTAACTTTAACTGTGCCCGCAAGGTCACACACACCAAGGACCTCTCTTGTCAGTCGCGAGATCGGTTGAAAGAAGAAATTGTGGATAGAGAGTTGTTATGAATAAGAAATGATAAATTCATGAAAGATTTAGCCCTGTCTATACTGAGATTTTAGGTTCTGACTTTGTGTCACTTGCAATGTACCGTGGCCTCGGTGATGGCTTCAGGTTGGTGGCCGGGCACGCTGAGACTTTTTTTTTTTCCTCCCTTTTTTGCGCCGTAAGCAAATGTCGTGGTACGTCAGTGGGCGAGCGGGACAAGCTGACGAGGTGAAGGTGTGTCTCTGACTCACACATGCACTGTCACTGTGAAAGTAAGCCTGTTTCCTGGGAAAAGTCTGCGGCCCCTTCATGGTTTCTGACACCAGTGTGCTGCCTCACATTTGACTTTTTTTTAGGGGGATTCAGCTGTAACTGATGAAGTTATGATAAAGCACTGACATCAGTCTAGAGAAGAAAAAAAAAGTCCTCAGCCAGATCACACAGTGAGCATCGTCAGGGGTCGTGTCAAAATTAGTGATTGAAGTGCTCTCAGTTAAAAAGGAGGAATGTAAGTCAATTCAAGGGGAAATTATGCTGCTTGAATTAGTTGCATTTTTTTGGAATATTATCATCCATTTTTTTGTTGTCAGTTTAACCTGAGGTTAGGTCTGTGTTATTTAGGGGTCAGGTCTGAAAGTGGTTAAAATTTGGCAACTAAAGCTACTTGGTGAAGATTACTGAAAAATCCCTGGTTTGCTGTCAAGGTCAGGCAAGAAATATGAAACTATAATGAAACTGCAACTTTTTGTGCATATCTTTCCCATTTTTCAACAGAGGATAAAACATTTTTTGGACATGTTTCTGGGAACAGCATCCAAGCCTCGGGCCTCTAGGTGGCCATTTCCCGGGGCAGTGGTTGACTGATGTTAGCAGCGACACCCACTAGACGTTACTCTTCGTTCATGTTCAACACCTGCTGAGTCATCAGCGGCTCCTGCACCTGTTCTTTACACGTTGTACTTACCTAAAAACATCTCTAACATTCGGGCAGACAGATGGAGGCATGGACACAATACACTGCTTATTTCACATATCATAATGGGCAAAGACTCAACCCTGATTGTTATCATTATAAAGGCCATAAGAAGATAACAGCTACATTATCTACATTCAATTATGCTTAAAGCTCACTTGTAAAAGAAGATATGTGCCATCTGCTAAATGTGGCACCTACAGACAAAATATAAAAAAAAAAAATAGATGAGTCACTATTGAATATTAATTATTTTTTCTATTTTAAGGCATAGAAAGAAGACGTATTTACAAAATTGGATTACTTCAGAAGACGCAGTGAAAAATGAATAAACACTAATTAAGCCGTTGCTTTTTCCATTTATATCCTCTCCAATGTAACGGTTCCATAAATGTAGCCTTATATTTAACACATCAGAATACCGGTGCGCACCTACATGTTGAAGGAAAGACACATGTTGATGCAGTGTACCATTCCTGAGGCGTCACCTTCTAAGCAGGTGTTTATTTTCTTTAATTATAATCATGCGGATATGAAGTGAATAGAATTGAATAAACAAAGCCTTGAGCCAAAGCGTAGATTCTATTTACAGTGGATAATTGGTATGGGTATGTCTAGACTCCAGCCTATTAGACACAGCTTAGCCGACCACGCCGCCGCTGATACCATTGCTCGTATTAATCTGAGCAAATAATGAAACGGAGAATGAAAAATGCACCTGAGGCAAATCTGTGGATTCTCTCCGAGAATAATAAGCGAAAAACAAAGATGACAAGCACGCTGCAGCGATGCATCAAGGAAGGAGCGTGGGTCATGCACTGATATTCATCACATCTGTTAAAAGATGGATGGATCTCTCATCTTTTTCTCTCAAGTCTGTGTCTGTGTTTGTGAGAAGGACATACGGCGCGTGGCATCCATACACAAGTGGGTTTTTTGGGGAGGGGGGTTTTGTGCTGTTATGTAAGTGAAGCTTTGTGATTGGGCGTATTGCTCCTGTTCACACCCACATCAGCCTGTAATCTTCCCATATGTTCCCCGTATTTGTTTTTCTTGTTCTTTACTAAGCCAAAAAAAAAAATTGATGGGTGGTGGAAACTCTCAGCTGAATAACTTAGATATACCCGAGCTGCTAAAATCATGACTTTAATATTAGTGGTCGGACGTGTTAACCTCACTTTTATGAGACGAAAACTTGAGCCAAACTTGATCTAATGCAACAAGAAGAACTCACATAAACTCACAAGGACACTGACATATCTGTTTTGGTTTATATTTACAAAATTTCAGTTGCAGCAAATGCATCAATATTTATTTTTGCCAATTGAGAGTCTACATCTGTCTGTCTGTACATATGATAATATATAATTGACCGTCTGCTAAGGACCTCCTCAGAACAGCAGTTGTCCAATCACAGCCTTGGATCCATAACTTTGGATTGTTTTTCTGCCTGCCAAAATGTGCATGAGGCTGTAGTGTGATTGATATATGGCATTTAAGTAGTTTTCTAACCAACGCATGGAACTGTAATGAATGAAAGTGTTTATCTGCTTTAAACTAAGCTGTATTTTCTAGCTTGTCTGCCTAACTAGCTCACTATCTACAGCAGTAACAGAGCGTCACATCCAAGTGGCAACCTCCGGCACTGAAAAATGAAGCCACCCCAAAAGTGCCTAAACCTGCAGTTCTTCAAATGAACACTAGAGGCAGGCTCCAAAAGGGAGTCAATTACATTTGACCCTCATGTTAAAATGCAAATCATGAACTAACTACATATATTAATATGTGAGGTTACAAGATTCATTAAAAAAAAAAAAGCCAGGTTCTTGACAGATTACCTGTTGCCCTATTTGAAAATGATAGATGTTATCAAAGTTTAGGTATTTAGAATGATTTTGAGATTTGCAGTGCAGCAACACCCAGCTATTATTACGTTTGCCTTTGTTTCATCTTTGTCCTAAAAGCCTTTTTCATGTAATGTTGAGGTGAACATGTACAATTTGAAAATACAAATAAGTAGCCTATGTCAGTTAAGCAGCTAAGCAGGGTGACGTAACAGTCTGATTCTTGTCACACTTAGAACATTAGGACTGACTATAGCTCATGGAGTGTCTTCTCCATGGATCATCAACTGAGGATGCCGATCACAGTATCAGTGTGTTAGTACTTCCAACCCCTTTTTCAAGACTCTCATTTTAAAACGTGTCAGCGAGAAATATTAACAAGTCAGACGGAGATGGCATTTTCATGGAGATTCGAGGAGAATCATCATCAGAGCATCAGTTGTTTATTCAGACAGTGAAATTAATGGATGCAGGCTACAAATGAGAAACTTGCTTTTCTCTATTTCCATCCGAAATCAAGGGAATATTGTTTCAAATTTCGGGGGAAAAAATGTATTATAAACTACATTATGTGCCATGAGGACACAGTCGCTTGTCTCAGATAATTCAAAAACTTTTTTAAAATTTGAATATCGGGTTTTATGTTGAATAGCGTGATATTATTCCTGTGCCTTGATGTTTAACCTCTCGCATGTCCTCCTCCCTCAAACTGCTTGCTGAGAACAGTATTCCGATCTCACTTCTTTCTTTCTTTTCCATCCCCTGTCATAGCCTTTCCGACAGTTTGTGCGCTGAAGGTGAGAAATGTGTGAAAACTTGAAGGCTGTCACAGCCTCGGCCTGGACCTCCCAGAGGGTAAACTCCGCCGCTGGGTGACGTGGCTTCGCTGCCATCGCGGGCGAGTGTGGGAGTCCGTTTATTGACCCTGTGTATCTCAGTGGGCTTTAACATGTTGGTTTTTGAATGGTGTGGCTTAAAGTCTGGCCTGCCAGCAGACTGGCTGAGTAAACACAAGGCTTGTTCATTTGCCCGCGGGAAGGGATTAATGGATCAATTGTTAAAGAGCTGCAATTAGCTGGAGATGGACTGGTAGAGTTTCAATTATTACAACTTATCTAGTTTATTCTATATTTCTGGTTTTCTCATGGCGACTGTGGTGATCAACACAAATACACTGTGATGTGTTTTAGAAATATGGAGGAATTTCATCTCGATCTATGTTTTCATCAACCGTCACGTCCTTCACATTAAATACTTGACCCTCCTCCAAAGCATCCTCAACATACCACAGAACAGCACAGCCCAAATGGAGGTCACTCCTATGATACACCATACACTCCATTTCCCTATAAACAGACAGCAGTGCTGCTTTTACTTTGCCTCCAAGGATCCAGTAACATAAGCAGTCACTTGGAGGGGGATGAGGAAGCTGTTTTTAATGATCCCCAGAGACGACCAGTATATTTACCATAATCCCAAGCCTGAGGGAGCATCAACTTCTAATCACCTCCATCTTCCCTCCCCACTGCAGATAGAGATCAGTGCCCATTATAAACCTCATAAAGCACCAGGCTTTAAGATGATTGTCTCTGTCCCTGTACCGAACGGCTTATACGTATTGTAGGAAGCGCTGCTTTGTAGCTCGGTGTGTTTGATTAATGTTTTCCACACTGTTTGGCAAAGGCAGGATGTGATGATAACGATGTTAGGGAAGAAATACCTTTACACGTTGCTGCACATCCAAGATATCATTGTCAAAGAAAATGTATCATATTAAGCAAATGAAAACATGCTTCAAAATGCCTCTTTGTCTTGTATTGAAATTGGTGCAGAGATGCCTTCAGCACAGCACTTGCGACGACCTGCATTGCTGTGTTGAAGAATATATTAAGGAGTTAAATGTCATATATTTTGCTGCCCTACAATCCTACATCCAAATCCAGGGTGGAGCCACATCTGGAGTTTCTAGCGCCATCAAACTGGAAACAGTGTCTTTGCTATAAGACCAAAAATCAAGCTTCACATTTGTTCCTTGAGAAGCTTCCGGGCGACTTCAGAGATGATGTTCACGCTTCTCTATCTTTATCTTTAGAGCAAGCAATTGCTGTTTCTGTCATGAATTACATCCAATAGAAGATGTAGTACAATATTATGGTGTCTCTTTATGGTTTCTTTATGCTGTAACTACACACATTTCTCAAAGCTCATGTCATTATCATTTACCGACAATAAAATGCTACTACTATTAATAAAGCCATACTGGCTTTCAAAGTGGGTTTTAGTTAGCGGCCCATTTTTGAGTCCTACATGTTTTCAAAATGATCGTCTTTGATTTTTTTTTTTTTTTTCTTCTGGTCTGCATTTCTGCATTTCAAAGCCTTTGTATTCAGGCCTTCACATCCACTTGTGCTATGAGTCATTCATCACAAGTCTCAGGCCATCATTATTATGTCATTTCCATCTGCCTTACAGCAGCGAATGAATGCCAGCCAGCATTTCACTGTCTGCTCTGATGGACCGCTTGCTTGTACTCGCGCCGCCTCACTTCCCCGCTCAATTAGTGTGACCTCACTTTACATAATTATATATCGAGGTAATTACTGTATCACACATGTGTCATTTAGTTCATCCGGGCAATTGATCTCGACTTCCTACGCTGTACATGCGCTATTATCTACATATGGTTTGTAAACTGTCAGACATTGTGTGACTCATTTCAACAGGTGACAGACTGTGGGCGGACGAAGTGAAAATATTACCAGGTCAGGTCTCGTCATCACAACATGATGTGGCCAAATTAAGTTTCTTCAGAGAATAGTAAATGGGTTATACTTAGGTTTGTACAAGGAGGAGAACATATCACTTCCTGGGGGGAAAATTGTTGGTCCACCATATTGGCAGATCAAGCGAATTAATCCTTTCTTTATTCTTAATCCCTTTCCTTATCATAAGATTATGAAAATCCAGATCCCTCCCTCCTCTCAGATATTAAATTGCACCCATAATATAACTCCTGGCTTAAAGAGAAAAAGAGGACGGAGAGAAAAAAAAAAAAAAAAAACAGGCCTTCAACCCTCGTGGCTCAAGTGCTCTTTGTTTTGAATTTCTTTCAGTAATTTCTAATTCCTCCACTCCGCGCGCCTGGTCCACTGCGCCATGAATAATGTCAGGGGGCAGCCGGGCTTTGGTATTCAGTAGTTGACAATCTGCTTAAACAGGGGCAAATTGGGAAAAAATAGCTTTCAAATGCATTTTCATTCCTGTGTGCGGGGGAGAGGTTGAGGCAGGGTTATTTTCTCAGCAGAGGGCGTTTTGCTCTGACAAGACGTCAGACTCTCTCACTCCTAGCCACTGCGTGTGTGCGTGTGTGTGTGTGTGTGTGTGTGTGTGTGTGTGTGTGTGTGTGCGTATGTGTGCATGTGCCTCAAATAAGTAGCCATTGCAAGTTCTTTTAGATATTGCAAATATTTATATTTATTATATTTATTTTTGTGCCTTTATTTTGACACATGCAGCATTTTTCAATAGTTGCATATTTGTCAGTTCATGTATCCTGACATCTTTTTCTCTCAGGGTGCTCTTTTGATGAATTTGGACTTTGTAAAAGTGGTGACCTTTTCTCTGTCTCTTCTTTTGTCTTAGTTGGTTAATTTATATTTCTGCGTCATGACACTTTTGTTATCCGTGACCACAACTGCTCTCCAGCGTTAATCAATTGTGTTTACTTGCCAAACAATGTCAATGTCATGTTCAAATGTCAAACATACATTTGAAAAAGCATGGCAGTTGCCACACAGAGATGCTTGAAATAATTAGCTAAAAAAATTGCCAGTAAACATATTTAAATATCTACATCAAGGTTTATTAAGCTAAAAGCAATAATGGCCATATTAATATTTCCCTATAATGTAATTACTGATGCAAACAGCTGTACTTTCTGGCTGATCATCTCGAACATGTGCTCTAACATGGTTCTTTCAGTACGAGCCACTTAGGGGATAAGTCTAGATGCTTGATATAAATTTTTGCATAAGATGAGTGAAAAAAAAAATGAACCTCACTAACATCAAAGCACCCAGGTACATGTCAAAGTTCGTGTTTTGCACTGTAGAATAAGTAATCAGAGACTTTCTAGTCCATCCAGTTATGAACTAATACAACTTGTTATAATACAAATTTTTGCTCTGAATTAATTACTTGAGAACTCAATCACGCAACCTTCAAAATTTTTCAATGGAACCGAACCTCGATTGAGATGAAAAATGCACTTTCCCACTAGTGACTTTTGCTGTAGACAGCCTGTTGGCACCTCAGTGACAAGAAAAACAGGCTGCATGTCAAATCATGTGAGCACATCCTCCGCCACCTTTTGTCTTGGGTTAAATTGGACATTAATTAAGTGTTTGACTCTTTACAGAGGGCAAACAAGAGAAAGCTGCAGTACCTGCCGACGGTGGCACGGGGCAGCTCTGTGAAAATACTGCATCATTAGCACATTATTGGTGCTTCTAAATGTCACGCAGCCACAGAGGGGGACGGTGAACCGTTGGGAAACAGCCTTCTTGCACGAGCCGAGCTCTTATTTTGTGTCACAGTCCGCTTTGACTTCTCAGAAAGTCACACCGGAGATCATTATTAACCTTGTGCAGAGGGTGGCAGGAAGTGGAGTTTGCGTGTTTCTGGGTTCAGGCGTGTGCTCATATAGCTGTTTTTGTGCAGCTCGTATGCACAATGAGACGAGGAGAGAGAGAGAGAGGGGAACACCCAGAGAGAGAGAGAGACATAAAAAGAAATGGAGTGTACTCATAAATCAAGTCAAGGTCCGGCCAGTTGCCGCTGCCACTGCAATTTTTTTTTCCCCCTCCGTGTTTCCCGACATTTGACGCTTCCATTTTCTCCTCTTTTAATCTCATCAACCTCAACAAGTGCAGGAGGAGAGGGCGACGTGGCTCTGCGGCGGGCTGTCCGCTGTGTCTGATGAGGTCTGTCGATATCTCTCATCAAACAGGAGCTGATCAAAGGCCTGCCTGTGCCCATGCAGGCGGAAGGATTAAGCCACATCATGAACAACCTCCTTGAAAAAAAAAAAAGCCTCTCCACACGAGTAAAGAGATTAAGTCAAGAGTGAAATCTAATTCAAGGGGAATTGTTAAAAGGGGGGGCCTCCGCGTTGTGTGCACTACACCCGACAAGATCTGTGCGAGCGCGGCGCATTTGTAAGCTTCGTTGCGAGTTGATGGCGATGAGCTGATGTTTTCTCAATGAATGAAACCACCGGCTACGACAAGATGAATCTGATTTGTTTTCAGCTATTGTGGTGATTTAACAATGCGCCGTCGTGAGGCTTGTTGCTGCCTGTGCTAAACAAACTCTGGCAAGTAGTTTTCAAGGTAAAGTGCCTTCTTCTCACCCACTGAGCGGCATAAAAGTGAATGAAATCCATTATGAAATACCTGGTTTGAGATGCAGTTTTAATGGATTTTCTGTCCGAAGGAATACAATTTTCAAGAGTTCTAACATTTTGAAAATATTCACATTAAAGGCTAAATATTGATGCAAACTCCAAGTGCTGATGACTTAAATTCAGTGATTTATGTCAGCGTTCAAAAGACTTTGTTGTTGCAACTTTTTACATTTTTTATCTGCAGAAATCCACTGTAAAAAATGAACAAGGTTCAAAGAGACATTGCATATTTACATTGTCATATAGGAAGTTGTTCTTGGTGCCCTTCCAATGATGGCAGACCTGGACTCTCTGAGGACCAATCGAAACATTATCATTACAGGGCTCAATCAGCAGGTGGGATTAGTGAGGCTTTGATCCGAGGACTGGGCTTTGCTTCTTCTGATCCACTCCTCACAAAGCGTTTACCGCCTTTGAATTGTTCCTGTACAGTATCACCCTGATGTTGTAGTGCGATGCCTCTCGCAGAGTAGCTTAATTGCAAAATGGGAGTGTTTCAATAGACCCATCAGACCAAGCAGGCGTCCTGGAGACCCGGCAATTGGGTTGAAAGAACCTGAAACACAGGTTATAGTCGGGGATGTAATGGGGAGTAAACCCACTTTACCGCAAAGCACTCACCTTATTGATTTGTTAAACAGACTCAACTCGCTGCTTTCTTTTAAATCTTAAAGGGTGTGAATTTGTGGCATGCATCACAGTCACAAGTATCCAGTTCATCTAAGAGCTAATCATAGATTAACGCTCTCTGAAATTAATGTTAATGACTGTTTGTGTTATGACAATCACCTGGTCACATTATCTCTCTAATGTGCTCCGGCCTGAATGATGAACAAAATGAAAAATGACCAGGGTCACAACTTTCTTCACAGAGAGAGACAGAGCTCATTGGACTGGATGTGGCTTTGAAACTGACTCTCTTTGACGTAAATAAAATACATAAAAGCCAAAAGCATTCTTATTTAATTAGGTTAACGAAGAGCAGACAATCTTAAATTGCATTTATGGAGTGATATGATGCACACTGTCATCTGTGGTTTACATATTAAAGACTGTTTGCTTGTTTATTCAAAGCATTATTATTCTTAATAATGAAAGTGTTGTGTGTCCAAATTGCACCAAATTTGACCTTTTGTCACCAGAAACACACCCACCAAGTGTGAAGAAGACCGGATGAATGATTCTATATTTATGCAAAGGACATAAATACATAGAGACAGAGAGCCCTTGCTTTGTAGTTAGATATTTTAGTCTGGATCAAAGTTATGGACTGACCCAACCACCTACCAGCCGACCAACAGGCAAGACCAAAAATATAATCTGTGCACATAAGTGTGACTCTCCCCACCTTTGCTATGTTTGTTCTTATTGCGGCTTAAAGCAGGAACACTTTACTGAAGCCATCTTATCCACTAACCAGCAAATAACAGTTGTTCACAAGATCAAGATCATATTGCTCTTTGGAACATCTATTAAATGATGCACACAAGTGTAAACATTAAGACCTACACAAGAGGTCTTTTCATCAAACTGCCTAAAAAACATTTACTGAAAATAGTCGACATAAAACGAGTGTCATCTTGGCTGTGAAAAAAATCTCTTGTGTATCATGAAAAAGATTAAGTCTGCACAGAACCCATACCCCACTTTTTTTTTTTTTTTTTTTACAATTTGTCAAACATTTGCACTGAGATGTATTCAGATTCTTCTCGGGTATCTTTTAGAGCAGCACTTTGCCATTTTTTTTCTCCCCTCCCCTGATTTTATCTTTTTTCACTCATCTTTCTATTTTAGCCTTGCCATGCAATTACACCACCCATTAATGTCTCCATTCTCTCCCTTTGCCTCGATAAAATGCCCCAGATCAGTGTCAAATGGGGAGGAGGACTGAAATAGTCTCCCTGTGACACGCATGTAATATACCAGCCTTGAAGGATGATTCAACATTTATTCACAACTGCTGGAAAAGCAGAGGACGTGAAGACTAGTAATGTTTCAGACGTCTTCTTTGGTTACACGCAGAGCAAGGTTAGCTGCACTTTACCCACTTTATAAGATTCAACATATTATATGGATGGATCGCATATTTTTGTCAATGCTGGTTAAAGT
The DNA here is from genome assembly GCA_037975185.1 of Centropyge bicolor. Taxonomy (NCBI): domain Eukaryota; kingdom Metazoa; phylum Chordata; class Actinopteri; family Pomacanthidae; genus Centropyge; species Centropyge bicolor. Next base: position 496,242 of record JBBMOC010000014.1, read on the forward strand.
GAACATCCTTTGAACATCTGTCATTATTCTTAATGAGGACTGAATATTTCAAGAATCATCACAAGAGCTAGTTTGAATTTGAAGGGCTCTTTTCTGTCTTTATACTTTGCTGTTGTTCATTTCTTTTGACCTTCAAAGGCTACTTGGCATAAAGAATGTCTATATGAAGGGATGTTTACCAGAGATGACAGCACACGCTGAGGTGTTTGCATGATATCGCCATGGTAGAAAACTGAGCGATCATCCTTGTTGTCGTGTGTGGGCGACGACTCACCGGCAGGCAGTTGCCAAAGGAACTGGAGTCTGTGATGGTGATGCATCGCGCCAATACTAGACATGGGATATAAAAAGGACTTGGCACCTCTGGCAATATGTCAAACTTGCACTGGTAGACACAATCTCGGGCTGTGATCCATTCAGACCGCGGTGGAGACCGGTGTGTCCTCAGCCCGAGCGGATTTCGCAAAAACACTGTCACATAAAAGTGCGGTGGCGTTCTTTCATGTCATGCCCGAGAGAGAGAGAGAGAGAGAGAGAGAGAGAGAGAGAGAGAGTAGCGTGAAAGAGAAATTCTAAAGAGGAGACATCTTAAAGAACCATAAATAAGTGGGGGAAAAAAGGAAAGCTTTTAAACATAGCAGGTATATTATTTCCTCTTGACAGTACTGAGCGAGAAACAATCAGCTCACTCAATACACTGTCCGCAGAAGCCCCCCATGCATTAAGACGGCGGGCCTGCATGAATACCAATCAAGCTTGAATGATCTCGGAGTGGAGGGATGAAAACACCACAGGTAGATGAAATATCAACCCGCCCGCTGTAATAACCTCCGAATCCACAGCATCAGAGATTATTAAACGTAAAGATGACTGCAGCCTCACACAGCACAACCTGATCTACATGCACCCACTGTACACTGTCCTTACTTTGTCTCGGTATGCAACATCTGTAAGCGCCGGAGCAGCTTGATATCACAAACTTAGGAAAATATGATGGAGCATGTGAAACTTTTAATCTGATGACACATTCCATGATAAGTGAAGTGTTTTAAAATGAAAGAAAATTACAGGTGTGAACATGACAAAAATCTAATAGGAACCCCTGTAGTGTCACTTGGCTGCACGGGTAACCACATTAAGACGAATGAAGAGAAGCACGTCTCGCTAGTTCACGACTGCTGCAGACAAGAGCATCAACTAAAAGCCTCAAATGTGACGTTCATCAGCCTGTCACGAGCCTTTTTTTTTTTCTCTTTCTTTTTTGAATGAAAAGAGCTCATCATGTCCAACCTTTTCCGAGGGCGGCTGACACTAATGAGCACTCATTCGTCACTGTAATAAAACCAGCGGGAAGATTATTCCTGCAAGTTGCTGTACGGCTGGTGAGTGACTGGCCATCAGCGTGACGTATGGACGACTTTCAGGTGGCGTTATGGGCCGCGCCGCGCTCACATGACTGCGTATCAATCACCAGGCCCATTGATTTAGTCTTTCATTTCAGGATAGTAGATCATTGATTCTATTTTTAGACTATAAGTTAGACTGGGTATTCTACTATAACATTGATGTCTGTTTGTATTTCACGAAAATATCTGTATTTGGAAATTCAGATTTAGGAAGTGGGCGGGGTCTAGACAGGAGTGCTTTATTTACTACTTCTCATATACAGTGTATAAATGTGTATATTTAGCTGTTCACAAAAAAAAAAAAAATTGGGTGCATGTACTTAAATTAATCACCTCCAAAATATATCATGTTCATTAGGTCATCTCTTATGACATATCTCAGAAACCTGGAGGTCTTGTATCTTATGGAGTTATTAAGTTGGTCCAGATGAAAACAAATGCGGTTTGAAGTTGGAGGGGGGGGGCAAAGAGCTCTCATGGCAATTTGACATGCCCCGCCTTTTCCCATGACAGTCGTCTATGGTGCCTGGTTTCAACATCACATCATGAGGTAAAAATAACACAGACGCAGCATCAGGTCCAGCTTCATCCTGTAGTGACCAACACATTTGGTGAAAAGTTATCAGACCTCACTGAGAATCTGAACTTGACACTTGACACTGTAGTTCTTTGCTTTTAGCCTACAGCCCACTAATCTGCGTCATGATTTTATTTCTCCGTGAATTAGTTTCTGTGATTTCTAAGTGGATTTATGGACTATGGAAGAAGTTTGTGGTGATTCAGAAAAGAAAAATTCAAAAGCTTTTTTTCACCTGTTCAGAGCACATTATCTCTTCATACGTGCAAAATGTATTTGTATTGATTTACACCCCCACGAGATATTCTACTAAAATCTCACATCTGATAGATAAAAATATTATGTAGGTTACTGGGGATGTTCCAGTTTTTCTACTATTATTCATCTTACTACAGCTTCTCTCTACACAAATGTTTCATCGTGACTGTAAACAAAAGTCAGAACCAATCTGTGATGTAAGTGGAGTGATTTTAATCGGCAGTCTCGCCCGCTGCCATACTAATATCAGCAAATACAGATAAACAGATGGTTATAATTCAAGACAGGAACAATTTTTTTCCCCAAAGGCAGCCTGTGCATCAGAATGTGCATCCTCCCCTCTCACGTACACAACACGCCTGCGCGTAAACATCCTGTTGGGCTTTTTTTTTCCGAACGCTCGTGCGGAGGGGGTAAACATTTCCTCATCAAAGTCGCTCCTCTCTCTCCGCTTCTGTCAATGAAACCCAGTGGGATGCTGGGAAAGAGCAATGGCGGTGCTCCGAGGGGCCCGCGCCGCTCGCTTCGCTTTCACAATGAAAAAAGGGAAGAGCGTTCATAGTTTGTGGCCGACGCTTTTATGGAAATGCCGTTTTTTGTTTTAAGTCCTTTTGTTTTGAGTAAACAAAAAGACTAGATGGAAATGAGAGTTTAAGATAAATGGCGGAGCGCCTCGGGGAGGGTTTTCAAGCACCAACCTATTGAAATAAATGTCATTTTTTACCGTTTTATTGTAGAACAAACTGTTCCCAGATGAGCCCATTAAAGTATGTATTTTCTCATGTAAAGTTGTACTAAATATTTTTTTTGGTTTTCTCTCCCCATGCTGATGAATATAGAGACTCATTGTTATCAGTATGTTTTTGTTCTACCGTCTCTGTTCCTTTTGAAGTTGAAAAACTCTGCTGTGAAGTGGGAACTATTTTTTTTTTTATGTTTTTCCTGTAATAAATCCAGTGGGGGTGAGAAAGACTTATTTTTCTTTTATCAATCTGCTTGCTGATCTTTTTGTGCCTGGACCGGTGAATCCAATCAGAATGCAACCCTTAAGCTCTTTGAGTCCGCCAACAAAAGTTGATGGTCTCCCAGCTTGTAAGCTGCCTATCAGATAATGAGGGCCTTGAATACCAGCCAGTGTGCTACAGTGAGGGTGGTCCTGGTGTTTTCACCTGACATCCAACGTGTCTTCGCCGGGCCCTGTCTCACTGTTCTCCCCAGGGAAATCTCCCAAGAGCAGCTGTCCTTATCAATGTGCCGGCTCCCTGCTCACTGCCTGCCTGGGCCGCATTCTCCATGACAGCAGCGGCGAGGTAGCGGTAATCTGCCAACACTTCAACAAAATTAAACCGCCAACCAGGCCACCGGGGGAGAGGCAATGGGGAAAGATTTCCTGCTCACCGTGATATGGCAACAGAGGCCACAGACATTAATATGGCTTTGCATCTGCAAGAAATAAGCACGGCTAAGCGTACAAATCTGGAGCCTTTAGTTCTCCTACTGCTGCTTTCCTTAAAGGGTCAGTTCAGCCAAAATGTAATAACACCAGTTTGCTTTCTTCCTCCACTGCAATGTGTCCGTCCAGATATGGCTGCCATGCTTTGACTGGCTTGTGTCATCTCAGCATAATGGAGCTCAGTGCAGTTTGGTTCCTGCACCATTAGATGAAGACCGGCACACATTGCCAACAAAAGCTGTTGTATTCTGATCAGTGTTTCCGCTTTGTGTTTGCATGTTTTACGTGGGCTTGAACATACGTGCAATCCTTTGCAATTGGTGTTTTGAAGACATCATGTCAGGTTGAGTCGTCTGGCTCGCAGGAGATGATGTGCTTCGTATTTCATTTGTCGGGACTAAACAGAGATGCTGTGTTGTCAGCAGCTCCTGTGACTGAACAGACAGCGAGAAGAGCACCACCTACAGAAACTGTCCACCCAAAATACACAGAGAAGGAAGGAAGGCGTAGTTTGCTTCTTTCTTTTTCATGATGAAGATTATGATGAATTTGAGAATTATCTATCTATCTATCTATCTATCTATCTATCTATCTATCTATCTATCATTCTATCATTCTTTCATTTACTGTTTCACTTCAGTCACCTGAAAACAATCATTACTGTTAACATGACACATGCATGAGAACAGCAGGCAATTCATGCTTAATAATGTTGAACTAGATTCTGGGAAGCATTTTTTGCTGCTTCCTTCCTCTTGAGTTTTATGCAAAGTACTCTAAAAGACCCAAAGAGCGCCTTGGATAACTTTATTGTACCATCTTGTAATACTTGATGTTTTATTTCTCCAGGATAGGATGATATTAATTGTAATATCTGATGCCTTAACTGCAGAGAATTGATTCATCTAGGCTAGAAACCTGCAAAGAATTTAACCTGCCAACAGCACTTCAACAGAATTTTATTCATCAGCTCATATTCTTATAAATGTAGAACTGAAAATAATCGTGAGAAAGCAGGTCATAGGTGCAGTGATGGGGTGGCCTATCAAAACCACTGAGAAGAGTTAGAGAGTGAACAGTGAGACGGACGACGCGGGAAGACTGACACTAGGCTGACAATGGATGCAGAAGAATGAGATGTAGTAACACAGAGCTTGTGCCATTGAATAACAGCACGTCGAGATGCACAACACGGGTTTGTCATCGCTGAAGCACTTGTGCCGTTTTTAAGCTCTCGCCGAAGCCTTTCGTTATGCTCCAGCGCTGCCGCTAAACCTCTTCACCGCGTCGTCGACGTTATGAGCGGTCCAGGGTAAAATATAGTCAGCTATTGCATATGAAACCGAATTCTCCCTCTCTTTATTTGAAGTATCTTGGGAAAGCGGCACAGCTCATTGAGGGCTAAAACAAGGAGAGGGAAGAGAGGCATGAGGATTAGATAAAGTCTGGCACATACTGAGATGATAATAAGCAAGGCAGGAGAGAGAGAGAGAGAGAGAGAGAGACAAACAGATGAAAACAGAGAGGGGGTGGTTATAAAATGATTAAGGGGCATGCTATATAGAATTTCATCATTTGAAAAACACAAACAGGTCTGTCAGATGGCTCTGCCTCACCATCTGCTCTCTGCTGCCAAAATGTACAGCCGGCAAAGATTTGTGACGCTTCACCATTTTAAACTCTGAAACGTAAATAGCTCACTGATCCAGCATTACTGAAATAATAGCAGGGCCTTAGAAAGTTAGATTATGATCATACACACACAGTAAATATTAATGTGGGGAAATATATATATATAGTATTTTTCTTACTCTGGTAGATTGTGTTTCATGCAGGAAACAAGGCTGTAAATTGTATTGAAAGCTTGGAAGATAACTGTCACCATGTGCAATTACAGCACTATTGACTAAAGGGTTAACAGCGTACATGCTGTAAATACTCCGCTGATATTTTTGCTTCATGGAGCTTCTGGCCCCTGCTTGTCCGGAGCCTGTGAGTCTGGACACGGAGACTGAGGGCCAAAGTGCTCCTGGCTCGCTAATGCCGCACACACACACACACACACACACACACACACACACACACACACACACACACACACACACACACACACACAAACGCTAAAAGAGGGACATTTCTTTCGCGAAACCCCCTGGCATGTAAAGTGCACTTGGTTTGATCACATATACTGTATACAGTACAAGGGGAGAATCCGATATCGCCTCAGAGTATCATTCAAAAACTATTGATTTGTGAACTTTTCATAAGAGGAAGGTGCATTATAGTAATATGATGCCTGCTCATATTTGCACTGTGATGAATGGCTGTGGAAAAGTCCTCAATCATCTGAGCTTCTGCTCGCTCTTAATGTGCACGGCCTCGAAGGTAATTATCTGAAAATGTGTTTATTCAAGGCTCTACATGTAGCGTTTGAACGCGGATGAGTTATTATCACCGTAGGTATTGCGATCCATCAGTTTCAAACAGGGGGAACGTGAATCAGACTCATTGTTTGGATTTGGAGAGAAATCTGCTCAGCAGCTTTTACAGCAGAAAAGAGGAAAACTGCACACAGGTCTCAGATTTACTGTCGCTGGCAGATAAAGGAGTGAAAAACTGAATGAAATATTTCAGATATCTTTATCAGTTTCAGCCAGGGCAATGGGAAAGTCCTTAAAGCTGCCCTGTGGAGTTTTCTTATGGCTGGTTTGTGTTTGTGATTTGGCCCGTTTGGTTTGCAACATGCACTCAAACATAGACGTGCACAAATGTAATTGAATACAAATGCATTATTCAGATACGTGCAGATAATGCACTCTGCACAAATACAACATCCCAATCATGGCAGTAATAAAGCAGGACAAAGCTGTACTAATGCTGCACAGGTGTTTTTTTTTTTACCTTGATATGATCCCATATGGAAACCAGGCACCTTGCACAAACGAGCTGAAGTTAGGGACTGTTTCAAAAGTGCATGCAAAACGGCCAAGAGAGCTTTGTCTTTTTCCTCTTTCTCTTTGAATTTCTGTTGCTATTTTTCTTCATTGTGACCCAAAAAGTCTTTAAATCCGCTCTGGAACGTCCCATCACTGCCTTTATGTCCCAAACAAAACGCTTGAGCGCCATTAAAAAGAACCAACCATAGGGGCATATAATTAAATATATGTGAGTCTGCAGTAAAAGTAATTATTTTGCAGGTTTTCCAAAAATAGCCAAGATGACAGGAAACTGCACTGGAAGCAGTCCTGCAGATCAACGGAAAAAAAAAAGGCATGCCCAGTCATCAGCGTCGACATAATCAGACTGTGAATGTTTAAGGAAAAGCCTCTTACTCAGCAGTATTAGTTTATAAGAAGTTATAATGGCTGGCATAAAAAAGAGAAGGGGAATGACTGCGCCCATCATATTACAAGGGGCTATTCCGATGCTGTTTTACCATCATAGTCCTCCTGGATGATTACAACGGCAGCACAGTGGGAGGTGAAATAAAGCTGTACGCCCGGCTCTATAGCTAGCATCAGATGACTTAATCAGGCCATAAAGAAGGCCTCACTTACAGATGCTGTGTTGCCCCTGTGCTCCGCATTTCATCAGCCCCAGGGAAGGGTGAAATATGCTTCCTCTGAAGGTAATGTGCCCTATCTCTGTCCGAGCGGTGACAAATTTATTGCCCCCTCGACTATTTACAATCCATCCGAGGCGTGATGATCTGGCTTGTGTTATTTAAGCCGCAGAGGTACAGCCATGTTGATGATACTGCCGCGGTGAGGTGCCAACAAAGGGGCACGGGAAAAAAAAGGAAAAGTAAAAAATATATTTGTTTCATGCATGAGGTTTCCCCACATGAGCTACCTCAGCTGGTTTACCATGACGTGATTAAAGCGAACCAAAAATGGCATGCCTTAAAGAGCCGGATTCAAAGACGTATTGCGGCTTGGAGCGTAAAAGCAGATGTGTTCCAGCCAGTCTTGCATAAGAAAGGAGTCAAGGTGGGATAATCTCCTGTTTCTACCACATTGTCATGATCTTCTAGAGTCAAATTCTGCCAAGGTAACACTGCAAAGACATGATATTCTACAGAGTTCAAATCGCGTACAAGTCTGTCTCTTGTATCTAGAACCTCTTATTTGATCTGGAAAAATAATTACCAACTAAATAATAATGCCAATATTTCACTCGCTAACTGTGTGACTACCTTGCTTAAATAAACTGTTTCTAGAAAGTAATTCAAATTAAACCAGAGGCAGGCGATATTTCTCTCAACCACAACAAGGATTTCTCTCGGAAAGCTAATTGGCTACTCACGTTTAATGAACCTAATTAGGCACGTTCCAAACTTCACAACAGCATTAAAATATTGATTTCCTAATGCATCCAAGATGTATAAAACCACAATCAATAAAAGCTCATTTGCACTCGCTGAATTATGAATGATATGTGTCGGCTACAATGAATAGCCAACAACATTCACATATAATGAAACGCATAAGATTAAACTACATGAGGCATTTTATATGTAAGTACTTATTTTTTTAAAAAAATGCGTGGAAAAACTCAAGAAGCAGAGCATGTTATGTCTCATCTATTAATTTTGCAAGATCTCAAAATGAAATTCTCCAGATTGGCATGAAATTAGCATTAGAAGTCCATGAACCCAAAGTGGTCTCATTCGACACATGCATGCAGTTTGACATACACACGCAGCACATCCTGCGTGAGCCATCAAACAAATGATCCACTTCTGCTCATGTGCAGACTCATCGCTAAATGCGCTCCATTATGCTGATCAGCTCCAGTTGGCGTGTTAGCTCGACACAACCTGCTGGACGCACCATAAAGAGGAGGCCCAGGTCGCTGAGAGGGCTGAACGGCCATCTGAGCAATTCCACTGCACATTTAACATGAGCACAGTGTCGTGAGATGGTCTAATTACAGCACGCACACACACACAAACACACACTGTACTTGTCAGGGATCCTACAAAAATCATACAGTACCTCTCCAAAGCATACTGTAGTTTACAATGTTTTCAATAAAACAGACTGTAGTGTAAAGCACAACCACCTCAAGTGGGCAAGGTACAACTCCAAAAAAGCAACAAGCAACAAGTCATTCAAATTAGAATGAAGAAAATGTTGTACATAAGTTGTCTGCGCCATCAATAAATAAAATAAATTAATCTATTTTATGACTTGATAATGATGCGCTAAAGGTTCAGTTCGATTTAGCCACAAAACATCTTTGATAGATTTAGGGAAAGATCATAGTTGGTACAGTTTGGCTCTCTGAAATCACAGCTTCATTTACTCATTTACTAATCTCTATAAAGAACAATCAAAAGTTCACCCTATAAAGCAGTAAATTAAGACATCAGACCCCTCACTGTGGGACGAATAAAGGCTTATCTTATCTTAAAGTATCATCCACATCTTTGACTAAAATTCGAAACACAACTAGACCTATGTTACATATTTTGTTGAGTTGTGTGCTTAGTTTGTGTTGTTTACAGCAATGTTGAAACCTGGAGAAATCCGTCATTTTATTCAAGGTAATAGTGCATTTACTTTGTTCACATATCAGTGACATCATATCCCCTTTATCTCATCTAGTTGCTATAATTCTGAGGAAACACTGGACACAGCCTTTGAGGGTGAGGATAGAAGTCGGCAAACTAGATGGCTTGATACCTTATTGTTTGCTATTGTTGATATTGCTTACTCATGATGGCGCGTGATTGGCCATTGTCATAGATGGTTGTTTGCTGATGAAGATAACTTCCATGATCCCACAATTCCATCTTTTGTTATTGTTTTGATCAAGAGACCCCTAGTGGCAGAAATGACTCATGCTGCGTCTTTAAGTGTATGCTTTATAAGACACCAGATGCCAAACCATTATCAAGTGTATGAGACCCCGCAGAGACTACGGAGCTTCTAGCTTCCCCTAGACGGCTCTTTGTGTGTGTTACTCCGCTGTCATCACATCAGTATTTGCTCTGCACTTTAAAATCTACTCCCATATCCTCAAAGCTGTCTTATCTCAAATCCCTCATTCTTTTAATGTAGCAGGATGCCAGCTGGATCTCTGCCACGGGGTCATACTGTTGGACTCGAATGTGAGAACATTGCAGTGTTAGCACAACCAGAAGCAATAATATTCCACTTCTAAAGGGCAATATGGCTCTGATGGAGAATTCATATCTTTATGCTTCAGTCCAGTCATCAGGCGTAAACAGCAATATCTCACCTCTTGAGCTGATAACTGCAACAGGTGATGATGATGATGGATCATTACAGCACCAAAATGAAATCTTAAATGTACCTAAATATATTTCTGACATATTTTGAAAATTAAATGATCATATATATAGATGTGGCTGCACGTGGCTGCCTCCATACTACTTTTTCATGTTCCCCACAAACATTTGCAAACACCATGTTCACATAGTGTGTTATGCTTTTTTCCCTCCTCTGTACCGTATAGGCATAATTGTCACTGTAATTATTAGTTTCATTGGTCATTTTAACTCTCGGCACTTGAGGGAATCCCCGCAGCCATTCGCAGTACGCTCCATTATTCTGATAAGCCCACTTTCCAAGAGCAACCCTTCAAGGCCTGAGGGACTGAGCCCATTCAGACTTGTGATATTGTATTACTCATTGCCGTTTGGAATTATTGCCATTATTATAACTTATCAGGTCGGCTGAAGAATTAGTTCGGATTAGTACTCCATTCAGATTCTTTACTCCCGTTTGGATGCTGCCTTCTGTCTAGCGTCCAGCCAATAGCAGCAAAGTCGTGCAGATGCCATGTTCAGAGTAACAGGGGAGAGCTCACAGGGTTGTAGCTAAGCTGTATGAGCTACGTAAATTAAAATGATAAGTAAATAGTAAAATTTTGAAAACACAAATTTCTGCATTTGAGTGAGTTGCTTTCATTGCTTTTTTTTAATTTGTTGAATGCTTGTGTCACATGACCTTCTAATCCGACTGTGGCATCTGCGCCAAATTGCTTTGACATTGACATTTTGTGATTAAGGGTTTAGATTTCAGTTTGTGAATCCCTGCATTTCCTGTGAGTCGTGTGCTTTATGTACTGTAAAAGGGACAACTTTTATTTCTTTTTAACCTTCATTTCTTTCTATGTTCACCTGTATGTCTTTGGATGATCATTCTTCATACAAAGAAAATACTTTGTTGAATGATGGCAACAAGTATGTTATGATGTTGTTGGTGACCAGGTTGGGTTTTCTCCCCCTTACTATTAAATTTATTTCGGGCAATGTTAGATCTGCATTTTCCTTGTTTGCACTTTTTGGTGATTGTAAAGACAATTTAAGATTGGTTTTGTTGTTGTTGTTGTTTGTTTTTAACAGCATTTAGCCTCTGAATTTTTAAAAAATTAGATGTAAAATGTGACAAATTGGCCATCGTCACCTAAAGCATGGTGTCACTTCTCTCTCTACAAATCCCAGCAACATTGGCTCTGTATGAGGATAGATTTAGTACTTGTCACATGTCTGTCATGCCGTTTGCAAGTACTTGAGCTCTCATTTGTTTTTGAAGTGTCCTTGCATATATTGACCTTTCAATGACAATGCATAAGGGGCTGACGCATGAGAGAAATTCTCGTCGACCACTCTTGAGACTTGAGTTTGATTTGTTGTAGTCTTAACTCCGGCTCCAACGAACACAGTTTACTGCTTTGTGTGGGGGCAGCTGCAGCTCAGGAGGTAGAGCAGTTCTTCGATCGGAGGGTTGGTGGTTGGATCCCTAGTCCCTGCAGTCTATGTGTCGAAGTGTCCTTGGGCAAGATACTGAACCCCAAATTGCCCTAGATGACTGTTCCATTGGTTTGTGAATGTACGTTGTTTTGGATAAAAGCGTCTAATGGAAACTGTAGAATTGTGGTTGGGAAGCCAGTGTGGGATCTTTTCACTGCACTGGACAAGGCTACAGGTCGGCTGGGACACCTGAGAATAGGGGGGAATAGTGTGAACCTCTCATGTGTCACACTCTCCCAAAAACAGTCCTCTCTGGCAGGTGATAAGCAGCAGCTTGACACCTTGTGTGATGGAGGAAGAATCTCGCTGTTTACACCCACAACAGCGGAGTCAGCAGCGACAAGGACTGTGCAATGCGGAGTGAACTGTGCATTCAAAATTGTGGGAGAAAGTGGGGTAAGAAAACACCCACAACATTACCTCCAGTGTGTTGAGTGCCAATCAGATTTCCCCTCCTCTACAATCCAGACAAGGATAGCCAACATGCTCCACTGTGCACACACACACGCCAGTCAAGCTGCCACAAAAATAAAATAAATAAATTGGAAAATCAATGGCTGGACCTCAGTAGAATCTGCCAGTGTTTTAACATCCCCTGATGGTTTCTCAGCCTCTCTCAACACGTGGGTTCCCAACATCCTTCGCCTCTTCCCTGTGTCAATACGATTCCCTTCCACTTGTCCTGCTCGCCAAACTTCTCTCAGCAGCGGCTCAGAAAATTATGATTGCTTGTTGTACTGTGACTTTCCCAGCCGCTGCCTCTCAGTCACCTGCACACACAGTTTACTTCCTCTATTGTAGCCTCAGGTCCCTCGCCTCCCTCGCTCGCTCCATCTACACCCCCCCCACCACCACCACCCCCGCACCCCAATTCTCTGCTTCCTCTTGCTCTTCCTCTCCATCCTCCACTCACTTCACTGCCTTTGTGATCGGAGTGACAGGCTTTACAATATGTCGCTGCGGATCTACCTCACCTTTAATATTTCAATAAAATGCCAGTGCAGGGTGATGTAGGACCCAGGAGAGAGACTGGCGGAAGCCTGCTCTGTATTTTTCTCCCTCTCTGGGTCTCATTCTCACTCGTCTACCCTTTTCAGTCGAGACAAAAGGCTAAACAAACAGCCACAACCAGTAATTATCATAGACAATAAAGAGGAGAGATGGATCCGTGTTCAGTCGTAGCCGAGGACAAAAAGTCAGTCGAGCCTGCCGCCGAGATGTTATTGAGAGGGCTAATAAAGAGAAGTAATGGCAGAAATATGTATTTGTTAAAAAATTAAACAAATGCACCTTTGAGAGCCTTTTTAAACATCAAGTCTCAAGTGTTGAGAATTGTGTAAAAAAGCCTCTAAATGGTGATGAAAGCTGCATTTATTACAAATAGTACAAAGCAGCTTATTGAAAAATAATGAATTAAATATATCTAGAACAAATGCAATAAAGTCAATGACACAAATCGTAATAAGTGAATAGCAATGTTACATTCTATTTCTGTCACGCCAGTGTCTGCTTATGTGAAGGTTACATGGATGACAGTGTTGGTCAGTCAGGTGGTTGGTCCATCTCTTTGGTTCTGACTGAAATATTTCTGCAGCCATTTAATGGATTGTCTTGACATTTCTTCTTGATGTCCTTATAAGCATGAAGCCTCATCCTCAGACTTTTTATTTTAATTTTGGTTGATGCTTGCAGTTTAGAGCACAATATCTTGCCAACTATAGGATGGGTTGCAATGGAATTTGCTACAGATATTCCAGATCCCTTGAGAATAAACTTTGGTGTCACTGATGATCCTCAAGTCAAAATTTATACTTCAATTCAGTCAAATATCTCGACATCTGCTGAATCAATTGTCACATAATTTTGTACAGATAGTCATAGCTCCCACTCGCTGAATCCAACTTGGATGATCTCTTAATGTTTCTTTGAGCACCAGCACCATCTTGATATCTCTGGTTCAGAGTGAAATGTCTGCACAACTTTGGGACAGATTGACGTTGTATTTGTACAAATATTCATGTGTCCACACAGAACGATTCCCACTCCCTGTAATGACATTTCCTTGAACACCACCATGAAGTTGACATTTTTGTTTTTGTCGAAAGATCTCAGCAATTTTGCAACTATCCTTAAGTTTGGTCCATTCAAGTTCCCCTAAGGATGAATTTTAATGGCTTTGCTGATCCCTCAACTTTTCTTCTTGTGCCACCATCAGATCAAAATCTAAATTTCACCAATACTTGGTTTATTACCAAATACTTGCAAATACTAAATCCCAGCAGCCTAAGCTGTACAACCAAATGTTAGCATCCTAAAATGCAAAACTACGATGGGAAACATGGTAAACATTATCTGCTCATCATCAGCATGTTAATGTTGTCACAGTGAACATGACTCACGGAGCCTCTGTGTCTCGTTTCACTGGAATTAACTTTGAGATTGGCAAAGAATGCAGCATTACTGTATTACATTAAACAAAATACATATTGAACATAATAAACATAATCAAAATGCCCCAATTACAAAGTCATAATTTGAAATAAATGTCCTTAAATGGCAGCAGTTCAAAAGCACAGAAACCTACTTCGACCAACAAACAGAAGCCATCCACCACCAGAGTCCACGTATCCTTGAATCGATGCCAATTATACAACAAAATGAATATTTATCAAGGTCTTATCTGAGGCATCTCTGAGCTAAATGTGGGGAAATCTCCTTAAGTAAACTCCTGATAACAGATGATATCTACAATAGATGACTGAGCACCGTGACTAAAGAGCAGCATTTACTTTTCCCATCATTATCTTCCATCAGCATGTCTCATTATTGGGTTACTGTAAAAATCTCTTTTTATTTGCCTGGCATGTGATCTTATTTTTTTTTAATCAAGGCTGTGAATTTAAAAAAAAGTTATTTCTTGTAGTGGGTGTGCCTGAAATAAAAAGGAATGATGCCTGACTGAGAGTCTCTGAACTGGAAGATTAGACTGCAGCATAATAACCACAATGAAAAAGACCTCCTGTACAAGGATTCAGGACCAGTCCACAGACATCATTAGGACACAATATCCTAACAGGGATCTAGAAAATGTGTGTGTGTGTGTGTGTGTGTGTGTGTATGAGAGGCTGGATATGTGAGCGAGACAATACTCCGGTCTCCAATATTAGAACATGGCCTGGGGATAATGGCGAGCACTGGGGTCTTTGAATTCTTAATCCAGATGACAAGAGGCGTGGATTAATCATGGAGGAAATCTATCTTAGCGACAGGTCAAGTATGTTTGATGGGCATTAGCAGGGGGCAGGAGTGTTAATACGGGTGGTTGAAGAAGCTATCGATGTGATCAGTTTAGCAGACAATGGGACATTTTTGAAGTGCGTCTGATGTGCTTTCATGTATGAAGGTATTTCAAAGTGTTTACTGGGTATTAAAGGGTTAAAAACAGGTTGGAGTCAAGACATACATACTAATGATGATGTATGTAAAACATCTTTCTTTGCAGTAAGCATTGCATGAAACATATTTCATTTAAATATTTCTTGTTTTAAAAGGGGTAAAACTGGTTGTCACGCCTCTGGAAATGATAAAAGCGTTGCATGTTTTCAGTGGGCTGCACACACTTCATGTGTTCAAGCTGTGCACAAGCTACTGCAGCGACTCATCAAGCCTCGATGGAGTGTACAGTGGGAGACAAGGGAGACAATGAGATGTCCTCAGGCTTCGCTGCCATGTTGCTTTACACATTGGTCAAGGGCACCCCAGGGACCTTTGGTGCTGGCAAGTTGTCTTACTGTCTTGAAACTAGTGGCTTAACTATATGTTCAACTGTTTTAAAAAAATAAGATCCTCTAAACCGTGAAAGAATGTCATGAAATCAAACCCAGTTTTTCATATTTATGACCAGCAACTATTCTATATATTCTCCTTCTTTAATCACTTCTCTATATAGTAGTTTTCATTGTTAGTGGCAGAGTCCGCCATTTACATCTAGGCCGTCTTGTTTTCAGTGTGTCCTGGTGTTGTGTGGAAAACTATTCATGCCATGTGCTGTGGGTTCGTGTGTGTGTGTGTGTGTGTGTGTGTGTGTGTGTGTGTGTGTGTGTGTGTGTGTGAATTTGCAGGTTACTTATAGCATGATGGAAATAAGGCAGATCATTGATGATTTCTTTATGAAAACAGTGTGAGCTTGTTCAGCTGCTCTTACACATCCTAGATACACTGGTTACTCTTTTGTTGTATGTCTGACAAAGTAGCTACTCAACAAGCGTTTGCTTGATTTGAGGAACCTGTAGCCAGTGTTGGGAAAGTTCACTTTTTATATGAACTAGTTCAAAGTTCAGTTCAAACCTTTTAAAATGAACTAGTTCAGTTCATCGTTCATAATTCAAAATTGTGAACTAAAGTTCATGCTTCCCCAAAATGAACTATTTCGTTCTTTTTTAGTTCTTTTTTTTTTTTTTACGTTGCCACGAGCTACGAGCTAATTCCCGACTGTATGGGAATTAGTTTCTCAGTAAACGCATCCTCCTTCCTTGCACACATGTGAATTGTGACGAGACTGACGACCGCTGATGACGAAGTTGGTAGAGCGACAGGCAGGACTTGCGGTTGCCAGATCGGGTGGTTATCCGCGACATTTTAATGGTCGTTTACCATGTGTTTTTACTGTTTTAGCTTGGTTTTTCGCCGAGGGCTCTTGAAATCTGGCACGAACGTAATCTGAACGAAATCAGAGTGCCGTTCAAGAAACAGCAGAATGAATGCGTTCACAATTTAACGTTCATCAAGCAAAAATGAACGGGACGTTCACGTTCACCCAAAATATGAGTTAGTTCATGAACGAACGTTCTTTGAACGCGTTCGGGTACAACACTGCCTGTAGCATTCAAGTTCAAATCAACCAGGACTGAAATCTCAATGATTATAAACATTTCACAATTTTCATTTTATCCTTTAATTGTAAAGTTCCATTGGACTTTATTGAGTTCGCCGACAGACATATAAGCACTCTTTTCAATGTTATGTCAGGAAGTAATCAAACTTTTTTTTTCCATTTTCCTTCCCTCGTGATGAATCGCATTTGGTTTGAATCAGCTTTGTTGAGTTGCAACCTTCTTTGCACTCTATTTAATAATTTTCATTTAAAAAAAAAAACATGTTCATGAATTTTAGTGGAAGCTTTCTTTGTCATCAGCCCAACCATCTTGCTGTTGAGACCTTGCCACTACAGACAGAGCCTGGAGTCCTGTGGACAACTCTGGAGGGGAAAGGCGATACCTCTGTCGCCTTTGCTTCAGTTCATTCAAATGTGAGCTTGATCAATGCTTTGGCTCTGTATGGACTGGGACTGGTGTTCTTAGGCGTCACTGCACTCGTTTGTGTAGACTATCCTCCGGTCCGTCTAACCCCCCCCACCACCCATTCAATCGCACTTTGGAGACTTTCGAAAGGAGAGTAGTGGTAGTTAAAAGACTCACTGATAATGATACGCTACCACTCTTTATTTGTTCCTTTTAGCCATTCGTCCTCTTTTCCTTCCACACTCGCTCCCGGCGTCGCTGTATCGCTCCCCGTGACCTCAATGACAAGATAAGCAGCGGCTAGATGGCCAGCCACAGTCACTCAATTGTTCAGTGATCAAGCATCGAGATGACATCATTATGCGCTGAAATATTAGCCAAGCCCGGCTCCACATTCCTGTCACTTCTCCCCGGCCCCCTTTTTGCATATTCATCGCCGACGTGATCTCCTTGACGTGTACCCAGGGGAATCAGGGGGATAACCTGAAGTGTTCATCTGTGCCCGTGTTTATCTGGCGTGAGGAGGGGGAGGCGGGTATTAGGTTGCAGAGCAAGGGGAGCCGGGGCTCAACTGGGTGTGTGCATACATGATTTATGTGGCTTAAACACAGAAGGAGGAGAGAGAGACGACCTTCTTTTCCCTACATGTCGGAATGCACTTGATTACCGTAGGCATGATGAGTCTATACAGGAAATGTCACGTTACAACATATAAGGCGGGAGATGTATTGCTTTAAAGATTCAATCAGGGTTTCTTTTTTTTATAGCTGCAATCTCGGGTTTTATGNTCCTGAAACCTTTTTGCCATTCTAAATGGCTTCTCATCCTTATTTATACGCTGCTGTCCCGCTGGCAGCACCTGCACATGTCCACACACCAAGTCAATCTAAGAAGGCACACACAAACAGCATGCAATTATTCAGCAGCGTGAGACTGACTACATGTAAGCATGTTCGTGATTTATATTCACCGTCACACTTGGGCCCAAAGGCTTTTCTATAATTTCGGTCAGATGTGTCGGCAGTGTGGACTTGTGGTCGGGGGGAGGCCGTCAAGTAACGGAAAGGTCGCAGTTTTTGATCTCTGCAGCAGCCACTGTGTCAGACTGTTGAGTGTTTACTGTGGGTCACTTTGTTTTGAAAGTGTCAGCTAAATGCATGGGATGTAAATATTAGAGGTTCAGTAGAAGTTAAAATTATTAGACTGTATGTGTTCATTGATGTTTGTAGTGATCATCTGATAAAGTCCCGATTTGCATGGAGCCACTTTGGAATCACAACAATGTACAAAAGGTGTCAGTCAGCATTTTGCATTAGCAAAGCACCTTATATTTCCAACCCTGCTTTCAAAAAGGTTGGGGTGCTATGATATTTAATGTTCGACCTTATCATCTTCACTGGCTTTTGTAAATATCTTCTTATTCTGAGTTTGATGGCAGCAACATTATTGAGACAAGAAATGAGTGATTCAAAAACACCTGTGATTCAAAAACACCGGTTCATTGGTAACAGGTGATAGTATCATGATTGGGTATGAAAGGTTCATCCTGGAAAGACTCAGTCGTTCACAAGCAAGAATGGCGAGAGGTTCATCACTCTGTCAAACACATGATTGTATAAAGGAGATTACTACATGGACAGAGGAACACTTTGTAAAACTGCTGTCAGTAAACACAGTTTGTTTGCAAGTGATTGCATTCTGTTTTTCTTGATGTTTTACACAGCCCAACTTTTTTTTGGAATTGGGATTCTATAAGTGTTTCCAGACAAGGACAAACAGTCGACTTCGGGAAAGTAAAAGTTTCATTTTTTAGGAGATTGGGCGAGAAAACAACATCAAGAACTTCTCACAGTCGGTCCAGGTGCAAAGAGCTCTAACAAGGAGTTTCCTGCTGCTTGTCTTGCTTTCTCCCATCCATCTCTTCTTACTTCACACCTGACAGTATGAGCAACAGTAATTACCGGGGCTAAGAGAGGGAGAGTCCTGCACGCAGACAGTTTAACATTTGTGCACAAAACTGAAACAACTGCATGCTACCAGCTCGGGCTGAGTACCAGAGGCTGCTTTCAGACTGGAGCTCTTGACAGATGTTGTTTCGTCTCATTTAGATATAATAGTTTTCAAGCCAAAACAAAAGCCAGACAAATTGTTTATCCCGAACCTCTGTTCTTGTCAGTGTGAAAAAAGCCTGTGAGACGGCGTGCAGACCAAGATGTGACAGTCAAAACCATCCGTAGAAACTAATTAACTTCTACTTTGGATGCTCTTTAAGGGGCGATTCTGCTCATTTGCAACAATAAAATCTATCTTCCTCTGCCACTTCAGGGAGAGAGCTGTGATCAGAGGCTAAGAGTTTGACTCAGTCCCTGAGCCAGAATTGCCGGGCCCAGCAGGATCAGATCACAACAGCAACAGCTTTGGGTGCCTCAGACACTAATTTGACATGTTCCCTGTCAGAGGCAGTCGGCATCTAAGATTTAAAGCTGGCAATTTTAAGGCAAAATGAGTGCGTTTTTTTTGGACTGTCCCTAAATGAAATCTGAAGGGTGACGATGTTGTAGTTCTTTGCAGGCATTTCAATTCATTGCAACCGGCAGCGCGGCAGGTGGAGGTAGAGAGAAATCCTCAATCTATCAAATGTCACAGGCAGAGGGAGCTTAGCATGCCAAAGTCAAGTCATATGTGAAGATAAAAAAAAAAAACCTTGTTGAGGGTGAGAGGATCGTGCATTCAAGGATCACACATACACAAGGCATGGCATTGAAATTTTTGCTCAGTGGAGAATAATTAGTGTCTTCATGAGGAGAAATAAAAGAGCAAACTAGGGATGAGCGAGTACACCACTATCTGTATCTGTTCAACCATCTATATTATCTGTATCTGTATCTGTACTCTGAGTGGGCGGGGCCTAACCCGGAAGTGGAAGCGGAAATGGGTGGGGTTTAAAACAGTACATTCTTTGAAGTCTGAAATTGATATGGATTGATCAGAAGTTGCTAATCTACTGTATTCAAAGCCTATATACAGTATATCTTAATTTGAATATTTATAATATTAATTTTATGAACTGCAGTGAGAAAGTGTCAGATACTGCATACAGCCACATACAATAAAAATATTAAATATAGGCTACTTTGTGTGTTCAGCTATATGTGTGTATGTGTGTAAGTGGTCTGTAAGACTGTTTAGCAAACAGTGACTATTTGAATTGCAAGGATGGATACGTTCACATCAGCTCTCAATTCAGCTGCTTCACATTTTGGATCCTGGCTCTCATTTATTTTTTTTCGCACTGTAACTCCATGCTCTCTGCAACACATGCTCAAACTTTTTTTCCACCTGTGATCCCAGCACTCCCTAAGGGGCTACACATGTTTACTATCGACAACCCCGGAGCTATTGAGGGAAATCAGAAACTCGCCTTCATCAAATTGGCTGATCGCTGACTGATTTCCAATTTTTTATTTAAAGGTCAGCAATTGATATGGATTGATCAGAAGTTGCTAATCTACTGTATTCAAAGCCTATATACAGTAGATCTTAATTTGAATATTTATAACATTAATTTTATGAACTGCAGTGAGACAGTGTCAGATACTGTATGCAGCCATATACAATATTAATATAGGCTACTTTATGTGTTCAGCTATATGTGTGTATGTGTGTAAGTGGTCTGTAAGACTGTTTATTTTTAATGATCTGTGTGAACTTGGTGATGGTCATGCAAACATCCAGTGATGGCAAACAGGGAAATAATATGTCAGCCTTGTTCACTGTATTCTTCTCAAAAGCACCGCGTTCAGTACGAGCAAAGTTTTTCAAATGACTTTATATCACCAGCCAAACTAACAGCAAGCAGACAGTAAAAAAAAGGAGGCAGTGACCGATGCGCCAAAATGCGTCAAATGCACCGCGCGTTTATTAAAAGAGATGTGCACAGACGTGTCTGTGTAGGGAGGAGCGAAGACAGTCAGTTACCCAATGAGGATTTTCCTTCAGCACGAGCACGGATATTGGCGAGTTTTACTCGTATCATACTTGTATTCGTCAAAAATGCTCTATCTGTACCGGATACTCGAAATGAGTATCCGGCTCATCCCTAGAGCAAACAGTGACTATTTGAATTGCAAGGACGGATATGTTCACATCAGCTCTCAAATCAGCTGCTTCACATTTTGGATCCTGACTCTCATTTATTTTTTTCGCACTGTAACTCCATGCTCTCTGCAACACATGCTGCGGCTCAAACTTTTTTTCCACCTGTGATCCCAGCGCTCCCTAAGGGGCTACACATATTTACTATCCACAACCCCGGAGCTATTGAGGGAAATCAGAAACTCGCCTTCATCAAATTGGCTGATCGCTGACTGATGTCCAATTTTTTATTTAAAGGTCAGCATCGGCAGCAAACTGACCAACATTTCCTCTCCCTGACTTTTGCAAACCCCGAACCATCACACACACACCAGTATAGTTCTATTTAAAGGTGCATTGAGTGTATGAAGTTCTCAAGCACCACTGATGAAACATCCCATCATTAACAGAGAAATATTCACACTGAGCCCACTTTTCCTGTGGCCACTACACCTCTGAACAGACGTCCATCCCCTAACGGCCGAGTGAAAAGGGAACGGGAGCATAAAGAATACTGCGAGACCGCAGGTGTATGAGAGCGAGAGAGGATTATCCATATAGACCCCCGTTTCCTTCAGGCCGTGTTAAATCACATGGCGCTCTGCAGCCAGTGGTTGAAGCTGCTCACAGGGCCACGGGCAACTCATAATGGTATGAGCTCTCTGGCTGAAATGCCTGACAACGCTTTAATAAGCTGCAGGCTGACACTTAGACTGAGGCAGAGGAACTCCAGCACTCTCTTTGGGAGAGACACCTCGCTCTCCCTGACGAGGGAGTGTGCGGTGCAGTTATGAAAAAAAAAAAAAAAAACGGGGGGCTGCAGAAATCGTCCCGGTGAAATCCTTAAGATTTTAAATGAGATGTCAGGATTCATGCAGATGACAGCTGAGTTTAGGAGAGTGATCGGGAGCCCTGTGGTGTGACAGTAATGGAACATGCAGTGGAGTGGTTACATGCAATAATTGCAGATTTTGCAACAATTGTGTTACACTGCGATTGATTAAAGGTGTGTGATAAATCTTAAACTAGTTTGCCTCAGTGAAGGAGCGCCTCCCTGTTTTACGCAGTGATCACGGCCTGGAGCAAAAGCAATCCCGTGACGAGGTGTGGGGGGATAAATAAACATTCAAGTCACCTGAAAGTATCAGAAAGCCTTTTATTACTGGAGTCGGAGCAATAAGAAAGCAGGAGAACAATAAAGGCGCTAGGGACGAACATTAAGAGAAATGGAACAAATCAAGGCTGTCCTAATTGCGAGCCTGCCTGTTTAGGAGCAAGGACGACAGATCCTGCAAGGAAATTACCTGTATGGCTGCATGCATCTCATGAGCAGGACATATTTAATATCCTCTCCTGAAGAGAGAGTATTTTAATGACCCGAGCTTTATCAACAACTGCTTTTATTCATCAGACTTTTACAGCCTATTTACATTCTGGCTTGTTATGACTGAGGTCCTAGTTGAAGGCGGACTTGGAGCGACTGTCCCGCAATTAATGAAAAATGCAAGCGCTGCTGCATCAAATTTTTAAATGTGAAGGTAAGCAGTCTGATGTCGGGTCTCCGGGCGGGCGTCACCCTGAGGCTCCCTATCCTGTCGTGCACAGTGACCTGATGGTCTGCAGAGCTGTAACTAGACAGATATTATAAATAGGGGGCAGCTATAGCTCAGGAGGTAGAGCAGTTGTCAACCAGTCAGAAGGTTGGTGGTTCAATTCCTGGCTCCTGCAGCCTATGTGTCGAAGTGTCCTTGGGCAAGATACTGAACCCCTAATTGCCCCCAATGGCTGTTCCATTGGTATGTCAATGTACGTCGCTTTGGATAAAACCGTCTGCTCAATAAAATTCTAGAATTGTAGAATTGTTCCTAATTCATCCTCTCCTCCGTGTCTAAAAAGTTGCCTCAATGCATCTCCCCCCTTAAAATTGATTCACCCTCCCTGGCTGCTTTATCCACATCCAGATGAACAACTGTTGCAGCCAGTGGCCAGCGGAGCTCGGAAGTAAATGCCCCCCCTGTTTAAAGATTGCCATCCTATCCTCGCCCTATCAGCCGTCCGTGCATTGATTGAGCTCCTCACCATGTAAAAGAATGCAACTGCCTGTCCCCGATTAGAGCCCTATCGCGCCGCGCTCCCGTTGCAGGGCAATAAAATGTAATATACCTAGCTGTCACTCACCAGGTTACATCCTGCTAAAAGAATGTGGAACCGGCAGTTTAAAGGCAGAAAGATAAGCAAGCTGTAATATCGCATGTGTGGCCCCTTCAGCGGCAGGTGTTGGAAAATGTGTGGCAAACCTGTCCCTTTGTGGAGGAGTAATGTTTCCAGCGTTTTATATGATCTAACTGGGCTCCACACTTAAAACTACAGATTGCTCGAGATCTGGTTGAGAATCAAGGGTCGTCACCAAACTGAGGGAAGTACAATCAATCAGAGCGTTTGGATGTATTTATGTTAGCAGGTTACAGTCGACTCTATCCAAGAAGTCTAATTCTTAAAAGTCACATGACCAAGGAACCTGGTTTCTGCAAATCAGAGCCAGAGATTAGAGAAACCCAATTTGCACAGCTGAGAGCGCTGATTTGTTGGTCATGTACGCTCAGTAACAGGGTTTCATGCCAGCCTTTGACACAAATGCCTGCGTAGGACAAAGACTTCAGACGGCAGAGCGACTGGATGAAAGACCAGATGAATACACGGAGGGATGTGTATTTAAAATAATCCTCCATGTGAGGTCAGGCTAAAACTGAAGCTAACTAAAGTAGCCTCCAGAGGTCTAAATGAGTTAGTTTCACAAGGTTCAACCTCTGGCTGTTAAATTCAGACACTTTTGCAAGAGGAAAGCTTTTCACTGTTCTGTAAGTCTGCTCTGACACACACATCACAAGAAAAAAATCAGGAGGAAATATATTATCCTCAGTGTAGTTAAAATGGCTACAATCAATATTTTTTTAATAGTATATCAACTGACAATGTGAAAACAATGTGACAGTATGAAAGGGGTCACTTTTACTGATGAACCTACAGAGAATTATCTCCTCAATCTGCAGCTCCCCTCAGCTTTACAGAGCTTTATATTGAGTTTCAGCTCATTGTATATGTGTCCTGTTATATCACCTGATCTACTCAACACCTGATTGGATCAGCCAGCACACCTGCTCCTCACCAAGCAGTTAAGTTCCAGTATTTAAACCCTGGTTCTCCAGATCGCTCAGTCCTCCAGTGTGGTGCAGACCTTGGTTCAAGGGATTTGCTGCCTTGTGTTTTCTTGGCTTTTAGTAACCTTGTGTCTTTTGTGTTCAGTATAAAACACTTTGTCCGCCTGTTCTCAACACTCCACTCCAGCTCCATTTTTACTCTGCTGTGGGTTTGAATGAATTTTAATTACCACAGAAAAGGCTCTGAAAATACAGACAGACACAGTTAGAGACTAGCTGGTGAACACAGTGGAGCATTTAGGAGCAAAAGAGTCAGATATTGCCTTCAGGAGTTGGTAGAGACCAAAAACAGAGCTAAAAGAGAGTGAATATTGGCCTTATATCATATGATGATGTTGTGTCAGTTGTTTCTGCTTCCACCAAAAATCAGTTATTCAAGATTCAAAAAAACCTTACTTCCAATATAAGGTCGGAGGTCAGGTAGAAATCTATTACTGCATGTGTATGCAAATTTGCAGTAACTGGAAACTGGTTGTCCGATTACATGTGTAACCTGAATTATCTGAGTGGCTTTCCACACAGTCCTGAGGAAAGGTCTAATCATGCAGCATCAATGAAAACATCACAGAAGAAGTCAGACCTCTCGACCTCAGTTAGTGACAAGGCCGAAAGAGGAAGAAGAGGAACATCAACCATAGACAAAGTCTGTCTTTCACGAGTTAACTTTATTTCACTAAACTTTGTATCATATTTTTAGGCAGTTATTTTACATAGAAAGACTGACCTTTAAGTGGACTAATCAAGTGCTCCTTTTACAGTATGGCCTGCAGATATGCCAATTATAAAACTGAGATACCATTAAGTCCATATAGCTTCTGTAGCCGTGGTGCTTCAAAAGAATCCAGCTTTTCCTCTCATAGCAAAACTGAAATATGTGGTTGTTTTACTCTGACTGACTTGTGATTCCAGGGACTTTTAATACAAAATACTGGTTCATGATTCAAAGGCTGACTATACAATAGCTTGCTTTCCTCATTCAGGCAGACACAAACTGATCAACAGGTGAATTAAATTCTGTTGATATTCTTTTTATCACCCAGTTTCAAGAAATACAGAAATCTTTTACCAAATGTTAAAATACTTGTGTTTCCAAAATAGAAAGTTAGATGAGCTGTGGTCAATCTGACTTCATATCAGTTGGATCACTGTTACAGCGACACTGAAAGCGTGCAGGGGGTGACTATCTGATACTGAAAAAGAAGGTTATAAAGGACCAAAAAAATACTTTTGAGGAAGATGTTGATGAGTGTTGTGGAAACCTAAAACCCTGGAAACAGTACACATTACAATAATGAAGACATCACGTATTTTAAACCAAGACATAAGTGTCTTGCTTGGTTTTAGTTCAAGTTAGATTCCTGACAGTAAACAATGGCTTTCACCCAGTTAAATATCTTGCCAGCTCAGCCAAGCTGGTTGTGGATGGCTGCAATTAGCTCCAATTTGGCTGATAAAGTAAGGGAAACAATTTAAACGTCCCACAGAAGCATCGGAGTGAGTTTCTCCTCTCCTGTTCTGCAGAAACATCTGGTCCGAATAATCATCCAAATAAGTTATATGCTGCCAAAACAAATGACCAATTACTTCTGATACCACCTCATCACAAAATGTGATTTTTAGCTTTAGACATAAAACAAAGAAATCATCCTGAGGATTCGCAGAATGTGAGAGTAAAGCTGACATAAATCATGAAATACAGAAATAATGCTTGCTAACATTTAATACCATTGTCTGCTAATATAGCAGATAACAAGTGGCACCTAATAGCATATACAGTCTTTTAGATTGAAACAGTTTTATATTAAAGAGAGTCATGTGGGCAGTGATGAAGGAAGTATTCAGATCCTTTACTTCAGTAAAAGTACTAATACAAATAAAATTGAATTGAAAAATTGAATTAATACCAGATTGTAAAACTACAAGTTAGAAGTAAACAGCCTGCATGGAAAATGTTACTTAACTAATAGTATGTAAGTATGATCAGAAAAATGTACTTTAAATATTAAGTAAAAGTAAAAGTACTCGGTGATAAAAGTAGTCCAATGTGACTGTTATACTATTATATGTTATATCATTAGATTATTTTTACTAATGTAATAATGTAAAAGCAGGATTTTGTAAAGTACTGCAACTAATGATTCTGTTCATTCTGGATTAATCCACTGATTATTATTTCCATTCAGTGATTGATTTGAAAAATCTGAAAATACCAGTAATAATAAAACAGCTTCTCAATGGTCGTTTTGTCCAACCAAAGGTCTAAACCTCAAAGTCTTAAAATAATCTTCAAAGTTGTGAAACTGAAACCATGAAATGATCAAAATATGTGTCAATGTATTAATATAATGGCAATTACTTTTTCTCTTAATGACTAATCAACTGATGGTTTTAGCTATACTTTTACAGACATTGAGATGTTGTGGAGTAGAAGTAAAGAGCTGAAAAAGACTCAAGACTCAAGTAAATTTCAAGTACCTTAAATTTGTATGTACATTGTATCTATCTACTACTTTATTACTACTACTATTAAGATTAAATGTGCTTAGAAACATCCCACCACTGTTTGTGAGGCAAAGGCATGCAATCAAAAAAATGATATTCAATAGGAAGCAATACTTTACACTGTACTAGGATCCATTAAATGTAACCTTGAAAATGTTTCCTCTGACGTGCTTATAAACATCATATAAAGCCAAAACAACAAAGCAAAGGTATCACTGAAACGACACCCATGATGCGGAGTGCAGCAAAGATCTTAATAAATAAAACACAAATTAAAACACATTTGGATGACGCTCAGCGCTAAGAATGAAAGCTGCAAGACATGAAACGCTCAGTGCTTTTCAAACGCACAGATGACAAAGATTCGCCTGCTTGCCGTGCAGGTCATGGCCACAGACAGACCCTTTGTCAAAGAGACTCTTCCCGTGGGTAGTACACTATGCACGGCCCACAGGAATCTCCCTGAATACAGAAGAGAGTGGAACAAAAAACTGTAAGCCGGCGTTTTCATTTGTTAATACAATTTGGGAGAGACAGCGGGAAAAAAAAAAAAAAAGAACTGCTTCTGAGAATTTAATATTAGAAACGTGCTCATTGTTCAAGTTCGAAACCGCAGTCGTGACAGTAACTTTTATTTGACACATCTTTAAAATGAACAGCATCATATATTGAATATTATTAATTGGCCTCTCTGAGTATTTAAGGAGGAATGACTGAGACAGGAGAAGGACATGTGACTAAAGTTCTGCTGGAAGCAAACCTCATCAATGGCATAACCCATTAATTAACAAGCTCTGCTACACCATTAAGTACCTACAGTGCAGTACAGTACAGGCAGTACCTTCAACGCAGAATCACAGCAGTTTGTTTTTTATTAGTCATGAAATTTAATCTATTGTATTTTTGCATGTCGGCGCTTGCACGTCCAACACCCTTCATCAACCCAATCAGCCACCTCTGGCATGAAAGACAGTCATGATATTGACAATTCATGTTCATATACATGAATCCTATCAAAGTTAAGCTTTTATGCACACGTGTTGATCACATGCACATTTCTTATTGTAACTGCTGCCATAATATAGACAGGACTGGTACTGGTTTGGATCCCCTCTTTCACAGAATTACCCTTTAAAATAGTGCATAGTGTTGTAGTATATTTATTGTTGCAGTAGATCGCTTCTGATCTGTTTGCACTATTTTTTGGTTGCTTTATTTTCTTTGCACAATAGTTTGCATTATCTTGCACACCACCTTTATCTGTACTACCACATTATTATTCATAGGGTCAGTGGTTTTCAAGTGCTTATTAATTGCACTGCGTGATGTTTTATGTCTTCTTGTAACCTGCTTAATGTGATGGGTCGTGTTGTGTTATTTTCAACTGTAGCTGCTCCAACACGAGAATTTCCCAGCTTTGTACAAATACAGTACATCTATCTATATGTTAATATCTTTTTAAATTTCAGGGGACTCCCAAACGCATCAACACAAGCATTTCACAACCCTTCGCTGTATTGTCTCAAACCCTACTCGGCACCTGTTTCTGCATAGTGACCCTCAGTCACACACACAACGAGGATCTCTTTACAGCTCACTTCACATTTCATCCGAGAGCCGGGAACATAAACCAGACCGCTACTACTTGCTCTGTTTGCTGCGAGTGCTGAGGCAAACGGACAGGAAATCATTGCCATCAAAACAACTCTGGCAAAGGTCAGTCAAATCAGGCAAATGAAATTAGTCACCTTGAAGAAAAGCAGAGACCCTGTAACAGATGTGGAGGGTAGGACGGGGGGGCGGGGAAACAAACTCTGCATGATGGGATGGATTTGTTTGTGGCTCAGTGTGTGTGTGTGTTGTGTGTGTGTTTACTTGCTAATTAAGGTATGTAATTGGGCCATTCCCACTTTGTAATTAACATGACAATAAAAGGGGATTAAAATGACTGAATACAGCTGATGTCCTACATTTGGAAGTAGATAAAAAAGAAAAATCAACCCGTCTGCAGTTGTGTTGCATATCACTATTGAGCAGAAATTTCCACGGCCTATTTATCAGAGCTAAATGCTCTGACCCTGCCTTTTCCAGCCGAGCATTACACTTGTTCACTCTGGCTCCAAAGAGAAAGAGATGTAAAATAAGTTTTTAAAAAAAAGCGTGGGCATATCTTTTAATAGCTGTTGCATTTAATTTACAGACAAACAGTTTCGCAATCTCATCTTCCAGAAAGGTCTTGTTCATGCTATCTCAGGGAAAATATGAGGAAAGGTTGAAAAGGTCGCGACTGGCAAATTTGTTCCTATTGTGGTAGAAACAGAGGAGCTGCCGGAGTCCTTTTCAGCGAGGGGATTCATTAGACGAGCGATTCATTCGGTCGTTAGCGAGGTCTCATTATGTCAGATACACAAAGGCTGCGGCTGCATTCGCCAAGTCATAAAGTATGTTTGCACTTGTCACACACCGTGGGAGGTTTGGAAATAACTTGCAGCGTAGTGGAAGCGCCGCAGAATTTGATCGCCCGTACGAGATCCTTCACGTTGAACTTTGCCTGCCGACGGAGCTTGTTTCAATTTGTTTTCAGCGACTCTGCACAATGTACAGTGAGTGATGCTGCAGTGACAATAGCACAGTAGCCTGGAACAACTGGTAGCCTTGATGTGTCATGAGGCTGACTTTGTGCTTTGCCACGTGTTGCCACGCTGGACCCAGTTACACTCTCAAAGACCCTGAAAATGTAGTTTCAAATCTGGACTCTTTTCCTGTAGCATTTAATGCACAGTGCTGAGTGTGAAAAAGTTTGGCAAAAAAACTCCATCTTTAACTATTTATCAAGATATTGACACTCAACTATTCTGCTTCATCAGGACTGTGTGGGTGTGGTTCGATCAGTTTGATTGACAGGTGTCTGGCAACCTCAGTTAATGTGACATCATCTCTTTTAAATTAAGGTGGTCCACTTCAAACCAATGGGCGCAACATAAAAATATAGAACTCTACCAGAAGAAATTGCCCAAATCATTCAAACTGTGCTGAAAAATTTTGCCTTCTTGTTGCTTAGAATATGAAACTGATTGAGATTTTTTTTTTCAAAGGTCTTTACTCTTTTTGTGTGTGAGTGTGTAACCTGGAAAACATACACTAAAAGCAATGCAAAGTACATTTCACACCACATTAACTAACATTAACTCATTGTCATCTTCAGTGGTAGGTCATTAAAATGCCATTTACTTAGCAATAACTATGTTACTTTAATTGCAAAGTAAAGTCATAACAGTTAAAGCAAGAACTTTAGAGTCACTACAACAGATTCTTTGCAGGCCATAGATTAAACCCATATGTGCATGTCAGTTTGAATTGAAAATTACATGTAATGATTAAGGATTTAAAATAAACATTGTTAAAGCATGACATTGTGGATCGAACACAAAAACGGGTTGGGAAAAGATATTTTCACCAGTTAATTAGCAACACTGATGTGTCATGTAAGCATTTCTTACCCGCCGCAGCCTGAACCGGAGACAAGACCACAAGAAGCTGCAGTTAATAAAGCCGTATTGATTTCTTATGGAAATGTGATGGGTTTAAAATAATGCAGTTTGTGAATATGATATTTATTATTTATGGGCGGGTGGAACAATCAGTCACTCAGTTTTAATCGCAAACACAAGAGGGAAATATGATTACAATATTTCCCAGTCTGGTCTTCAGGATTAAATCTGACTTAATAACTTCACGGGAGCTTTTATATTTGGGTTTCAGCAAATCTGCTGTATTGGACAGATGAGCTTTTCATTTAAAAATAAATGATTCCTTGACAAAAAAAAAAAAAAAACAGCCCAAAGCTTCAGGTGCTTAATCATCACTATGTATTTGCAGGCATTTGGATACGATGGTGTTTTTATGAATGCTGGTGCTGACAGCTGCATACGACCCAGAGTATGGAATTCAATTCAACTGGTCTGAACCAATTTTACATGACAATTTAAACATTTAAAGGTGCAAAGTGCAGCATTTTGTGTTTCTTAAAAACTAAGAGCACGTTCCAGTTGCCTGCTGCCAATGAATGCTCGTCCTGTTAACTGCTGCACTGTGATCACCAGCTAGTCTCTAGCTTTGTGTTTGTCATTCAGTGCTGAGCAGGTAGTGTTAAGTCTTTTTCAGAGCAATTTTTGCTGAAAACAGCTGTGTGATGCTGTTAAATATGCCACTAATGAGAGCGGTAAGGGTGAAACAAGTTGCGGCACATGAAACCAAAAACAATGCAGAAAGACAGTAAAAGGCCCCTTAGTGTTGAGAGATATTGTAGAATTAGACTGAATTAGAATTATTTGTGGCTTCACGAGCCACAAGTTCCTGTCACATTACACACGATCCATTCTTAATACAAACCTATTGTATTGTCATATAATATGTGTATATACACTATTCTCAGATCATTACTGTGCAATATTTCGTTCCGCGCAATATCTGATTATGTGCAATAGTTTAATTTCATTGCATTTCATTTTATCTTAATTCATCCTTTTCATCCTGTCTATACTGTATTTAGTGTTTTTCATATTCTCTCTTGTTAATTTATTAATACCGTCTAGCCTGGTTGTTACACTGTTAATACTTATATATATATATATATATATATATATATATATATATATATATAATGTATATATTTATATAGTTAAATTGGCAATGCTTTTATTATACTTACATGTATATACTTCTACTCTTGTTAAGTTGTTAATACTTTTTATTCTAGTTAAATTGTTAAATCATTAGTGCCATTTTGATCATAGACTGTATAAAATATGGACGTAGTGTCCGTGACGTCACCCATAGGTTTCTGAAGAGCAAAAATGAAGCAAATCGTAGTGCGTAACCATCTTGGTAGCCTACCTCCGGTTACTCCAAATATGGACAAAGAGGTGGAGCGAGGGCGGAGCTGAGGTGGGTCGAATGAACGCTATTGGCTGAAAAAAGGCGCTTTATTAGAAATAATCAAACTAGCTACGGCTAACCAGCTAGGTTAAATGCTAAATATCGTTGCTAGCCGGCTAACCCCACGACGATCTCTTTCCCAAACTCAGTGACTAGAATTAGCCGGGGTGACGCCATTTAGACCGTCAGTGGCTAGTTGTCAATCAAAGTGGCGCCACTTAGATTGACAGCTATGAATTGTGCATAATGATGTATGCTGTATATTTTAAACGAACGCCTTATAAAAAAATTCCCCCCCCCCAGAGTTGTCATGGAGTAGAAAAACAGCTTATGAGACTAGAGCCATGTTTTGAACCAGGCTGTAAATATGTTTTTTTTCTGTCGTAAAATCGGACATTTTAACATGGGGCTCAAATGTAATTGACTCCCTTCTGCCGCCTGCTCTAGCGGTTATTCGAGGAACTGCAGCCTTTTTGCACTTCCGCATTGGCTTCATTTTTCAGCGGCGGAGGTTGCCGCTTGATTTTGACAGAATTTGCATGACAGATTTGTCTTGTTACTGATTATGTGACTGATTTTGTTTAAACAAAACAAGAAAAAAAAAAACCCATGCCAAACCTTAACAGAAATAACTTTCAAAACTTAAAAAATATCACATAACAGGGACCGGGGGAAAAAAATCTGACTTCCCTTGTCCTGTTAACCACCTACAGTCACAATATTTTTGAAAAAGGAAAATGCCAGCATGAGTACGTATTGATTTATAGCAAAAGAAAACAGCGGTTCACTGAGAGTGTGCCGAAGTCCTGTTGTGTGTAATTTACATCCATGTTATGTCAAGGTAATGCTGAACAACAAGGCGTGCTCCAGGAGGGACCCATTCCCACTGCTGTTAGAAAAAAAAAAAAACTTGATCCAAGTGAATGTTTTCTTATTATGCCAGAAAGAATAGAGAGAAAAAGAGGGGAGTGAAGCCCAGGCGATTATTTACAGCTTATTAGCCAGATGCAGCGGGGCATTACTTAGCTCCATGCTGTGCAGCCTGCCATCCTGACTGCATCCAGGGACCGCACAGCAGAATCGTGTCATCCGCAGCACATTGTATGTCTTTGTACTTTCTTCCAGGCAATGTGGCAAACTCTTTAGCGGCTCTCCGGGGATGGAGAATGACCAACTTTAACTAAATGTCCTGTGCAGTGGCCCAGAGTAGCCATTTAGGAATGCAGTGTAATGTTCCCTCCGGCACACACTGCCTCGCCAATTAGAGGTCAGAATGGAGGTAGTTGTGCGAAGCGGCTTTAGATAGATGATGTCATTGTTTGGGGATGAGCACAAAAGCGAAATGAAGAGTCATGGCTCAGTGGATCCCCCAAGTGCAACTTTTTTTAAGAAGCTCAAAGTAAAGGCTTTTCCAGCAGTTCACTTTTAGAGAAGAGCAGCTACTACACAACAAGAGTGTTGTTATTCTGCAGGTAGAGACAGGTAGGGTAAGGAAATGAGACCGGTCCCCTGCTGGGACCCGCTGCCATTCATGTTCACATGCCACAAAAATAAGAAGCGTTACATTTAATGTGTGGTTTTAAACCAAACAGACGGCTGCTGTGACCATTCTTGATGTGTTAGAACAAGTGTGTTTTCGGGGGTGGACAGTTGCACTTTGTTTACTCCGCCTGAGGACACTGGCTATATTTGCCTGGGGCCCACATAGTCGCCATGACAGGTTCAAATGAGGACATCAAAACCACCCAAGGCAAGACTGTACATTTTACTTTGGGTCAACTTTGTGTAACAATGAGCTCACACGCTCGACTTATGAAACACAAGCACACACAGTCACTGTGCAGGGGAAAGGGGAAGGTTAAGGTGCTACATTAAAATGGCTTGTCATTTATAATACTAACATTAAGAGTGGCACACTTCAAATTGACTTTTTCAAGAAGAATTCTAAAGGGTCATATCACAATGTGAATGTTTCCATCGTTGTCTTTTATTATTAAACAGGAAAATAAGGTGAATCAGATCATATTTCAAAGCAGTCAATTAATTGCCTGACTTCAAGTTTTAAATTGCTTTTAAAAAGAGAAAAAATAAATAAGATTTCATATGGAACATTTCTATTTCATGGTAGCAATCTGAAAAAAAAAGGTCTGCATTCATAGGATAATAAGGCTTTAGATGTAGTTTGGCGCGACTGGGACAAGACATAGTGGCTATAAACATACTGAGGGAGCGAGCATTGCCAGCAGGCGACAGCATCATTCCATTAAGTTGTCTATTATACAGCTTCTTATCCAGCACTTTACTGTCAATAATTTCAGTCGCTGTAACTAACATCATTATGGTTTGAGCTTGTCCTCACAAACATCGGTCACAAAACAACGCATAAGTGACAAAGTCTTCTAATCAAGTGATTTTATAATAGAGTGATAAATGTAACCCTGGTTAACAAAGCCTCATTAAATAAAAACCTGTTAATAAAAACAGTCAATAAAAGAAATACATTTCCAGTGATAAAACAGACAATAAATGGATTAATATGTTTAAAAGATTATTAAAATTGTCAACAGTGATGTATTCAAATGATGTAATGTTTAATTTAGGGTTAAAAACATGTCTAAGTGTTAAAAATGTGTAAATTCATGTTGTTACCTTTATTTTATTGTGAAAGTGCCTTAAAAATGTATTTAGACTCTTATTTTGAAGAGATACATTGCAGCGTAACCCATGTGACTAGCCACAGCCAACCGGGTTGTATCTCTTCTTCCTGCTACTGAACGAGGGATATACGCAGACGGTTTTTGCAGAGCTGCTGCGTGAAACAGAGTAATTAAGAGAAGAAATTAGAGGAGAAAAGAGCAAAGAGTCTATCTAAAGTTATTTTTGCACTCTAAGCGAGATATTTTTGTTTTTCTAACCTGTTCGAGACACAGTGACGTTTTGTACGTTTCTGAATGGGACTTGGCTATTAAGTTTGGACCGGGAATTTCTGAGTGATTAACCGGATTGAACTCCACGTGCGAGACACAAGATGGCGAGCCTCCCGGAGACCCCTTGAACTGTGCATCTTTCAGATGAAAGCGCCCTCTGCTGGACGTTTCATCAAAAACTGGTAGGATTTATCCAAATCACTCTGCAAAACTGCAGTGGACTCTCAGAGACATCGGATTAACCACTCTGGACAATCAAAAGATTGACACTTAAAGAGGATAGAGATACTTATTGATGATAACCAAGTTATTCAGTCTTTTGCTGAATTATTTTGATTTTTGTA
This sequence comes from Centropyge bicolor, assembly GCA_037975185.1. Lineage (NCBI taxonomy): Eukaryota > Metazoa > Chordata > Actinopteri > Pomacanthidae > Centropyge > Centropyge bicolor. The sequence continues at coordinate 531,082 of JBBMOC010000014.1, forward strand.
CATTTTACTGTTGTTTTTCGTCAACCATACATGTTAATGCTTTCATTGTGTTATTTGAAATGTAAATGTTTTGTTGGTATAAACAAAATAAGAAATGGTTGAAACTTGAAAGGGAATTTAACCAAACTTGAACTAGATCTGGAAACTACTAAACTTTATTCAGACTGAAACTGAGTTGAGTTCAAAATAGTTGAAAGGTAAAACTTGAAATCAATACAAAACAATGACCTAGGTTGAAAATAATATCCTTTTAAGCCAAATAATAGGTTTAAACAGGAAAAGGATAGATAAACTAAATCACTTGAATACAACAAAAAGGGAAAATATTTCATTTTGTTTTTGAGAGTGATACTTGAACTTGTATGTCAACTGCATGTTATCTGTTGTTTTTTTGTCTTTATGTAAAATAACAAGCCGGCCATTTAAACTCATTTTCTGGTCTGTGGTCATTAATACACTTTTACCCATCACTGCTCCAGTAGTCGAACCTAATATTGGTCCTAGCAGAACTGTAACCATTAGAAGTGTTACATAAAGTCCAGGGAGGAGGTGGATCCAGGAGGCTGGATGTGCCAACTACACATCAGTCAATTAACATAGCATTACATTATGATCTCTCCATATTCTTAACTCAAACCATGATCTTTCCTAAACTATAGCCAATTCATTTTTGTACCTAAACCAAACCAAACTTTAACCATATTGTTGTCACATCATAAAAATGATTGATTCTTTTGACAGTCAATGTCAGAAAATGCTTTTTTGTGTGGTTCTAGTGGCCAAGGACAAACAACATATTTCAATTAATCTTGATTTGGAGGACTTTTTGTACTCCTTGTACTATCTCACCATGCATTGATCAAACAAGAATACAAGCAAGTAACATTCCCTGAATTAGAGGTCAACCCCTGTTATTCAGACCGGCTGGACATTAGGGAGCCTTGCAGTTTCATATGTCATAGTTCAATCAGATTAAACTCAGGCTAAGCAACTGGATTGGAAATTAGCTCACCTTTTTCTGTATAGCAATGAATGGGAAGCAAAATCTGGCCTCACTACATGATTTAACCGGAATGTTAGAGGTGTGTCTGCCTTGATTGACAGGTCTCTTAGCCTGTCTTATCAATCTCAGCCATTCTGGTTTCCCAGCTTTATCCAGAAAATGTGGATTTTCTGCCCCCATACAATGAAACTTTTTTGTAGGTTTTTCAAGCTTTGCAGTGCATGATGGGTGATCCAACAAATGTTATGTAATGTCATAAACCGTTTAACGTGAGCACAGGCAACTCTCATCCTCAACCCAGCATCGAAGAGAGAAACATAGAAACCGGAAACACTGATTGACCAAGTGATCTCTGCACCAGCGTTGATCACAATACTGTTGACAACGTGCAGCAGCAGTGCAGCAAATAGTTCTGAACCCTTTTGTGCTGAATCTAAAGTGCAAATGCAAAATGAGATCAGTGAGGCTGGATTAACAAATTGGTTCCAGAGTATTTTCGGCTGCATGTGGACAGTGGATTTCGCTTTTTTTTTTCCTCGACCAGGTTAGAGAACAGGATGTTTAAAATAACACATGTAGAGTGCAGGAGCGATCTGATTATGCCGAGTTTTGTGGAGAGGCCACGTTCGTGTCCTCGGAGTTGAATTATTCATGTAGAGTTTAAACAGCGGTGGGTCACTCCGAGCTAAAGAGACTTCATGCTATAGCTGAACAGAAATCCACCCCTGGCGTATAAATTCAGGCTCCCTCTCTATTCATCTCACATGAATCGTGCGGCCGAACGAGGCACGGAATCCTTTTATGTGTCCATTATTTTATTTTATTTTTTTTAATTTTCACAATTCCTTTTCAACTGGAGGAGGTTGCGGACGGATCGATGAGTGCAAGCAGACACACACAGGGCCTTGCAATTAGCAGTTGCGCTAATGTGCTCGAATGGATTTTCTCATTTGGTCAGAGGAAAGCAATACTGTACAGCTAAATCTCCCTCCACCTGTCCTCAGTCAGCATCTCCCTGACAGTGCAGACGAGCCTGGAGCACACACTACACTGGTATATACCTTTGAGCAACATTTGATTATTTCTGCAGAGGGAGAGCAGGATTGGATGTTTAAACTGTCACGTATTCCATTTTGCACTTTTTTAGACCTCATTTGTTTTTTTCAGTTTTTTACGCTGGAGAAACAATTTTTGGCAAGAGGCCTTGAAAAATTCTCCAAAGGCTCAAGAATTAAGTTTCTTTTGCGCCGTCCATCTGTCATTCTGCTATGTAAATATAAAACGGTGCTAATTTTTTCCTGTGCACGAGCTTGTTGCACACTGGCGGCTCGATGCAAATGAGTCAGGTTGCTTAAAAATATCAAACATCATCACCACATGATATCATTCAAGTATCATTCAGTCTCCAGCTTCCAAAGCATACAAAAGGCAAAAGAGAGACAAATAGAAAAACACTGCTGAGTTGGATTGACTCATCACTTCCTGCAGGCAGAGAAGTGGCACTACCAGTAAATATAATTTCATTTGAGCTAATAGAGAGAAGAGGTGGCGTCTCACTGGTGTGTCTCAAATTATGATTCAGGCCTGATGAAAAAGTTCAACTAAATGAAACACCTTTACAGCTTTTTGAGAGGAGACTGCTAACAGCTAACACTTATTTACATTTAACCTGTCACATTTTAAGAGCTTGTTAATCCAGTAATTATTGGATGATGGTTGCCATTCTCTAATGAGCCCTTTTTAAATTGCTACTGCTTTCCTGCTGTCATTGTTTTCAGTAGTATATAGTATTTATAGCATTATGAGACGCCAAAAGTCTCCACTCAAAAATCTCTATCTAAACTGTATGAACATATTTTTTTGGCCATTTGGTGGCAGCTGACACTAGCTGCCAACACAACACTAACATACTCTCACTTTATGAAGGTGATGGTGTTGTAACAGTTGCAACAAGATGCAGTCACTTGCAAACAAACTGTGTTTACAGACAACAGTTTTTCAGTGTTCCTGAGCCCATGTAGTAATCTCCTTCATACAATCATGTGTTTGACAAAGTGTTGAACCTCTCTCCATCCTTGCTTGTGAATGAGTCTTTCCAGGATGAACCTTTCATACCCAATCATGATACTATCACCTGTTACCAATGAACCTGTTTACCTGTGGAATGACCTAAACAGGTGTTTTTGGATCAGTCCACAACTTCCATAGTGTTTTGTTGCTCCTGTCCCAACCAGTTTGAACTGTCTTTAAAGCTGCTGTCATATCAAGAATTTAACCACTTATTCTGAATTTGATGGCAGCAACATGTTTAAATCTGCCATTGAGGTTTTGAATGCATCAGGTATTTATTAGGGATGAGCGAGTACACCAATATCTGTATCTGTATCCGTATCTGTTTAACCATCTACATTATCTGTATCTGTATCCGTATTCGGAGTGGGCGGGGCCTAAACCGGAAGTGAGTGCAGAAATGGGTGAGGCTTAAAACTGCACATTATTTTAAGTCTGAAATTCATATGGATTGATCAGAAGTTGCTAATCTACTGTATTCAAAGCTTATATACAGTATATCTCAATAATATTTATAATATTATTTTCATGAACTGCAGAGAGAAAGTGTCAGATACTGCATGCAGCCACATACAATAAAAATATTAATATAGGCTACTTTGTGTGTTCAGCTACAGCTATATGTGTGTATGTGTGTAAGTGGTCTGTGAGACTGTTTATTTTTTAATGATCTGTGTGAACTTCATGATTCATGCAAACATCCAGTGATGGCAAACAGGGAAATAATATGTCAGCCTTCTTCACTTCTTCTCAAAAGCACCGCGTTCAGTACGAGCAAAGTTTTTCAATTGACTTCATATCACCAGCCAAACTAAGAGCAAGCAGACGGTTAAAAAAAAAAAAAAAAAAAATAGGACCGGAGCGGAGGCATTTACTGACACGACGCGAGCTGTTTTCAGCTCTGTCTTGTCAAATACACCGCGCGTATGTTGGGAGAGACGTGCAGAGACCATACAGTCTATGACAGAGACGTGTCTGTGTAGGGAGGGGCGGGCGCTGTGTGTGACTGGCCAATCACAGAGCGCGAAGACAGTCAGTTCCACAATGAGGATTTTCCTTCAGCACGAACACAGATATTGACGGATTTTACTCGTATCATAATCGTATTCGTCAAACATGCTTTATCCGTAACGGATACTCGTCTGAAATGAGTATCCGGCTCATCCCTAGTATTTACGCATTTTCAGGCTTACTTTAAACAGTGTGCCATCATTGTTGAGCTATACTCTGACCTCATCCTCCAATATCTATACAAGTGTGTACATGTCTATCTGTGCAGATAAACCCTCCACTGACACACACTAACACCACAGGTTTTCTCTTCCCTCGTCCTGCCTTCTGTGGAAGACACACGCTACCTTAACAGAAAGTGAATACTGCCGTCTGTCCTTCTGAAAGAGCATCGATTTTTACTTTGCAGCGCCCAAGGTCAGCGCGAAGAACACGCCGGGAGGATCTTATCACCTCAGAAGTACAGGCCTTTCTCCCAGCCTGCTTATTGAAGGGAAAATAAACACAAATGAAGTTGAGAACACAGCTGACTTATTGTGACCTTGCATAATGGCAAAGAAACAAATAACTAAATGTTTAAACTGCCAGGCTTTTGTGAATTAAAAGGAAATGGAACAATGCATTATGATGCCCAGTATCTTTTCATTTTATTGCCACGCGCGTCAGTTGTTTCCAAATTGCTCGGCGTCCGTTTATCTCCTCTTCCTCAGTCGAAATTTACCTCGTAACCCCAGACTTAGCGTTTCCTCTGCTGTTTGTGATATCATACTTAGGCTACAAAAGCCGACACACGCGCTGCCTCCGAGGCAGTAAACAAGTAATGGGCCTAATCATGGCAGGTGACAGCGCTCGCAAATTAATTCCTCCCCAGTGAATGACTTAAACTTGGCCCAAAGTACATGAGCAGAATTAAAACTGACAGCAGAACACAGGAGGTAACGATGCAAATTTCCCAAACACAAACATTACTCATTACATGATTGTGTTGCTGTTATTATGGAAATTCCCTTGACACATAGTACAGTACTACTGTGTAATGGTATGAATCACACTTTGAAAAGCACTTGATTCCTTCATTTTCTTTGCTCGTGAAATTAGCACATGAATAACATGCTCGTGATGGATTTCACAAATTGTCACAGTCCAAGTTTTTGTATTTTTCACACATAATGAATGTGATGCTTTGTGCTTTGCGAGACAGCTTGTCAGCCATTTGCATTTGCATCAAATTAAGACAAAACACAGCAGTATTTTTTCATAATTTAATAGATGTATGATCACATTCAATTTGATTCATAAAGCATCGCTTCAAACATAACTTTAAAGACTGTGTGTTTTAAATATTTTGTACTGCTAATATATTAAAGAGTATAAGAAACTGATGGATTAATGACTGCAGACTGATTGTTGAGACAGCACAGATGTAGTCACATCAAAAATGCTTTCCTCTCTAAGTGATGTTCACTCATGTTCGGAAACAAATGTCAGTCAACTTCAGTCCAAACAAATCATCTATTTTTTTAAAGGAAAAAGTGGGAAATACACTTATTCATTTTTGCTTGGATGTGCTGGTAGGTGGCTTTGTATTTAGTGTCTGAATATGAAAATGATATTGATCTTTTCATTCAACTATCAGCAAAAGTAAAAAGTGGATTTCCCAACGTGTCAAACTATTTTAAAAGTCACTCAGTTTGATAAGTCAGAGGTATCGATCTTCTCATCTGACTCTTGACAAGATAGCGAGGAAGCATATTTCGCAAAATGCCAAACTATTCCTTTGATCAAGTTTCCTGTAACTATGGCTTAATAGCTCTTGTTAATCCATTGGTGAGATGGTTGCAAGAAGCGTGACACCAAATGTCATCCTCTTTGGCCAAAGCGATTGATCCTCTCGTGGCCAACGCAGCGTGCATTTGCATGACTTTTTTGATTTTTTAACTCATCTCTTGCCCTTTGCCTCCTGTTGCGTGCTTGCTTTGCACTGCAAGTGAATTACTTGCTCCTCGTGGAAGAAGAATGGGAGCAGAATTGATTTCTCGGTGTTCTGCACTTGTCGTGGCTCGCCGGTGATCCATAGTCCTCGTCCTGATGTTATTGCAGAAGAACAAGAAGAGTCCAAGTCTCACGTACAAGGCAGGGTGGTCAGGTAATTCTGTCTTGTGCAGAGCTACAACCGTGTGTCTGCACACATTCGTCCCACCAGGATTTCATGTATCCTTTATTTCATTGAAATGATTTTACCTTCACATGTACGTACCAATAGAAATCATTGTGCTACTGATGCAGCAGGTTGCAGGTGTCTGATAAGTGAAGTGGTTCTTAGGACACATCTAAATTCCAGCCAAAGGAAAGAATTCTTTGTGAAAGAGTCATGTATAACAACAACAAGTCACCAAGGATGACTTATTGTTGTTGCATATAACAAGCACATTCTCATCAATTCATTGAGTTCAGTGGATGACTGATGAAAGTTTGGGCCTTTAGGCTTTAGCCATGCTAGTAGCACGGTTGCGGCAGTGTCGCTCAGTCGGGATGGGCAATCACTTTGGTCCAGGCTAAGATATCTTATATCTAATCTTAATATGTAATTATTGGATGGATTGCTGCGACGATTGCTGTGAAATTTTTTAGACATTCACTATGTCTAGAGGGAAAAGCCTCATGATCTCTGTAATCTCCTAAATTTCATCTAGACCTATTATCAGGTCAAAGTGTCCATTCATTGCTTTTATCTATCCAAAGTTGTGCTTTCTTTGCATTAATATTATATTACTAGAGCCACACTAGAGTCTCTGTAGTTAAGCCGTAGACTCTTGGCGACAATGATGATGAACTGGCATGCATTATGTGCCATGTCCCATCCAGCCTCTCAGGTCATGATTACTTTAGTTTCCATGTTTTTGCAGCACTTTTATTTTGTGTTATCCACCTCTCCTCTCATTTCAGATCTCTACTTCCTGCCTTTGTGTGTTTCCCACTTTGTGATCTTCTGCCCCACCCTGATTGGTTTCACCTCTGTCTCCTTGTCTCCCGTCTCCTGGTGCATTTCGTCTCTCTGCTCCCGGTCTCCTGTAGCGATCCAGCGTTTCTAGTGTTTAGCGTTCCTGGTTTCTGGATCTTTGCTCGCCTTGAATTGACTCTCAAGTCAATGTGTTGAGTCCTCTTTCCTGTGGTTCATTAGTTTTGATATCAACCTGATTACTAAGTCATTGTTTATGAAGGAATATTTTGACATTTTGGCAAATATGTTTACATTTTTTTCAGGGCGTTGGATGAGAAAATTGGTAACTAAATATGAATCTAGCCAGGAGCTGATTTCCACCTCTACATACCAGTGTATTGATTCACTGTACAGTTATTTAACCCTCATATATGCAAACATGAGAGCGGCATCAATCTCCTCATCTAGCTCTTGGCAGGAAAGCAAATTAATGTATTTACCGAAATGTCACACTATTAAAGGCGTAATGTATCTTACAAGCCCTTTTATCCTTGGTTGATGAATAAATTAATGTATATTTTATGTGATATTTAGTCATAACAGACCTTGTTTTATGTCTGTAAGATATTATAAAATATCATTCTCAAGCTTGGGATTTTTATTTGTGGACTCCTGATGGGACTATCACAGCATCTCCTCATTTATGTACTTATCAAATAACCATTAACAAACAGACAATATTTCCATTTTTTACAAACTGCGCAGTGGGTTTGTCATGGAGTCAGCATAATACCCCCCCCCTGACGCCGCCATAACGGCTGTCACATGCAGGTTGTATTTAGTAATCTAATCTAATTGCAGTGTAATGTAACTGATACTGGGGTGGCATGAGGGAAGTGAGTCTGCAGGGAAAGGGATGTAATTAATGAATTGATTACCGGGGCTCTGGATTGACAGGCCAAGATCCTGTAAAGTGATTGGTTGGGGCATTTGAATGGAGGTAGGCTCGGGAGTGGTGTGCACGCGTGTGTGTGTGTGTGCGCGAGTGGTGGTTTGTGGACTGTACAAACAGGCGGAATGAAAACGCCTGATGCAGGAAATCTCGCTCTGGCCGTCGTTAAAACTTTCTTCCACCGATAAGTACTGGCGCACACTGTGTCCATATAGGGAGATGTCAAAGCATGAGACTAGATAACACACACTCGGAAAGAGGCATCCAGATGGATCCATGCGTGAAACAGTGTTTTTGGGGGAAGATGAATTAAGTTTGCTGTAAGAAGCGGGTGAATAAGGAGGTGAATAAGAGATAGAAAGTGTGTTATGACACACCGGCATTCACAGATGCGGGCTCTTTCTCTGGGAGTGAGATATCAAAGTAGCCTGGTATCGATCCCAGGGAACAATCAATATGAAGCCATTGCACCTTTGTATTTGTTGCTCAGCAGTCTGCCTTCCTCTGAAATGGGTGATCATGACACCAAAAGTGATGGCGGTGCGCGGATGTGTGTGCATGCCCTTGTGCACACATATATTCTAGGAAGCATGTGTGTATCAGGCTACTATGGGCTGAGGTGTCTTAAAGTGGCCTCTGCATGCTATTTGTGCAGACTGCTGTGCGTGTATACATATCTAAGTATGCAAGGTGGGTTATTGTGTGTGTGTGTGTGTTTGTTGCAGCAGCTGACAGGTCCAGTGATACTGACAGGACGCAGGCAGTTCCCATGAGGCAGTGCATGCTGACAGCAGCTGGCCACGAAGAAGAACAGCTGCTGATGGGCTTCCAGTACAAAGAGCCCACACAGTGCTTCCCTTTCATCTCTTTAGCCTCTAGAGACACAAATTCACTTTATCACTTACTGTTTATTTCACTTTCTTTGTTTTATGACCAATATAGCCTTCCACTTTGCATCTCTCTTTATTCGCAATATGAAAACATTCCTTCCCTCAATTTACACACACTCACACATGATTAATTCTATGATTCAGCTTTCACACACAAGTTTAGAGCCACCATGCTTGTTCATCATCTCTCCCACCTTCGTCGCTATCTCTGGATTTGCACAACATGTTTCAGGCACAAACAGGGCACTGGCACACATCCACGCTCAGACCCTCCTCGGCCCTTCCTCAGGCCTGATCACGTCCCCAATCAATTGTATGCTGGTCTACGATTTGGATATGCAAACAGGAATTGGCCGAGCTTAATTAAAGAGGATGAGCTGTGCATATCTGTGCAAATATGCGGCTTTGTTTTAAATCCTGCACTCACTTGAGAGTGGGCAAGTATTTTGATTTTACGGGCTGTGTTTGGGACTGGGTGGTGGTATAAGGTGAGGAGGTGTGTGCGCATATGTGAATGTGCATTTTTATGTTTCTGGTCATGCACTCTACAACAGTAGACTTGTGAATTGCACATGCTGGATGATTCCACGTCTCACGATTGAGATGTAATGTGGATGCTCTGTGCCAGCTCAGGAGGTATTGCGGCCTTTATGTAATGAGGCAGAAAGTAAATGCATTGAGGTTGGGGAAGTGGATCAGCATGTTGAACCTTCATGCAGAAGATTGGATTTCACGTCTCATCTCAAACTTGCAATGAACATTTCCCTTTTTTTTAAAGCATAATCTTTTTCTAATCAAGTGTCGTACTTGCCCAATCGTCACTGTACCGTATTTGCCATGTACAGATATTCAGAAGTAGAATCAGCTGCATGCAGAATATTTCCAATCCTTCTTTGACTTAGCAGACATAAGGTGTTGTGTCTGATATAGAAGAAAAAGGTGATAACAGCATCATTTATGTGAACTTCTTGATTATCTGAACCATCAGAATATGTCCATTATAAGTAAGAGTATTTTGTCAGGGTGGTGCCTTAAATTCAGAAAAGTAATTTTTCATGGCCCTGAATGAAATTGCAGCACAATTAACCAACAATTTCTAAATGCAGTTCACCACAAAACTAAGAAGTGGACTGAAAATGTGGCAAATTACAGTGTACAGGTATGAGCTGAAACAGCGGCTGAATATGAAGCAAACCGAAAACAAATTGTCATTAAAAATCTCACTGACTAAAATAAAACTAATTTTAACTTTCCCCCCGGGTTTATTTCTATTTCTAGTGGCACCAAACATGAAAACATCCTTTTCAGACACTAGAAACTGAAGGAACTAACAAGGCCGGATGTCGAGTTTGAGCAAAAGATATATCCAACTTAGATACAATAATTAATCTTAATGATGCATGTGCCGGATTAAACCTGTGTCACCTGTAACAACTGGCTGGTCAGGCTTGCAGACAAACTGTCATCTACTTACTTTAAGGATAAAGGTAAACTGTGCCAGGCGTCTCAGTGGGAGCTGGGTGTTGGCTGTGTCTGGACCTGGCAGGAGTTCTACCTGAAGCTTGAGAAGAGGGGAGGACAACATGGCCAACAGCTGCTTGTCTGTCTGTTCTGTCTACCAGCTACAACGCCTGCAAACCCTCCTGCCAAGTGCATAGAATCGCAATCTGAATTCCACTGTCTCTATTTCACGCTCCAGTATTCTATCCTATTGTATATTTCCATTCCTCCATTGCACTTAGTCCAATTTTGCTTTTGACCATTCGGATGTGGGTGTCCGGCTTAGATATTTGGCTCAGCACAGGATTACGCTGCATCTTTAGATAATGTTTGACGTTATTGTGTTTCTGGTTAAAATATATCCCAAGGGGGGGGGAATTGTAGTTTTGAATATAAAATCAATGTTTACTACAAATGTACGGCTCATTTCCCTTGATGCTTGCTGTTTCTATTACTCAAGCTGAAAACACGAGCTCATGCAGAATTTTTTCCCTGCTTTATTCTTCATATAGTTCTGAAATGGCTGAATTATTAAATGCACACATTTTCCCAGGAGTGTCGGCACTTTAAAGGCAGCATTGGGTACAAATTTAGCAGAAGCATGTAAATGCGAATGCAAGCACATACTGTACACCCACCTATCCACCCACCCACAAACGCAAATTCCCCGGCAATATTTTTCTTCTTATTTTGCAATGCTATTATTTCACATTCCCTGCATTACACTGTGATGTCTTCTCGCTTTAAAAGGTAGTCTTGAAAACAACAACAACAAAAAAAACCCTAGCATCTCGCTGTATTTCTTCTCTCAGCCCACTGCTTCCTTCTCTCTCTCTTTTCATCTTTATGAAAAGGGATACGGCTCCTGCTGATTTGTCCGGTATCTTTTGCCAAAGATCTCTGAAACAGAGTTGAGAGGGTCCCATAGGGCTGTCTAGAGAGAGCAGCTGTGTTCTGCCTGCCATAACTTTTGGGGAAAGCTCCAAACTGGTAATGGCCATGCTGTGTTTGTGCAGCTTGTTATGAGACAGACATTTCGCAGTATGTGCTATAGGTGACTGGGCACTGTCTTGATTATAGAAAGTGAAATGCTCCTGATTATTTATTGTTTTTAGTTGATTTCTCACGGATTTATGTAAATGTAAAATTCTTCAAAGGCAATATGAGATGATGCTTCTTTGGCATCTAACAGCATGTGGTGCACATGCCTGGAGGTTAAATATGGCGTCTGCAACTGTGAATTTGCACTATACAATACTATTAACATGAAATAATTTAACGTTTTGGAAGCCCAAATAGAAGTAACAGCTTACTACAATGTCTTCTTAGCATGTGGTGTGTAATGTCCCAGTGACTCCTGCACAGTGCTATTACTTGTAGGCTTTTGAGTAATGGCACAGACATGACTGTGAAAGTCAGTTTTTGCACATTTACAGATGTGATTGAGACAGTTTCTCCTGAACCACCCTGACTCTAAAGGTCGTAAAAAAAAAAAAAAAATCATGTTACTGAACAAACTGAAGCACAAATAATGAGAATTTTGTACCATTTTGAAAGAGGCTGGTCTCCAAAATAAGAGTCCAAACTGATACTGCAGAAGCAAGTATTTAATTATTTTAAAAAAACAAAACAAAGGAATTTTTTTAGAAGTCTGCTGTTTCTATTTTGGAAAAAAACATCATTTTTCAGATGCTAAAAATATTTTCGAACTTTTCACGTTTGTATTTAGTCTTCTCATTACATCTTCCACATCTCGAAATGATCCTGCGAACTAAAGAAAGAAGAGAGCTGCTCCCTTTCTTTTCCCAGAAGAAGTTCATATGTAGCATCTTCCCCTTGACCGTGAACGCAGCAATCTGACCGTGCGTCACTATAATTTGTTTGTGGGAATTGTAGTCTATTCACACGCGCGCCATACGTACTGTGCGCGGTAGAAAACTACAACTTCCAGCTCTCGCGACGCGGAAGTATCAAACAAAACACACAGAGAGGTAACGGTAGCAGAGCCGACAAGATGTCTCATGTCGTGAAGAAGAGAAAACTGGATAAAAGCCGGCAGGACAGGCTGTATTTTGACAGCTACACGGACGTGACCATCCACGAGGAGATGATAGCGGACCACGTCAGGACCAACACGTACCGAATGGCCATACTGAGGAACAGTGAGTCCATCCGGGGGAAGGTGGTGTTGGACGTCGGGGCAGGAACCGGCGTGTTGAGCATCTTTTGCGTCCAAGCCGGCGCTAAGAAAGTCTACGCCGTCGAAGCTTGCTCCATCGCCGAACAGGCTGTGAAGATAGTCCGGCAGAACAACATGGAGGATCGCATCGAGGTCATACGAGGCACGGTGGAGACGGTGGACCTGCCGGAGAAGGTGGACGTGATCGTGAGCGAGTGGATGGGTTATGCCCTCCTGCACGAGTCCATGCTCAACTCGGTGCTCTCCGCCCGGGACAGGTGGCTGCAGCCGGGCGGCCTCATCCTGCCGAGCAAAGCCGAGCTCTACATCTGCCCCATCAGCGACCCGGTGGTGGAGGACCGCCTCCGCTTCTGGTACACCGTCAAGGAGCAGTACGGCGTGGACATGTCCTGCATGGCCGACTTCGCCTCCAGGTGCATCATGAACTCTGACATCACGGTGAACTCGGTGACCGTGGAGGACGTGCTCTCCCACCCGGCCCGCTTCGCCGAGCTCGACCTGGGCTCGGTCACCGTGCAGGAGCTGCGGGCGGTGCGTGGAAGCTTCAGCTGCGAGTCGTTCGGATCCGCGGCCGTGAACGCATTCTGCGTGTACTTCACGGTCACGTTCCCCTGCCCGGACAAGCCCTTGGTGCTGTCCACGTCCCCGTTCAAACCGGAGACGCACTGGAAGCAGGCGGTGCTGTACCTGGACTCTCCCGTGGACGTGGTGCAGGACACGGCGATCAGCGGGGAGGTCAGCATGTACCCGTCCGAGGACAGCGCCAGACATATATGCATCCACGTGGACTACACGATAGGAGACCAGAAAAGACAATCCAAGACTTTCTCCATCCCTGACTGGAGCAGCGAGGCTCAGCAGTAGTGTAGCTGTGATCAATCAAAGTCCTTCTCTTATGATCTGTCAGATTGTCAAACCTGCTCACTATGAATCTTGTCTTGAGTGGAGCAATGACTGTGTTTGTGACCAGTGTGGTGAAACAACTATCACATCACATTAGGCCTCACTTGGGCATCAAGGTGCTGCAGCTGACAACCTATAAACACTCACAGCTGTTGACCCCAGTCTCAAAACATTCAGTGTATTTTGGAGTAGACACAACACACAGTGCTGCTACAATCAATATGTGAACAGTACATGATGTTAATGCGTGTTTTTTTTTAACACCTAATAAATAATTTGACACCTAAATTGGAGGAGGAAAAATGCAAATGATTGATATTTTTATGAACCACATTCAACCAGCCAACATGTACTTGCGAAGCGTTACAGCATTTCTGACATTTCCGGGAGGCCTACATGACTTCTTCAAAATATTGTTCATTGACTATCACTAATGCTGTACTTAATTATTACTGTGCCATTACAGATGAGGGAAAGCTCAAATCTTCATTTTTAAGAAGCCGGAATTAAGATGTGTTTGGTATTTTTGACTCAAAAGTTGCTTGAATAGTCAGTGGATCGTCAAAACAGTTTCCTGTCAGTTAAATAATCAATTAATCGACTAATTATTTCCGCTCTAAATTTTGGGTTTTAACTATCACAGGCAACCAAAACTCTCCTGACTGATGAGTAGTTTTAAGTGGGTGTGTCGCTGTGTGAACATTAGAGCTTTTTTTTTTTTAAGTTGTTCAATAAATTCAACACCACGTTACAGACATCTGATATTCTAATGAATTTAATCATGCATATTGTGTGGAATCCGATCAAAATGCTGCACTCAGATGAGGGTCAGACCGATATATTGAGTTGGACGGGCTGCAGTCAGCGAGGCTGGAGGCTGCATCATACAGGAGGTGTTTTACATTGGCTGCATTTCAGTTTTTAAGAGCAACCTAAATTGGCTCATTATTTTGGTTTAAAACTGGCTCATGCTGTCATCCCTTTCCCAGAAACCACTAACTTAATCCAAAAATTGTGATTCTGCTGCAGCATTCTGCAAAACATGATTTAAAAAAAGGGCGATATTGTTTTTACAACAAAAGTATTTCCTTCCTGAACCCAAGTGTTTTTATCATTTTATAAAAGTTTGATGGGGATGTTTGATAATTTGTCATTCATCATTTATGGAACAAAAGTGCTCTCTGGTCACTGATCAGTCATTGACTCACTTAATTCTTAAAGAGTCAGTGCGCATGAATGGGTTTGGATTTTGGCAGGTTATGTTGCAGGGAGTTTGAGTGGTGAGCTGACAACTGTGTTTCAAAGAGAATTGTTTACCAGCTACGTTCATTGTTGGACAAATGGGAACTAGACTAATACATTGTTTGACTGTGTCGCGTGTCATGAGTCCTGACTAAAATTGGAAGCGAGAATCCTGAGCACACGTCAACATCAAGACACTTATTTTTGTACAGCTTTATTCACACAGCCATAACTTGCCACAAGGAATCTGCAGGTTTAAACAAATATAATCAGGTGTGGATGTTAGTCTTCTTCCAGGAGAACAGCACTGCATTTCATTAGGATCATCAGTACTTTAAAAAGCAGAGTTTGTACGAACCTGATTCCAAAAAAGTTGGGCATGATGTTCTGTTTTATTTATATTTTGCACAATCAAGGTTTTGGCATCGTTATCTGTAAGACAAATGAGCCCATTTCTGAACAGCATACCAATAGAAGTACACAATATATATACAAGTACTTTTATGGGACATTATTACAGATGCTGATATTGAAGAGGAAAAACTTGGATGTTGCCCTTTATTGAAATAAGAATGGCCACCACAATAACTATGTTGCCAAATGAAGACATACAAAATAAACAAAATACCAAGAAAATTAAAATATTATCTTTCTTAGTCTACCTTTTTCTAGAGTATTGCAATAAAAAAACAAAAACAGTCTGATATTTACTGTATATATATTTGTTGTTTATATGATTGGCATGTTTTTTTTTCTTCCCCCAACAATCACTCTTCCAAGACATACCATAATTTTTTCTTGAATATCATGTTACTTCCAGGTCAAACTCAGGACAATGTCTTGATTAAACCTTTATGTAAATAATTAAGTCAAGCTTGGTGTGCATTGAATCCAAGCCCTGAGATGTGAATAAGTCTTACAGCATAAAGCACTTCTGCAGTCTAATTATACAGCAGTTCAAAAATACTCATAGATTCCTGGAAATGTGAGGTGCTAATTCATCTTCTGCAACCCATCATCAGCTGAAATAAGGTGTTCGTTCGTTTCAGTGAAGTCAGACCGAATGCGAGTCTCTAATGAAAACATCTGAAGTTAATCACAACCTATAGCGTCTACAAATCAAGGGCATTGTCAGTCTGTTAGGGAAAGAGTGAATAACAGCTGAATCGCATTTTGAACTGACCTCTGGTTTTGACTCGGATGACTTAGACTTAGACTTTCTTTATTGTCATTACACAATATACACAGCAGTGCAAGTTGGGTAACGAAATTCCGTTGCAATGGCTTCCAACAAAGAGTCAGCAACAATAGTGTCAGTCGCTGGAAATATAAAAATATGTAAAAGAGAGATATAAATATATACTATATATAAATACAGGTGCTATGAGCTATGTATAGACATATGTAAATGAACAAAAGTTATATACAGGTTATTGCACAGAGCAAGTAGCAGCAAGTTGAATTATTGCTCTAAGTAGTTGTATTGAATGTAAAAGTGAATATAGATATCTAGAATAAATACACAGAAAATATTGCACATAACAGAAACAGTTGAGAAATGGTGAACAATGACAGCTGTTTTCCTTAAAAAATTAAATGAATGAACCGTATTGTAACATTCTGAGACTATGAAGAGTAATAACAATAAGCACATGCGGACTGTTGAAACAATCTGAAGAGTAGATATGGTCTTTTTTTCCATAATGAAGGAAGCAGATCAGTGTTCGGTAAGAACAGAAACCCTTGAAGAAAGTAGACCTGCAATGAAGCCTGTCCTGTCAGAGCATACAATTCCTGTAGTGAGCCTCAGTACAGTGTACAGGAGGCATCATATGGAGCCAGCAAACTGTTAGATACATAAGGAGTAGTAAGAAGCATCATGCCTCATCATCGCTTCAACTTTAGAGAACTTTTTTTTTTTAATTAGATAAAAGCACATACACATGAAATGGCAGATTTCAAATGTGAGGTTGGTTAAAGATCTTTTGAGGTGAATGATTAAGAGAGGAGTGGAAAGGTATTTTTAATGTTCATATGCTCATTTGATGTGGCGCTTTTTTTTGCCATTTATAGCAGACAATTGGTTTAAGACAACTGTGTGAGTTTTCCACATAAACAACATTTCACTGCTAAACACAGCTTTGTTTCAGTGTCATTGCATCAGAATCAGAATGGCCTTTATTGTCATTATACAGGATGTACAACGAGATTGGAGATCTTCTTCTTTCAGTGCAATAGTAAGTTAAGTTAAAAAGTTTACAAAAATAGCATAAGTAAAAAAGACAAATTAACAAGTTGCAGAGAGGCTTAAAATATAAATATAATATCATACAGATGAGTAAAAGTCACATATAATTGTATTGCACATGAGTTGTTTAAATAAATATAAGTTTCAGGTTATATTATTATTATTATATCCTGTTCAGGTAACAGGAGTGATAACTTTCGACACTTGTGTTGTTGTTTTGTTGCACTTTAATACAAGAAAAAGTTGCAAAATCATGTCCAAAATCAGGCGCTTCACACTTTATAGCTGAGAGATGTTGGTCACAGGCGTTTCCTGCTGCATCTGTGTTTCGCTCTTTCTTTCAAAAGTCAAAGAGTCAGACTGCCTTCAAACCCAGGTTGTGACCACGTCTGACTGAGGGCACATCCTTGTTGTCAAATGTCAGACAGGTTTTTTTCCCCTGCCTCGCCGCTCTGCTGTGAAAGGGGCTGTACAGCATGAGGCGGGTCTCTCTGTGTCTCTTTGTCGCCCAAGAAGCACTTTTTCTTGTGTGTCGGGGAAAAGCCAGAAATAAATTGATACGCTTTTCACTCAAATTGAATTCTACACTTGCAGCCGGCCTAATGTGCACGCACAGCGGCCGAATCTCTCCTCAGCTTCTACAGGTGCCTGGGAAAAAAACCAGCCCTGCAGGCAGAACAAAGGAAGGTGTCCAGAGAATGGAAATGTCAAATGCAGCGCAGGCAGCTGTTAAGAACCCGGAATCACACTCATGCATGCATGACCACTCCTGTGCTGCTAAATGCTAAACTAATTGTGATCCATTCCTGCCTGAAATGATTTGGAAACCATTAGAAACAAGTGTTGAAACTTGAAATGGGATTATTTGTCTTGTATTGCACAGCAATTTAGGAGCCAATCAATAGACAATGTGCTTAATCTAACCGGTTTCAGGACTCATTGTTCAGCATGGGGACCGCAGAAGGAGAGACAGGGGGAGTCGGTGAACTGGAGTCCCAATGTATGCGGCTGTCTTTGGAAGCTGTGTTTCAAATTTTGACAGCCAGGAGTCGTGGGGAGGAATAAAGCGATGTGCTGTAGTATCATAAATTATGTTGTTTTGATCTTAAAATATTTCCCATTCAACTCTCTAAGAACTCTACGCACCAGACAGTAGGGCTGATAGGACAGACAGTCAGGTGTCTGCAACTGGATTATCTGAGGGAATAAAGCAGAGTTGAATCAGTGTGTATACAATGGAAGCATTTTCATATTTTTTAGCATTTTTAAGGTCAAAATCGATCAAATCATGATTTTATTTCATTTATTTTTTTGCTGCTTTACACATAATGTCCTGTCACACAAATTTCAAAATAAGACAAAGGTCAAGGTTAAAACTCAATTTTGAAAGAGCAATGGCCAATCAGGAAACTCCAAAATCATGATGACACAGTCCAGCCTGAAATGTCATTTTATCAACAATCAGCTCACATCACAATTTTGTAGAATCATCTCTGAGTGTGATTAAAGCTTCTTGTATTCTAGTAATATCTGGAGCTTTACTGTACGCAGAATGTATGTCAGCTCAGAGCTGTTGGATTTACTCCCAGTCTCCCTTTTAATTTGTTCTGTCTCATTTAAGTTGGACAGAAAACATCTATGAACTACTTTCAGTTATTACACAAACGTCCCTGTGAGACTCCAGTCAGTGTTTGAGCCGGCTCGCCTGGAGACCTCCACGTCCCGGTTCTGTAGCCGTTCCAGTGTTGGTTTGGCCGGCCTATACGCCCGAGGTCTTGTTGGAACACCCGGTCTGAGGTCTCTGGCATTCTGCGGCAGGTTTTATTTATCATTTCCCCTGTTGCTTGAATCGTCCCAGCGTCTGCCAGAGGATGTCACGATACGGTTGCTTTGATGCTGAGCACTTCGCCTGAAGTTCATTTTTTGTTTTTTATCAAATCGCAACATTAAATGACAGCATCATCTTTTAGAGAGAGGTCTGTGACAACAATGTCCTCTACTCGAATATGTCACAGTTCTGCCAGCTACATTTCTGTTCAGCCTTGTCTTAATTCTTAGTCTGGTCTCAGTTCTGCCTTATCTTTAGTTCAGCCTTGTTTCAGTTCTCTTAGTTATGTCACTTCCTGCTTAACCACAAGTTTGGCCTGTGTCCATGTGTCTGTCTCAGTTTCTACCTGCCATATTTCTATTCTCACTTCACCTGCCGGCCACTCGCACCTCACCATCTCACCTGTGCACCCAGTTTCCAGTTTCCAATCAACACTTTATTTTAGCCACTCCACTTCACTCTAACTTTGCCAGATGGTTCTTTCTTCCATGTTCACTCGTGTTCATGTCTGACTGTTGGTTTAACCATTCTGGATACACTCTCTGTTGCCTGCCTTATTTTGGATGTGCCTGTGTCGAGTTATCTAAGCTTCCTGTTTCTGTTCCTGCTTTGAATTCATGGTTTCTGTCTGACCGTCCCTGTGGCTTTGGCAATCCCTGGACACGACCCCTTCTGAGTTTGGTGATGAAGTACCTGAAAAATTTGTGTTTTAAAGGTTTTTCTGTGTGTTGGAATTTGGTCCTACCCCCCTACCCCCCTTTACCGTCACAGAATAGACATACCAAGTGTTCTGATGATGAAGATTACTGTACTTATAGAGATGACTCATCCCCAGATTTTCCTCATTGTTCAGTCTCAGAATTTTGATTCTTTTCTAATCATTTTCATGGACAAATTTTTTTAACTTGGTCATATAATTATTTACCATTTTCCACAAGATGCAGTGAAGACTTCCTAAAAGCACCATATTGCTGTTATTGGGTCCAAATCTAGATTGCATATTGCAGGTTGTTTTTTTCATTGATTACATTTTTTTTCTTAAATCAGCCTGAAAAAATCTTTTTGAAGAGAGATCTGGCCAAGAACTTAAAAAATTTAGAAGCAAACGAATTTCCCAAGGAGAAAGAGGTAACATATTTAAAAAGTTTTTTAAAAAGTTTAAAAGTTTATTTACATTTATTAATATCATTATTTTGTAGCTGGCATCTGTAAAGCATTGTGAGCATGCAGTACATTATTAGTTTTCTTATTAATTTGTATGTAGACAAGTAAGGAGAAACCGGTACAAGGAGAGAGTCATATAAAGAAATCAACCACTGGGATCATCTATTCACACACAGTGGTAGTCATTCAGCAGCAGCATACAAATACAGTGATGTATTATTTTGCAGCCGCAAGTATTAAAGTGGTGCACAGCATCTTCAGACACTGGGCAGGTGCATTCATTCAAGCAGAGCAGGAATGAAGACGAGGGAACCACTTTCTCTTGATTTAGAGAATGAGCTCGTGGGAGACTGCAGAGGTCACAGGAGCGATTTCAAGAAACTCACTGGAGACCTAAGTGACAACGTAAACCTTCAGTTACAAGTCATAGAAAGACGCGGTGTGAAGTTATGTGGTTTTCACCCGACAGCGATAATATGGGTTTGTCCTTGAGTTGGCAGCCTCTGGAAAGATGGGAACACAGCGTGCAGCTCCTCACATCTGTGTTGACCACAGTCATTCAGCTCCATTTACAAGGCTCCTACTGTATCGCTCTGAAGACTGGAATTATATTCTGTTGGATGTCCTCACAGCAGTCCATTTAGAGACAGCAGCACTCGTGTCACTGCAACACACAAAACCCTGATTCCGGAAAAGGTGAGACACTGTGTAAAACATAAATATAACAGAATGCAATCATTTAAACACAAACTGTGTTTACAGACAGCAGCTCATATTCTCACAGTTCATACAGTCATGTGTTTGACAAAGTGTTGAACCTCTCTCCATCCTTGCTTGTGAACAACTGAGTCTTTCCAGGATGAACCTTTCATACCCAATCATGATACTATCACCCATAGACTGTATAAAATATGGACGTAGTGTCCGTGACGTCACCCATAGGTTTCTGAAGAGCAAAAATGAAGCAAATCGTAGTGCGTAGCCATCTTGGTAGCCTACCTCCGGTTACTCCAAATATGGACAAAGAGGTGGAGCGAGGGCGGAGCTGAGGCGGGTCGAATGAACGCTATTGGTTGAAAAAAATCCGCTGAAAAAAGCCGCTTTATTCGAAATAATCAAACTAGCTACGGCTAACCAGCTAGGTTAAATGCTAAATAGCGTTGCTAGCCGGCTAACCCCACAACGATCTCTTTCCCAAACTCAGTGACTAGAATTAGCCGGGGTGTCGCCCTTTAGACCGTCAGTTCATAGCTGTCAATCAAAGTGGCGCCACTTAGATTGACAGCTATGAACGGTGCATAATGATGTATGCTGTATATTTTAAACGAACGCCTTATAAAAAAATTCCCCCCCCCCCCCAGAGTTGTCATGGAGTAGAAAAACAGCTTATGAGACTAGAGCCATGTTTTGAACCAGGCTGTAAATATGTTTTTTTCTGTCGTAAAGTCGGACATTTTAACATGGGGCTCAGATCGGCTCAGATGTAATTGACTCACTCCTGCAGCCTGCTCTAGCGGTTATTCGAGGAACTGCAGCTTTTTTGCACTTCCGCATTGGCTTCATTTTTCAGTGCCGGAGGTTGCCGCTTGCTATCACCTGTAAGCAATGAACCTGTTTACCTGTGAAATGATCCAAACAGATGTTTTTGAAACAGTCCACAACTTTCACAGTCTTTTGTTGGTCATGTGTTGCTGATGTCAAATTCAAAATAAGCAGATATTTACATAAATCAAAGAAGTTGATGAGGTCAAACATTAAATATATAGATTTTGACTGTTATCAGTTGAGTATTTGTCAAAAAGGATTAACAAATTATCACATTCTGCTTTATGTTTTACACAGTGTCCCAACTTTTTTGGAACCAGGGTTGTAATAGGAACTTGACTTTAGAAAAAAACATGTAATAATGGAAATATGTAAACCACTTCACACATTCTATTGTGCCTGGTGCCCAGCTTTAAAAGTGATGGATCCCAGGATATTTCATCCCCACGTTCAACACCTCGCTGTCACCTTGCTAAAATCAAACGGTGCCCTCTGTGACGAGAGTTATGAATTATGCATTCTAAAACTAAAGCAGCGAAAATGTAAATCTCCGTAATGTAATTTGCTTTGATTCGAGATAATTGTCGCTCGTGTCAGAAAGCCCATTTAAATTCCTGCCGTAATTTGTTCCTGTTGATGTTTTTAGTGACCGGATTAGCATGCATATCAAAAGTCCCTATGGGTCATACAGGCTGAATCCTAAACTTCACTCATGGCATGGAAAAACTGGGGGGAAATCATCGAACGTGATTCTGCAGAGCTCATTTTTCGATCGCTGCTGAAACCTGACTGGACTCCGGCGGCACACAGCATCTAATCATGGCCGCTCATTCATCCTTGTATGCTAATGACACCGTGAATACGCCAATAAGATTCAATTCCCATAGTCGGTTACGGTAAGCAATATTTCTGTCAGCACATCCTGTGAGGACAATTTGGGAACACAGTATTGACAAAAGCTAATTTGGTGGACCGACCCCCCCCCAAGAGAGGTGGACTTCATTTCTCTGGGGCCCAGCAGGCCGGAGCATTTGTCATCATTATCATTAGCAGCAGGAACTGACCCGTGCGCCTACTGCTAAACCCCGAAATAACTCTGTCCTGCTGCATGTGCCTATATTTTTTTTCTCAACAGTAATAAAACAGTACACTTATTTAAATGAGAAACAGTATTTATTCTAGCCCTGAGCTGCAAATCTCAGCCGCGGAAAAAAAAAAAAAAGCCACTGCCTATCATGGATGCATCCAGCTGAAAGCACCGAGGCGTGACTTCATGGACGGACACACACCGTTACAACAAGGGCAGATCTGGACGGCGCCTGTTAAGAAAGTAAATCCCAAATCACTCGCAGGGGCACGTAAATCTGAACGGGATGGCCCCCGATTCACAATCAGCCCGAGGCAGGCGGCTCTCAGCCTGTGAGCAAAGTACAAATCCACCAAACTGTGTGGCCACGTCACCCCCCCCCCCCCCTCCTCCCCCACTAATCCTTTTTCAATCATGCACTTTTTGGATTATGCCTCCATGTAATTCTTCTCAGGTATTGTTTTATAACTTAATATGATATTTCAATGTGGGCGACTCGGGTTATGGGTTTAGGACACCGTGCAGGATTGGATAAGCGGCAGAGGTCTGCAGGCAGCAGATTGGAGCGGAGGGTTAGTGCCAGGGCTGAAAGAAGCGTGATAAACCTTTGACACAAAGTCCAAATGGAGCAGGTGCATAAAGGTGCTGAGACTGACCTGATTCAGTCCTTCGAAGGCATCCCATATTGCAATGTGAACCTTGTTATGCGTCCTGACTCTCACTGAGTGTCTCGCCTCCAGAGGAGAAGTTGGGACGCTCTGCATAGTCAGGCAGTTTTTTGCGAGGGGGAAGTAAAGATAGCAGCTCTGAAGCCGACATCTTGATTCACCTTGTCCGTATCGTGCGAGCGGGAAATCAAAAGCTCCCAAAGTCAAAGTTGCACAGAAGTGAGTGCAAAGAAAAACACGTCTCTGTCATTTGTCCCCTTGTGCCGACAATGTTTTTGTAACTCTTGTGACATTTTTTTTCTGTTATACCAACCACCATTATTGCATTCAGCTTGCAACAGCTGATACGTTTGTCCAAGTCAGAAATCACCAGTGATGGAGTGTAGCAAATACATTTACTCGGTCATTGCTGTCAAGTACAATTTTGAAGTATCTTACATGAGTATTTCCATTTCATTATTTTACATTTCTGTTTCACTTCATTTATTTTAAATTTGAGTTACAAGTTTCTTTGTAGACAACATACAAAAGTTATGATCAGATAATTAAATATGCTGGAATTTTGTAGCTTTAACTACCTAATTACCTTCATTTAAACAGCTATAACATTTAGCGGCTTCTAATATGCATGAGTTGGGCAGCTCCATATGGGTAAAATCTTCTTACATTAATTGTGTTAATAGATTTTATTCTATATAATGATGTAGTGAGTCTTTGAGATTACTCTGAGAAACCATTTATGGACACAATACCCAGATGAGAGTGTCAGTCTCACGGGCTAATCCAGGGAATTAAACACATGAATGATCAAACGACTTCAGTCCATCTGTGCCAAAAACTCCAAACATCTAATAGTGCCAGGATACAGTACTGCTGAATAATGAGCAATAATTATTTACAATAGTCAAATACAACAAATGGCATTATCTGTATGCAGTAAATACATCATCAAATGCATCAATAATAAAACTCCATCATGCTATATGTGGTTTTCCTGTTAACACTTTTGCTCTTTTTTTTAAAATACAGGCATTGTAATACTATACTTATACTTGTACTTATACTATACTTGTAGTACTGTACTACTCGAATAAATGACACTTCTTTCACTGTGTGCTGCGCAGAGTCGTCTGCACTTACATTCGTCCATCTCGGCCCCCTGTGCTCTCAGATTCAGGATGATGACACAGCTGCATTTTACCACATAAAAGTGTATCGAGCACAAGCTTAAACACAGTATTTCTTTATGAGTAACGTGCCCCCCCACCCCCACCCCCTTTTTTTCTTCACCCTCCACCCCCTCAGCCAACAAACACACTCCTCCGGATGAAGGCAACATTACCCTCCATTGAACAGGCGTAAAAAATCCAATACCTCTGTGCTTGGCGTCCGCCAGACAGGGATGTGCAAAAACAGCTTTACCCATCAATTTTCAAATACCCATCATGCAATATGACAAGATTGAAAAAAAAGGGAAACTTAACAACTCACAAGGGCGGAGGTGGGATATTGGAACAGGGGGGGCCACGTGATTATTGGTCTCTCAAGTAAAGAGCCATCTATTGACCTCACTGATGGATCTGAAGACACGTGGTCTCATGTGTGTGTGTGTGTGTGTGTGTGCGTGAGTGATGATAATCCTTCACATTCAAACACATCCTCCTTTCACTCTCCTTGCTGACCTCCAGCACATCTTGTTTGAAACTATAACGTCTTAAAATGTACCTGTTGGTATAAATATTTTACCCTTTGCCTGAGCCTGGCTTCATTTACAGAGTCACTGCACAAACCCCCGGCCTGCCTGAGCTCAGTGTTTTTAGGCCTTGAAGAAAAGACAGAAAAGAGCTTAGCAGTCCTGCGGACGAGCTTCTGAAAAGCGTAGTGAGTGAACATATTATACGGTGTCATTGTATTGAGTCAATAAGTGGGAATTAAATGTGCTCTCTGGTAGCTTTCCGACGCGCACTCCTCTCTTTCTCGTCGCTGAGTGATTTAGAAAAAGAGGTTCACGTCAGGAGAGTTGCCCTTGGGCCTGGCAGAGGAGAGAGGAGGAGAGAGGCAGCTGCGTGAGGAGGAGCTGTCTCCACGGCCGAGGTCTAGTCGCCGCTCTGTCTTTAACCTTTCCACTGTGTCACATATAAAGTTAAAGATGAGTTAAGTAACATCTCAACTGGTTCGTACACCTAAAGTTTCCTGCACCTTGTGTCTGCAGGGTTTATTGATCAACCAATGAATCAACTCATTTTGGCTTGTTGAGATTTTCAAAACTTACTTGCTGCCACCATTTCGAGCAACTGGCCCATTTTCTACTTTAAAAAAAAAAGCAATTTGCAAAACAATATTAGCTGCAGAGCCTCTTCAATGCATGTTGCTCCACTGATTCTCAGGCTTAAACCTTCCATTGTTGCAACATTTTTGTCCATTAAGATGCGCCAGTCTTCCAGCTCCTCTGCCAGACGTTGATAAAAGTCCTTAAATTTCCTCATGCAACTTTTAAAAGTCGTGCCTGTTGCAGGTTTATTTTAGATTGTTGTCAGATCAATTTATATTAATTATAGTCTTTGAATAAACAACAGCTCTATGATGGAGGAGAGTGGCAGCATCTATCTGTCAGCAGCTGCTCAAAATTTACCATACCACCCCCTCTCTGATTTCTGGGTCTGCAGGGAGGTGGTTTTGCATCATATGTTATTTTACCATCTTCCATCTTACTGTGTGTGCAACAAAGCAATGTCCCCCCCTTCATGCTATAAAGCAAAGATTCCCCACTAATTCCTGCTGCTGGTGATCACATTTGGAACAATTACATGTATCAGTGGGGGGAAATTTAATTGCAAAAAGAATGAAAGAAATGGACTAATTGGTGGCAGTGGAAGGTGTTTGTGTTCAGAGCTGCACTCAGCTGCGGCTCAGCAGAGGAATAAACTTGAGGTGAAAGTCAGTTGTCAGAGGCTCAGAGGCTCATTGTGTCTGAGAGCAGCGGCTCTGGTCACTGCTGCCTCCGAGCCTCTTCTCAAGGAGACACTTGGAATCTTACATATCAACTTTTTTTTCTTCCATTTTTGCATCTCTACATTTCTCTCAGAGGATTTTCTCCACCTGTGTGTCCGGTGACGTGGCGCCGGTACCGGGAGCTCTCCCTCTCCTTCCTCAACCCCGGGAGCGGCGGAGACCGGCTGCCCGCCTCTGCGCGCTGAGGCTCCCGTTTCCTGCGCCTAAGATGCCCCGGTTCAAAGCGGATTTACTCGGCTGCGACGGGCTCCTCCGACCGGCTGTCCTGGACGCCGTGAAGCGCTGAAGGTGAGAGGCTGAGCCGCTTTTTTGGGGGGAGGGTTCGTCCACCTGCAACCCGGGTGCCGCGGCGCGTAAACTTTGGAAGCTCCGGCCACGACGCGCGCCGAGTGGGCGGCCGACACCGCGCGTCGTGATCTGAGAAAGTAAGCCGACTATTTTGAGAGCAGATTTTTTTTTTCTGGTTATCTTTGCTTTCATTCAGCAGCCTGCAATGTCCGTGTGTGGAGACGCACGGATCGACGGAGCTTTGGTTGCGCAGCCAGGTGTAGAAACACAGGTGTTAGATATTGTCTGGAGACACTGTGAGATCTGTTGTGCATCTTTAAATAAACGTTTTGGTTGTTTTTTTTTTTTTTCAAATCTGATCATTTTGTGCACAACTCACCTGCACATGTGAGGCTGTAAAGAGCACATGTGCAGATCCAAGGAGGCATGGCACGTTTCCACACCTCCGTCCGCTGGAATCAATCAGTCAAGCTCTGTGCACATCATAACACATGACTCCCTCTCAGACGTGTAATGTTTTTTCTCACAGTGGATATTCATCGTTTTATTTTCATCTCATCTTTTCATCGTAACAAGAAGACTTTGACGCACGTGACGCGCACCTTTCGTTCTTTCTTTTCTTTCTTTCTTTCTTTCCCATGATGCCATTGCATGTCACGAGCACGTGCACCACAGGTTGGACTGATGTGTGCCAGGGTGATCAGGGGCCTTACAGAGGCTGCACGCGTGGACACACTCAGCCGTGGAGAGAGGCTTGTCGAGGCTCCCTGCGAGGTCAACCTGTGCGCCAGGTGTCATGACCCGACCTCTTCTCTCTCTCTCTCTCTCTCTCTCTCTCTCTCTCTCTCTCTCTCACTCACTCTCACTCACTCTCCGTGCTAATCAATTAAGGTGAGGGGAGACGGTGCGCTCCTCAGGTTGGATAGAATAAAATGTGCTGTGCGCGCTCGTTGGCAATTTCGTTACAAGGTGCAGATAATTTTGAGCCATGTCCGGTCAGTCATCTAATTTATTCTGAGATAACAACATGAGTTTAACACGTTAAGTTTTCTAACAAATGCAGGACCTTGTTCTTTTACATTTACTTATTTACTGCCCAGGTATGCGTGGTCACTTGGATACTTATTTTGGCACCTTCTTCCTATTAGAAGCATTTAATTCAGATCCTCCACTTACACCTGTGAGGGTTTTTAACTAGATTTACTGCAATCAGACAGAGATAGTAAAACTACAGTGGAAGCTTTTTAAAAAAAATATTATCTACATAATAAAATAAAATCACATTTTGGAACAATTACGCACCAGCTCTGAATTGCTAGGAATGAGTCAAGCTTGGCATTTACTTTACAAGATATATATACTGATTAGAAATAAGCCAGAATTAAGCACCAGGACGTGGAATTAAAAACTCTTCCAGGACAGATTGGACACCGAAGATGCATCATCACTTTTCTTCAATCTCACATTTTTGTGCACATTCTCTTGTAATAAAAATAAGCTATTCCTTCCTTCTTTTTTTACCCCGATGCAATCATCCCTTTGAGACTCCTAACGCCCGCATTTGTTGGATAATTTAACTAAAAAGAAAAAAAAGGTTCAACTCCAGGCGATCCTCCTCCCTCCTGAGTTTCTAACGGGTCCCGAAAGAGGATGCTGTATGTGTGTGTCTATGTGTGAGTGTGAAGGCGAGGTGGAGACAGGAGGCTGGAGGGGTGGGGGTGTGTGTGTGTGTGTGGCGGGGGGGAGCGAAACCATAGGTGTGCGTGGAGGGGGGGGGGGAAACAAGCTGAGCGCGTGTCTCATCTCGCAGAGCCTCGGAGCGCACCAACCTCCCCGTCGTCTCCCGGCTGAGGCGCGCCGTGCCGGGGAAAGAGTCCGGGAGAGGACGCGTCGCTTTGGCTGAGGCGGGCGGATCTTCTCTCATCCTCCTCCGAGTCCTAATTGGCGTGATTCATGTCCGCGTTGAGTTGAGCGGACCCGTTCAGAGCCGGAGGGGGAGAAGAAGGAGGGACTGCGCCGAGATCCGGAGTCTTTGGATATGAAGGGATTATAAATAGGAAAAAAGCAGCAAGGGTCAAAGTTTGGTTTTGCAGTAGTGTGTTTTTTGTGTAGATCGATGATGGAATGACACTCGGACAGAGAGAGAGAGAAAGAGAGAGAGAGAGATGATGATGGACACTTTGGCACCGCTCAAAAATCCTCCCGTTTCCAGCAGGCAGAGCGGTGCTGACCGAGCCCTCAGGACGGTGATCACTCATTTGTTTTTGTGAAGTGGCAGGGAAAAAAAAAATCCTCCCTCTCGATCGTTTTCCTTTCCACCACTACCCCCCTCCTCCTCCTCCTCCTCCTCCATCCACCCTCCACCGGTCTCCAGCAGGAGATGGAGAGATGGTGCGCACAGCGATTCCTCAGAGACTGACGCGCGCACTCATCACATTCCCGTCCAGGAGCGCGTCTTAAAGAGCTTCCTGCTCCGCGGGTCCGTGCTCGTCTGAACTTGTTGAACGGCGTCAAAGAGCGGAGAGTGAGGGGGGAAACCGCGCTCCAGAGGGGCGTTCAAGAAATGTAAGTGTTTTTCCTTTTCGCTTGTAAACTTTCCTCGTGCGCTCTCGTGCGTAAAAGTGGCCGCTTGTTGGATTTGGAACTTACTTGGCTGCGTTTGTCCCCTATAATAAACAGATGAATGAAAGAAGAGACATGTGAATATTTTCCCTTTAAATGACATAAAAAAAACTTTTTTTAAAGCAAGCAAAAACCCGACATGTTAATATTCACAAATGACTCGACCTTAAATGAAAACTTAATTTCTTCATTTTTCTGAAGCGCCCCCTTGCGGAAGTTATTATCTCATCGTCGCCTGTCTATCAAACATAATTACATTCGTGTCATGCTGCAGCCAATTGGCCTACCTTTTGATACGTCATTATATGAGCAGCCTATTACAGACAGATTTGTTTGGGTTCATGCTCTCAACATTGCTTTACTCCTTACATCTCATTTTCATTCACACCTGCTTGTGTCCCGTGATCCTTTGTTGCTTTATAGCTCAGTAGTTTAGATTTTTTTTTTTTTGCACAGCACTCAGTGGCATGCTCTTTAGTTATGCTATGCTATTTATAATCTATATGACCCACATGAGTTTTACCTCGGCCTTGCATTGGCTCATACCTTAATATTTAATACAATTATTCTTTTCTTAAGATCTGCATACATGCTGTGCAATTTGAAGTTTCACATTTGAGTTCATATTTTCATTTTTTTAAGGGTTTAGTACTTGTGATTGCAGGTAATAATGAGTCATCCATTGTGCGGCTGTTAGCGGCCGTTGCTTCGAACCATGTGGCTATTCCTGCTCGTATTTTCAGCCTGAGAGAGCTACCTGGGCGAGCACATTCTCTGGAGCTAAAGTGGACGTTTTTTTGAGTATCCAGACATGTCACTGTGGTTGCAGAATAATGTGCTAGCAGCCTTTTAGGAAAAGTGTCTTTAATAATGCATAAGGTGTTCCTGTGTCGCAAAGAGAAGCCTGCTTGGTGGCGAGGAGAGGCAGGGAGAGGGGAGGGCGAGGTGGAGGGAGGGAGGCGTGATCTTGTCTCACTGTCTCGTTGGGTGCCCCCCCCCCACACACACACACGCTGCTGTGTATGTGGCGCTGGAGTAACTGACGCCCGAGGGTGTTCAGCTCGACTCGGGGCAGCGTCGCCACAGTCACCCTGTCAAAAGTGCTGCTCTCGCACACGCAGAGTGCATGTGGCAGCTTCAGCAGCTTGGGGGACGGGGCAGGCAGGCGGGTGGGTGGGTTGAGTATGGGGGGGTTGTTGGAGTTGGAAGAGACAGAGGGAGTGATAGAGGATTGTGTCAGATGCAGCTGGTGGAGGCCAGTGAAGCACGCCCTCAGCGGTCGGGGACTCGCCTGCCTTCGGAGGCCTGACCTGTCTGGCTCCAGTAGACGCCGGGGTTTGAGGAGAGGCTGCATCCCGCTCAGATGAAATTCTCAGCTCCTGCAAGTGCACAAGAGTCCGTTAGAGTCTCTGTGATGTGAATTTCCTGATCAAAGGGTGTACGCGTAGACTCGGTGCAGACATCCTTACACCTCTAATTTGGGCCTGAATATAAAATGGATGAGCACATGGACGGCTGTGGACACCAAGCAGTTCTGTTGATACTACTTCCTGGAGTTCACTCGGAGGACGAATTCCACACGTGCATGGACGTAACACATCAGAGTTGCACGGACGTTCGTACAGAGCCTTCGCACACACCCCCTGATGATGAAATTTGCATCACATGGACTCTCACTCACTTGAGGATGCGTAAAGTATAATTAGCCACTAGGGTACAACAAACTATGAGACACATCTGAGCACGTGTGGAACCTCCAAGCAGAAAGAACTACTACGCACCCACGGCGTCCACAGCCGATATCCAGGCCTTTAAAGGAATGATTATTGTAGCATTCAAACATTTGATGGACAACACTAATGCACTTTTCAGTGATCCTCCTACATTTTTGTTTTTCCATGTCTCATTTTGTTCCAAGGCTGGGAAAAGCCTCTTGAACGTGAAAAACCAAAAACTCTAGACTAATGAAATCTTTCGGGCTGAGGCTCTTGTTATGGCTGAAATTGTTATTGCACGCATGTTCCACAGATGGCTAATAATTCATCATATCAGAGGTGGAAAACAAGCCTCAGTACAAGCCCGGGGTTTGGCTAACTGAAACAGCCAGACTATTTGTCTAACCCCCCCGAGCAGAGCCGAGGCTTTGATTCCTTCCCAGGCCACCCATCCCCGACACGGAGTCACTTAACCAGCTGTCAGCACCCCGCCCGTTTGCTACCTGTCGTCATTATTAAAAGATCATAAGCCGGCCGATTGAAGGCGGCGACATTTAAAAGAGTGGAGAAGAGCGCTAAGTGATGGGCTGACTCGGAGGCGAGCCCTGGAGGAAGCGTTACAGGCGTGCTCGCCGCCTCGCCGTAACGCTGGCTGTCATGTTTTGCGGGCCTGTGCTCCGCTCTCCGTATGTTTATTCATGAGGACGGAGGCCCTATTGGCAGGTTGTTAACAGGCAAGATTAGGGATTCTGGAAAGGCAGGCAGAGAAATCTGGTGAGCGGAGCACAGAGAGCAGGCAGGAGGCCCCTTTTTTTTTTTTTTTTTTTTTTTCTGAAGCCGGGCCAGCTTCTATCTTTATCTATCTTTCATCTGTTTCTGACTGTCTGCCCTCCCGTCTTTCTGCCCTTCTCTCTCCTGTGCTCTTGTTTCTCTTTTAGCAAGGCGCTGGTGGGGAATATGAAACAGGTAGAGTCAGGAAAGATGAAAGTAGGTAGAGACAGGACAGAAGCAGGGTCAGAAATTGCCCTTGAAAGTGCATAAAATGCGTGAAATTAAAAATGAAAGGGGGGGAAAATAGCTCGGACATCAGTGGTAACCTTGTAATTATTCCACCTTACTCTGGGCTGAGCTCATCCTTTAGAGCTAAAGTGGACTTTTTTTTCTTTCTTTTTTTACATTTTGGGACAATTTGTCAAATTCTTAAACAGTCAGACAGGTGTTTAAGCGCTGCCCCCTGTAGGCCACCTGGGAGAGGAGATTTGTGGTAGATTATGACCTAGCAGTTTTTTTTCCTGCATGTCCTGAGTTAGAAAAAAAAATTGGCTTTTTTGATCAAAGCATGACTAAAAATACAGTCTGGAGCAGACGAGAATGTTGGCACCACACAGACAGCAGCAGGAGAAACTGCTGAACCCACACAAAAAACCGGTCAACAGAAAGTGAAATGATCAATATGGGCAAAAGTTGAAAAGTGGAAGGATGAGAGATGGATGAAAACAACACAATCAACTGAGTGTTTATTTGCCAATTTGAATATTTTGCTTGCTACGATTTTTGAGTTTGAGCTCCAAATGTCCTTTGAGTAAGAAGTTAATCCAGGATGACGTGTGCACCTGCAGAAGTTTGAGGCTTAAAGTGAGCTGTAAAAAGGGCAGACGCCAGGTTCCTTCCTTTATTTGTTCATTTGATGATATGCATGATTTACAAGTGACTCCCACTAGTAGTAAAGAGCAGCTCCGGGGACATGCGTGTAACATTTCCCCCGTGATTCGGAGGAACACTCAGTAATGCTCGAGTGGCCCCGGGAATGAAATGGAAGTGGACACCGAGGGCTGTTTCTAAGCCCCAGAGACGAGGCGAGCGGTCGGGTGCATGGGTGGCTGTTTGGGTGGGCGCGATGAACTCAGCCAAACAAAGTCTCTCCCCAGTCGACCGGGGGCCTTGTGAAAGATTCATGTGTTTAAATATAAAATCAAGCTTGCCATTTGCAGCGCCGGCGGCTCGGTACCTACAGTTCCCCCCCTTGTCATTCAGGGCAGGTTGTGGGTGCACACCTCACGAACTGGTCTCCTGGTTAACTGGCCTTGTATACAGTGGAGACCTGTGTTTATATGCTTGTTCTGAGGCTGATTATTTTTTAACCCTTTCTGCCAGTATTCGTTTGTTTTTAGATTTGATCATTTTCCAGCATTAACGCATGCAAATACCACCTCATCAATTATCTTTTTTGATAGTTGAAAACAATATTTAGATGTTCCTGAGGCACTTAGCTCTCCAATTTTTTCATCATTTATTGAAATATTTTCTCTTTTTATTCTATTAGTGTCACAAAGGAGAATAACATTTTGAATGTTTATTGTTAAAACCCTCCTTTTGTAAATGTAGTTAAATCCATGTTTATTTTTCTCTTAGTTGAATTTGCTGCCTTTACTTTTTATATTCAGTTTTTCATGTCAACATTTTTTTGTTTTCCTCCTCGACTCAGAATTGTTTTTCCGCTTATTGTTACTTCACTTAGATGTTTGTTCTTCACTGAGCAGTATGTTTGTGCACAGTTTGACAGTAAAAGGCTGTTTTCACATTGATCTGCTGAAGGAAGATAAGTTTCTCTGTGCTCACCTTAAATATCAGTTTAACACCTGTGCATACCTGCAGGATTCTGTGACATCACAATTAGCCAATCATGGACCAGTATTCAACTAATACAGTACATGTTTGAAACTTAAAACCTCTGATGAATGTACATTGAGACTAGTAGTCGAATCAGTTTTGTGTTCAGTAGTTGAACTTGATAAAAGATAAAACATATTTGCACATTCATAGATTTATCTAAATGATTGTTTAAAAAAAGAGTTAAATTACTGGTTATCTTTATGGTTATTTCCTGTCTATAACAGCACATCATTCACTTGGTTTACTCAACTTTCCTCTTATAAATATCTCCACTAAACAAAACCAATATTCATTAATTGTTACAGCTTCAAGTATCAGCTTTGATTTTTTTATGTTTACATTTTTTTGTCTCCATTTTCATGTCTGACTCAAATATTTGAAGTTGTAGTGTCATTGATAAAAAAAAAAGGTGCTGGATAAATATGTTGGGCACGTTGTATAATTTAATATTCATATTCAGATAGTCCAGAAAAAAATATTTTCAATACTGAATATTAAAATAGTTTTGCTGGTAGTCACTCTCCCTCACCCCCAGCGACCTTCCACTTTTACTGTCAGTGTTTGTCGCTCCCTGCCTGCTATGCAATATATATATATATATGTATCCCTGTACATAGAGGAATTTCAGACTTCCTGGGAGCGCGCCTCCTCTGATGTCCTCGCACCTTGATCGATGGTTCGGAGGAAGCGACCTGCCCCAAAATAAACCTTTTTTTCCCCACTCGCTTAAAATGCACATCCACACTTCTTCCATCTGCTCTCCTTTTCCCTCCCTCACCTCATCTCCCCGGGGTGACGGAGGGTTATAAGCAGGGAGTAATGAGAGGAAGGGGCCGCCGTGTCCAGGATGGTAGAGTGATTATGACCTCGGTTTTGTGATCTCTATTGCTTGTTATCGAAGCCTCGCCAGCGCTTGTTGTCTCATTACCCATGACTTGAACCTCTCTTTATCCAGAGGTTTCACGTGAGGCTCACACACACACTTCTACACACACACACACATGCGCACAGACATCGCGGCCATCTCTTTAGTCTCCTCCTTAACACGGTAATATTATGTCTCTTAATGGGAACAGGGAGCTCGGTGCCAAGAGTTCCTCCGGATAATTGGCTGCTTCCTCACCTGCTGACATCTTCCCCCATTGACATTCTTACATTTTACATTTAAGGTGCTTCATTTCTCTCTCCCCTTAACCTCATCCTCCTTCCTCCGTCCTCTGACTTGCAATACTCTCTCTTGTATTTTTTTTTTCCTCTACTGATTTTACACTCTCTTCCTCGATCCTCCCAGTTCCCAACTACATATGTGGATTATGCTTTTTTTTTCTCTACTGACTCAATGGATCTTTCATTTGCGCTACACTTTTTTTTTTTTCTAACAGAGCATCTGCCATAAGGGTCAATATGGCAGATGCTCTGCAAGGATTTTTTTTTTTCAGTTTGCATCAAATATTTTTCATCTCAACATGTTGTGTTTCTGAATACCTTCTGCCATCCTCATCTTGATTCCAACAGCATTAATGGATGTATTTTCCCTTCTGTGCATTTGCTGCTTTGTATAGGACATATTTGTATACCGCCAAGTCTTTGTCCCTGACCTTGGCTGGTGCTTAAAATGATGCTTCGCATTCCATCACGTTGAAATGGCTGTGAATGGTGAAAATATGTGACAGGGATGCATCTATAGATCCTCTTTACTTTGGTGCAACACATCTGATAGATAAATAAAAAACATTATCTATCTATCTATCTATCTATCTATCTATCTATCAGATTAACATTTTTTAGAGGCAAATTAAAAAAAAGCTGCATTCCTACATGTACACATGTGAAACAGGCCAAATGGGCTTTCACACTGTCGTACCTTTATCAAAATCTCCACACATGTACATCTTGTTATCTGGAGGGTGTGCTGTGACAATTGCAACAAAAGGAAGACTAGAGATGGTTGGTACTTATTCACTAAACTCACAAAAGTGGTCGTGTCTAGGGATTGCCTAAGCCATAGTGACAGGCAGATGGAAACCATGAATTCAAAGGAGGAACAGGAGCAGGAAGCCTAGATGCCTCCATGCAGGCAGATCCAAAATAAGGCAGGCAACAGAGAGTGTAATCAGAGTGGTTAAACCAACAGTCAGACATGAACATGAGTGAACATGGAAGAAAACAGCTGGGTGCACAGGTGAGATGGTGAGGTGGGAGTGGCTTGCAGGTGAAGTGAGAATAGAAGTATGGCAGGTAGAAACTGACAGACAGACAGAACTTAGATACGACAGAGATGGCATGAACAGAGAACAGAGACAGGACTGATACATGAACAGGACCATATCTGACAGAATTAAAACAGAGGCTGAAATTAAGGCACAGAGACTGACACTAAGACAGAGACGGACTGAACACGGACAGAGACGGACTGAACAAAGGGCAGAATTGTGACTGGGGCTGAACAAAAACTAAGGCTGAACACAGACACACAGACCTGTGACATGATGCCTCTTCGGGCCTCAGGTAAACCGTTAAATGTGAACTCCTCTTTCAAATATAGAATTTTTTCACACGGTCTTTCTCGCACTCTCACGTTACACATATGTCACCTCGTCGTTCTGTCACAGCTTGTGCTCGACTGACTGCTGCTTTTTTTGCATTTGTTTTCACGCTGAAACCCAGATTATTTTATACATCTGCATAAACGGTAATCTGCATTTAGCATGTTAATAAAATCCAATTTCTCCCATCCCCACCACATTTATAATTGATATACTCTTTTTGTTTTGATTCTGTTTTTGTTTTATGCTGCTGTGACTCAGTGTCTAATCTAAACTAATCTAATTATAAATTACACATTTGAATGAGTTAGCCTTGATAACGTACTGTATACACTGTAGCCGCTGATTGATCCTGGATGACTGGAAGGTTTATTGGTCAGCGTGCACACTGACTCAGCTGACTGATTAAGCAGCACTGAAATGTCTACCAGCCTCTCCCTCCTGTCTCTGACCACCGACTCTGGTCTCCATCAATCACCTGCAGACAGGCTGCTCTTTGAAGGCAGGAAACCTTCACACACTCGTATCCATGGGCTCATCCAGCCGGCTTACTGCTGTGTTTCTGGCTGGAGAGACATTGAGGTATACGCAGGTAGTGAACAGCCTGATTTAAAAGACTTTTTAAGGTCTTTGCAAAAGAATAAAGAAAAGAAGATTTTCTAAAAAAAATTAGACCATTTCTGATTATATAGATACACATTGTAGCCAATTAAAGGAGCAGCACAAATAAAGAAAACAAGGTTAAATGTTGCAAGCCTGATGCCCAGCTATATTTAAATTGACGTTTTAATACGAAAACTTTAGACAAAAGGAAAAGTGAGGCCACAGTCCATAATGGTTGGCAGATATAAATGGATGCTCTATAGCCTGGAAAGTAAATCACTGTATGTGATGTAGTGCAGTTGCTTCATCTATGGACAGCTCTACCACTTAAGAGAGGAAACCTGAAAGCAGTAGTCACAAGATATTTACGTTAACATACGACTGTTTTTTATCTTAAACTGCAAAGTGGGACTGCGTCAAGTAAGAGTGGCCACTTTGTCGTGTTAAAGTGAAGTTCTGCTCTTCTTGTTTGCTCTTATTCGCTCAAGTACAAAGTCCATTAAAGCTGCTACAGTCAGTGTTTTTCTATTAACCGTAAATCAGGTGACTATGTGGTATATTGACAAGTAACAGGGAATTTTTATCATCAGCTCTACTTTCCCTACTTTCAGCTAATTGTTTTGGTTTTACAGCCTATGGCGTTACTGTTTTGGTTGACTCTCACCGCTCTCATCAGCTCATCAAGCTTTATATATACTACCTGCCGACAGACATAGTTGGGAACTATCTCATCGGAGTGAAGTATTTAGCAGGCAGATATTTTCCTGAGGAGTTGGTGGAGATCAAAAACAGCTAAAACAGAAGTGAATATTAGACTTTTAATCATCAGGTGAACAGAAACACAACTTCGTACCAGCTGCATTTGTGTTCTGTGAATCCAGGTTGAAGTACTTTTAATCAAATGCTAACTAGAGTACATCAGCAGAAATGTGATATATCTTTGATTTCTTATTTCCATTGATTGACCCTATTCTTAGTGAGTTGTCGAATGAAATCACTGTACTAATTACTTCACTGCAACAGGTTGTTTTTATACTGAAAAAAAGTCAAATCCATTAACATACCGACTGATGGCAACACGGTCATAAAAATCCTCCATGAATCCCCAGTGGATAATTGACTCCAGCACTCCATGATGGCACTTAAACATTTGAGCGATTGAAGGCCTCTAACATGAATTGGAAAAGACACTGAAGAATGTTAGTGTGTGTGTTTTTATTTATGTGTAGGTGTTTTAAACATTATAATATGAGTATCATAATTAGATGAAGCTGAATTCAGACACAGCCATATTCATTCAGTCTTTTCCTAGAGCTGTGGTTATTGACACAGGAAAATTAATTTCTGCTGGTTAAAACAATAGTATTTAATATGCTCCATAGCTTGGTGTCACATTTCTCATCATGGAACAAGTACAATGAAATTAAAATTTACATTCAATTTACATCAGATCAAGCGATGACAGGAATCAAAATATCTGAGATACAAGATGACCACGATTGCATAAAATGTGATATTTGTTCATCTTTTTTTATTTAAAAAGTTTCATTCTATCTATCATCCCAGCTCCGGCTGTGATGGGTGTGTGTTGTGTGATGGGTGTGAGGGGAGGGATGGGCAAAGCTGTAACACTGTAGGCTTGATACCGCTGAGTGGGATGAGGGTTTGGTGTGAAAGCAGCAGGATCCAATTCAGCCTGATGGCCTCACTTACTGATTTTCTGTGTTTTGATGGACAACAAACACAAACATGGCACCCCCATCTAGCACCCATCCAACCGTCTATTCACACATACACCTTTCACCCATGCCATGGCGCCAGCTAATGTTCTCTCATTGTCAAGTTCTATTCCCATACGGGAGCTATATTCATCCACCCCCCCCTTCTCCTGTTTCTCCACAGTGCCAGATCACCACGCAGGACGAGGACCATGATTGACAGCCGGGCGAGCTGAGGAGACCTGTCACTCATCTTCCTATCAGCGTGTCAGAGGGCTATCTCCTTCTCGCCTCCCCCCCCCCTCTTCCTCCTCCTTCTCCTCCACCATCCTCCTCCCTCCCTCAAACCTCTCCTCTTATCTTCTCAATGGGCTGGTAACCTCGTCCCTCGTAGTTATCCGCCACACCAGACTCCTGAAAGAGACAGAAACAGTAAAGAAAAAACAAAACAAAGAGACACTTCTAAACCGACTCGGGCTCCACCTGAGGGGAGTTTGGCATGCCTCCTCACTCCAGCTGAGTGAGTTGTAGTAAGTGGAAGCAGAAGAGGGATCCCTTGTTTTGCACACCTCCTCGAGGAGGAGCCGAGAGAGAGGAGCAGTCATGCGTTTCCATTTCGCGTTGACGCTGCAGGCGCTGTGGACCGGCGTTTGCCAGGCGGCCATGCAGCATTACCCTGCAGCGTGGGGCCACTACGACGTGTGCAAGTCCCAGGTTTACTCCGACGAAGGCTTGACCTGGGACTACATGGCCTGCCAGCCAGAGGCGGCGGACATGACCCAGTACCTGAAGGTTACTCTGGATCCCCCCAACATCACCTGTGGAGACCCTCCGGAGACGTACTGCGCCCTGGTGAGTA
This sequence comes from Centropyge bicolor, assembly GCA_037975185.1. NCBI lineage: Eukaryota > Metazoa > Chordata > Actinopteri > Pomacanthidae > Centropyge > Centropyge bicolor. The sequence continues at coordinate 570,370 of JBBMOC010000014.1, forward strand.
CAAAAGCCTTATAATGCGCCTTTTAAAAAATTGTACATCTGGTAAAAAAAAAAAAAAACCAAGGCAGCTTTCTTATCTGTGTCTGTGTATCAACTCGGCTCGTTCTGACCCCACAGCCGTGACAGACACTCTCAAAGCCTCTGTGACTCAGATACTTTTTTCTGTGGCTGAAGAAACAGAGGCTTGTGCCCATTGACGTCACATTCTGCTGTTCAGAGAGCTGCTTCTCCGTGCTCACTGCAAACAGTCTGATGTGCTGTTGGTGCTGCTTACTTGCAGAAAACGCTGTGTAATGTCACTTAACCAATGAAAACTCACATGCTTGCCTCACCTCAACGCATGCATTGGAGTCACATAAAAAAAAAAAAAAAACACGTCCCTCAGTGGCTGTGAGTTCAGAGTATGACGAGGTCCCAGCACAGCTTTTCTGTTGCGTCAGTGTGTTTTTAGCAGTTGGATGAGTGAGTGGCCTGAAAATTCAAGCGCTCTCTGGGTGAAGCGGTGCACAGGTGGGCTAAAAATACAACAGCATGTATGAGAACTATTTTAAGTGCCAATACACAAGGTTTTTGTTTGTCTTGCATTGAGCAACACATTTGCCCGTGCAGTACTGTAAGTGTTCATTACTTTACTCTTTAATTCAAACGCAGTGGCCCAAAATATTAATACCCAGTGTCAGCCATCATTATTGGTCGGTGTGATCAATTTTCATCCTTAAAATGTTTATTTTGGGAACCCAGTGACACTTATGCCTTGGAGACTCTTGCTTTCCATTTCGGTATATTTACCTTCCTGTGAGAAATGAATCTGTGTCTCTTTGTGTCAGATCTATCTTCTGTTTTGTTTTGTTTTGTTTTTTTTTCTCATGCCAATGTCTTGGCTCTATGGCTTCATTTCCACTGCATGGTTTGGCTCGGCTTGACTGGACTTGGCTTGTTGTAGGTACCAGGTACTTTTCTTGATTTCGTTTTTTCATCATCTTTAAGCGACATGAAACACGCAAACACAGGACAGACGGAGGATTTTGAAGGGATGGTGTTCTTGGTTCTCAGCATGTGGTCGCTTGTCACAGCAAGGTGACAAACCTTGCTTCAAAAAGAGCCAAGTCGACTCAGTGGAAATGAGATGTAAGAATGGCAATGTCAGTCTGTTGGTTAGGTCAGTCCATCATTTCGGTCTGGAGTCAAGTATTTTGACAGCTGTTGGATGAGATTGCCACGAATTTTGTTAGTGAGTAGATGGACATTCAAGGTCCCCAAAGGATGAATCTTTACGGTTTCGCTGATCCTCTGAATTTCATGATCATGAGGTTGACATTTGTGTTTTTCAGTGAAGTGTCTCGACAGCTGATTACCGAGAAATTTGGCGCAAAAATTCATGTCCCCCTCAGGATGAACTGTTATAACTTTGGTGATCATTTAACGGCATCATAAGATCAAAATTTGTATTTGTCCAGTACTTTGATTTATGACTAAATACCCGCAAAACTAATGACATTCCCATCTGCCTCAGTTGTTCTTTGTGTTATGTCTTAATTAGGAAATGTTAGCATTCTAACACGGAAAATAAAGACAGTAAACAAACCAGAAAATATAATGTAATACTTCTTGCAAAACAGGTATTTGTTCACAAAAGATGATTTCATGAGCTGGCAACAGGTATTGATGTTATAAATCAAAGAACAAAGGAATCCAATTAGACTCATGTGATAAGAATTGCACCAATTAGCTGATTTTACTTATAATTGTTTTGTGACCAAAACACTTTACTTCCAAGGGGCTTTTTAGAATAATGAACAAATTTGCTCTTTTTTGTTTAATTTCACAAGAATAGAATGTGAGAGTTGTTAAATGACGGAAACAAACTTGCCTCAATTGACTTTTTGAGGGTTCCACATTGTACTAGTAAAAGCGTAATGACTTGAAAGTGGTGCCTTGTAGGATAAGAGGGATTTCATATTTAAACAGCACAATGAAAAGCACGGATTGGTTGATTGGTTTACCCTTTGAAGTTCACGCGGTGGTGCTGTTGATTCTGCAAATTGCATCGCAATCATGAAAATCACAAATTCCTGGTGGAGCTGAAAATAAAATGAGATGCATATTAGGTCAAGTATTTAATAAGCAACCCGCCCTCCTCCTTATCCCGGGTCCTTTTCACTTTGAAACTCACAGCTGGTCTCCTCAGATTAACGCTAAATGATGAATCCATTTTGGGGCCTGTCGTGTGTTACCAAGTCATCAAAGATTCTCTCAGAACAAATGCACTCCTCAACAGCTTCAAGAGCTCTTTTGATAAACAGTGAGATGTTCCAGGAAAAGTAGTAAGTTGAGGAGTATAAATAGACGGTCGCCATCAGCGGAAAGTCAGCTGAGAGGAGACACAGAGGGAAGAGAGAGGGATTAACAAAATACAGATGACAAAGACAGTGAGCGAATGATCAAGAGAGGAGCAGAGCCGCAGCGAACACGAGGGAGACAGAGACTCGGAGGACTGTGTGCAAAGCATATGGTGACTGAGGAACTAATATCTACTGCGTGGGGCGGGATGGAGGCTCTGAAATGTGAATAATTCAACATGTTTTGTAGCTAATGTGTTTTATTCATAGGACACATTATTCAGCCCGACATCTCTCAGGCACTTTTGAAAAATGCTGACTCCCTATGATCGGCCAAGGTTGGTCGAAGGCAAAGGGGAGTTATGGGCTAGGGTGAGGGGGGGTTGGACGGCGTATCTGGGAGGTCACCGTCAAAATGGGGTCACCCGCGATCTCCCCGCGGGCGGCCCAGTGACCTCCGATTGATCCGCGTTTGAACCTGAGGCGTGTCTCGTATTTTGCTGGGTGAATCCTGGATGAACGGCGGTCATCCGTGTCCGACGCTTCAGTGGAGCTGTTCTATTTCTGGTAGTTGAAACTGAGTTTATTATTATTATTGCCAGCCTTTTAACAGTCTGATGATCGCTTATTGAATTAGCGGGAGTTTGCGCCGCGCTGTCGCCCTCATGTCTCCGGCAGTCAGTGTGATAGGGAGCGCTTCAATTAAACAGGCAGTGGTTAGCTCCCACATAACCATTTCCTCTCTCTAGCGTACTGTACTCATCACCAATCACACAAACATCACTGAAATATGACCCCCGCCGCTTACAGAGTCCAATCCTCTGCAATCGGTTTATGTTTACCCCAGGCAGTAGCGTGGCTCCAAATCAACATCGGAACAATTATCATTGATATTCCAGCTACTCTGCCTGCCAATACGCTGCTGCAATGCCAATAGTGGTTTGTATCGCAAGTCAGATCATTGCAGATTCGGGGCAATTATCATTAGGCCGCGTTATCGGAGAATTTCATCTCTCTGGTAATTGATTTGTGCTCATAGAGGCGGGTGTATTTTAAAGCCTCTGCGTCTGCTTCCTGGAGTGCTGAGGGTAACAGACACCAAAGCCTGACGAGAGGCGAGAGAGAGAGAGAGAGAGACGCGGGGAGAGATGCAGCAGCTCGAGGGCGTGGTGCTTATATGAGCGTGGTTATCTCAGGTTGCGGCCTTCGTGCAACACACACACATACGTACACTGATACACACACCACTCTCCCCAGTACAGGCTTTTTATTCTCCTTCTAGCCCAGTGACCTTTTCGATAGCAATAAGCTGGCATTCAATGAACTCTGGCACACAAATCTGCCATCATATGAGATTTCACTGTCCCCTCCAGTTAGACTCAGACTGGCCTTTAAAAGCCTGGACAGGTCGCAGAGCCTCAACCAGTTGATGATTGAGTTTGTGGAGGACCCAGGGGAGCGGCTTCGACTTCACACAAAAATGAAGTATTGTTGCTGGAGAAGCTGATTCTGGTTAACCAGCTCTGCATCCTGAAAACCTGCAACCTTGAAAAGACAGTCTAGGGATGAGCTGGATACTCATTTCAGACGAGTATCCGGTACGAATAAAGCATTTTTGACGAATACGATTATGATACGAATAAAACTCGTCAATATCCGTGCTCATGCTGAAGGGAAATCCTCATTGTGTAACTGACTATCTTCATGCTCTGTGATTGGCCAGTCACACACAGCGCCCGCCCCTCCCTACACAGATACGTCTCTGCACATCTCTCGCAAAAGTGCGTTAGGCCTGGAGTTGGCAAAAAATAAAATGAAATAAAAAATATTAAAAATTAATTAAATTCCCTCGCATTTGACAAGATAGAACCGAAAACGGCTCCTGGCGCGTCGGTCACTGCCTGTGGTCCGGTCGAGGTTTTCGAGGAGTTTTTCTTCTTGCTTTTAGTTTGGCTGGTGATATAAAGTCAGTTGGAAAACTTTGCTCGTACTGAACACGGTACATTTGAGAAGAATACAGTGAACAAGGCTGACATATTATTTCCCTGTTTGACATCACTGGATGTTTGCATGAATCACCAAGTTCACACAGATCATTAAAAATAAACAGTCTTACAGACCACTTACACACATATAACTGAACACACAAAGTAGTCTATATTAATATTTTTATTGTATATGGCTGCATGCCGTATCTGACACTTTCTCTCTGCAGTTCATAAAAATAATATCATAAATATTATTGAGATATACTGTATATAGACTTTGAATACAGTAGATTAGCAACTTCTGATCAATTCATATCAATTCCAGACATAGTATAATGTACAGTTTTAAGCCCCACCCATTTCCGCTTCCACTTCCGGTTTAGACCACGCCCACTCCGAGTACAGATACAGATAATATAGATGGCTGAACAGATACAGATACAGTGGTGTACTCGCTCATCCCTAACACAGTCAATGCAAAGAATCACAGTATGTTGCATTTAGGCAAGTCTGTGCTGGTGAGTGCTGGTAGATTAAGCTGAGTGGTAGTAGTGTTTTCCTCATGTCTGCCTCCCATACTGTATATAGAAAGACTCCCAAGGGGGAATTGTCAGTGTTTCATCTACTCAACAGCAAGAGGTTTAAACTGAAGTACCATCCACTCACTTACTGCAACACACAACTCATCAAGCAGCACAACCTTGCATGTGTCAGATCCTCTTTGATGCACATGGCATTAAACATAGAAGAACCCCCTTTCTAGGTGTAACTCCATAATTTATTTGAACACCATACTCGTGTGTGCGTGTGTGTGTGTGGATATCCTTATTCATTGCATTCCTGTGCCAGTACTCTATGCCTCTATTTGTGCCATCACTTTACAACCAGGAAATGCTGATGAATGCTGAAACCTGAGTCCCGGGCAGGCCGGTGCATTTCATAGCCAATCAAATCTAAATGAGGAAACAAAGGGGAGTATTAAAAAGGTGGTGCGACATGTGGCTTTTTTTTTTTTCCTCCATTTTAGCCCAGATGAAAGGTCATTAAGAGGAGGCAGCTCACAAATAGTGTCTTTATTGTTCTGCTTCCCTAAAAGTAATAGGATGCATTGATTTAAACTCTTAAGGTTTTGGCCCTTTTTTAACCATCAGCAATGCTAGATGAGCAGTAAAGATAGTCATCTTGGAGCATGTGTATTATTTTTATTGAAGTTGCACAATTCCATTAAAGTTATATGTGGATCTGTGCTCACACGTTCAAATCCCTGACTTCAACTTCCACATAATGATGTTGGGAATGTTTTGGGTCATAGTGAGTAATATTTACTTGATACTATTTGCTCAGGCAGAAGATGCTATACATATTCAAGCCAGAAATAGCAGCAAAACAGTGCTTATTGTTTTCAGATCGAACGTGCCCCGGGTTTTCTTAAGTGTTGCATGATTAATTTCACCCCTGTGTTTTGCCAATTAAACAGCATTAAACAGAACACAAGCTTGTTTTTTTTGTTAGACGAGGCTGTGATCTATGAAAATAAGTTAAAAATACTGTGGTGAAGATCAGATGTGAGGGTTTTTTTCTGTTCTGCATGTGGTGTTGCTCATCATCTGCTTGTTAGGTGATAGTGAAAACAGGTGTACATGGTTATTAGCAGTGACTGGGCTCTGCCAAGTGAAGGAATTGTGCAACAATAGATGATACTCTCTTTAGTTCAATACCCTTGTGTGTATTTAAAACTACTAACTTTAGATGTCAGAAATATTTATGATTTAGTTTTTTTTTAATGTATGTATTTATTTGTTTATTTTTTAAAGCTTGTAACTGTTAAAGTCACCCCTGTGCTCACCTGAGCAAATGGTATGTTCCAGTTTAAATCAGGCTGAGGAGCAGACAGTGCTGCTCACTGCTCTGTAGTCTGAGAGTTACAACCTCATGTTGAACTTTCGGTTTTGTTTGTTCATTTTTTCATCTGCTTTAGAGTTTTTGTTTGACTTTGCCATAGTTAATTCCCCCCCCCCACACACACACACACACACACACACACACACACACACACACCAACAGCACCCATGATGATAATATAGAGCCACAACATGTTCAGTTTTCTGCTGTCTTAATGATTGGCTCAAATATCCAAGAACCAATTCAAGCACCATATATTGGCTTTTCTGGGTCAGTCAATAAATGCTCGTGAAGGGATGCAGTGAGTTCTCATGGATTCACATTGTGCTATACAAACCTGACCTTTCTCTAAGCTGATCCTGATTAGAGGTTTCAGACAGACAAAGCGCTTTAACTCCCTTCGTACCCCACCTACCCCTCACTCACACGCCGCGCCGTCTCTCAACAAGCTCCATTGTCTGGAGAAACGGGTGCGCTGTCAGCAGCAATATGCCTCATTTCGTATCGTAACAGTCAGCGCGAGGTTTAGGGGAGGACGAGAGCGAGAGAGAAGAGACAGTGTTGCCTGTGACGCTCTGTCATAGAAACTTGTTTACGATGGATTTCTTTTTTTGTGAGGGGGGAAAAAATTGCAAAAAACAAGCACAAAGACTTTTCAAACCTGCTGATTGACTTTAAAAAAGGTCAGATCCCAGGAACGTGGTAGCAATTAACCAGGATTGAAAAACTAATCACCCATTCAATAGAGCTCAACTCAATCCATTTTATGTGTCTTCTTTCGTCTTCGCCAGATCAAACCAAATCAAAGGTTTATTGAAATTCGTGACTGAGGCCAAAGCAAGTTAAAAGCAAAGACGTGTGTAATTCACAATTTCTTGTGGCATTGTTCTTTGTTTGATTACTGATAGCTATCTGGAGAGGCAAACAAGGCACGTTCTCCATAATTCACCAACACAGAGCGTTTGAGACTTGACTGAAAATTTCAAACATGGTCTTAATCTGCGCTTAAGGGAATTCTTTTTATGTGAATTAATTAGACTAATCAAACCCTCAACAAACAATTTCAATTTGAAGTTGAGGTAGAACATGCTCTCTCGTATTGGCAGAGCACATTTCATCATCTCAGGAGCCAAAAAACATGCTGTAAAACTTAACGAGACTGAAACTGCAGTCTTAATACCATTGATGCAACCATGATGTAAGTCATGCTATAGGAACAGAGACTGCCATATTAGCCCAAAAATACACAATACTGATGCTTCAACATTTGACCACGCCTCGCCATAAAAATTAGACACTGAAGTCTTCAAAAAACCAACACACAATTGCTGATACAACTCTTCAAGACATTCAGAATTTTGGAGCTAATGATTTAGATTATGATTGTCATTTCACTGTGTTTACATTCCCCAAATTATTAAAATTGTTTCACTCTGATTTAAAAAAAAAACAACAAAAACTAAATTGATGTGCCTAGGGAAAACTGCAATTCCAACTTTGGCCACAATACCAAAAGTGCTAGAGCTACTCTCTTTTTCTTAGGGCCTTGGAAGAGTGAAAACTCCAACCAGACAGATGCTAATATTTCAGTGTGACTACCATGTTAGTCTAAAAGCCCTGATAGTGCGCTTTAAAGGCTGTTCTGACTGGTACATACACCCAAGAGGATCAAAGCTGTTTTTACCACCTGCATGGTTCAATGACTGACATTACCATCCTTCAGCTTAGCATCCTTAAGCAAAAATTGCTTAGCTTGGGTTGTTACGAGTTTCCGTAGAGAGAGTTGATTCTGAATGCAACACTAAGGAACTTGAAGGAAGACTTTGTAATCTGGTGTGTTTGAGTAACGCACATCTAGCATGACAACTTCATAATCCAAAGCCCAGAGGAAACATCTTAGATGGACATTTATTTAATAATTTCGTTATGCAAGATTCACAGTAGTTCTTCATTGCGATGTGATTTTTTTTTTATTTCATGCAATGCATTTGTAATGTAAACACAATATTGCACACAATATAACACAATATTGCGGTTAGACTACAAGACGTTATATAAATTCTAGAAAACCATCTGGAAAGCTTGACTGATTGCAATAGTTAAAACAAAGGATCACCAGTGACAAGGACCAGGAGAGGTGGAAGAAAAAACCCCAAACCAAAAATGTTACCTAACCCAACTGGGGGTTGGGGGGTCGCACCACCCTCACCCCTCGCCTTCCTGCGTCACCTTCCTCCATTGTGTCTATCAAACACTGGTCATTGAAAACTTTCCTCACTACTGAATGAATTTTCACACGTACCAGTTGACGCAGCAATTGCAGACCAGCCCCCCCTTACCCAGTTTCCTTAATGTGAACCCAGCAAGCTTTCATTTGATATCGTGATCCATTCTGCTGAAACACTACCAGTGCAGCGAGAATAGGTCGAATATTGTCTAACACAGCACAGACCTGTCAGGCTGTATCTATCCGCCCAACGTGAAGGTTATACACACCGCGGTCACAGGAGGATCTCATCATATTCTCTCCGACCCATCCTGCGCCATAAACTTTGCATGAGCGTCGGGCACTGTCTGAATTTTTATCATTTTCTTATTTCCTCCAACCGCTCGTTCTTCCAGGTCTTCGAGCGCCAACACAAACACAGTCTTGTCAGCCAGCCCAGGCCAGACTCAAGAGAAGTCCATTAAACAGGTGTTGGCAGAAAATCCCACACTTCCTGTTTTGGGCATGTTGTGGCCCAGCCTTGTGTAGTCCACAGTCTGAGTGAGAGCAAGCGAGCCTCACATATCCTTCGACCACATTTCTGATGTTGGATGCACCGTGGGAAGGTTTTGTTTTTTGTTTGTTCGTCTGAGCCACACAAAGAAAATGGTGGTTATGTTCGACAAACACACTGGTTAGGCCTCATTCAAGAAACCTTTTCTGGCAACAACAAAAGTCTTACTTACTGTTTGAAATTTGAAGAGTAAAGCATAAATCTAATCTCTGTCTTGAGTGTACAAGTATGAAAGCAAAGCAGATCAACAGGGTTACATATGTTATAAGAACAGGGTCTGTGAAGTCATGGTATATGGCAACTGGACCAAGCATCCAAAATCAGGTCCAGTGGATGATTCAACCCTTATTTGAAAATTTATTAGAATCATAATTTGTTTTTCTTTTGGCTAAGTCAAAGTAGTTCAATGTGCTGGACTAATTAACTATACATTTCAATAACAAGTTCAATGCTCTTGCTTTAATTCAATGTCTTGGACATGAATCCTCAGTTGGTGAGGATGTTGACTTTTTGCCGGGAACATGCAGCTTTAACCTCAGTCATCATCATACGTTGCCATCCAGTGCGTGTTTAACACCCCTGTTACAGAAGTTTGTTTCAAAACCAGTGAGCTGAGCCTGCAAAATCAATGATCTGTTAGAATTGAAAACCTTCTTTTTCTGCCTCTGTCTGAAATCAAGGACCCATAGTTTCAAAAATTACTAAGAAGTTCAACTAGTAAAGAACATAAAGATTGATGTGTAGGAGCAATAAGTAAGAATATTGCTATTTACCCGCCCAGTTCTCTGTTTTCTCTGCTGTTCATCATCATTATCTTAAGCATGATCACTATCTTTTTCACCATTATCTTATCAGTGCATCATTACTATGCGATATTTTGTGCTTAAAGTATGAATGGAAATGAGAGAGTATTGTTGGAGGGGAGAGGGGTGCAAACAGGAGGAAATGTTTACTGTTAGGGAGGAAAGTTTGCGAGAGCCAAGTTATGAAAAGTTGGTATGCAACATCAGGTGTTGCTCTGTGATGCTGTGTTGTGCGAGTGTGTGACTCGTCTATCTGGGCTCCATCAAGGCGTTCAGTGTTGCCTCACCGTTTACTCTGCCATAACAAGATAACAGGGGGCCTCCTTGACTCCAGCTTCCCACAGGGTTTTCTGTTGACTTTTTTTTTTCTCTTCCCCCCTCTCTCAAAGTTTGGAGCAAAACATTTCCTCCTTTGCCATAAAGTATGGAGAGAAAAGTTTGGAGAAGCTGAAGAACTATTTTATTTTTTTTCCATATTTAGATGTAAAACTATCTTAGACTGCGAAAGCGCCACTTGAAAAAATATTCTCTTTTTGCACGTATGAGAATGAAGTCGATATAGGAGAAGGGCTAATGTTTCATTTTGGAGGATACAAAAACATATTTCACTCTCATTCAGCTTTGGTTTCCAGATACTGACATGATGAATTCCCAGAAAATTAGTATTGAATATAAGTCAAGGGAGGAATGATCTCTCATAGCTCAGATTTAGCCTCCGAATATCTTAGAGGCTCTTGCTATTGACTACAAGTCACCCAGAAATATCACATTGTCTCATTGTTAAATGCTCACCGCACTCACCGGATTTGAAGACCCGTGCATAATATGAACCAAGCATAAGGGCATTCAGATTTCTATGACACACAGAATTTTTTCCTTTCTCTCATGTATTTTATTTGACGAAGGCATTTTTACCCCCTTTTCTCCTCTATTGCTCTGCGGGCTCTAAATCCCTCTAGTGGTAATGGGGGCTTTTGTTGCATTTCACAGTTCATCACTCATGGAAAATTATGGTCTGGACACCCCCCCCCCTACTCATCATCCCCCCTGTACTCCTTCCACCTCTGTGTGCGAGGCTCCGAGAATAGACGGCGATACAGTAGCAGGCTGCTGGAGAGATCCGTTGACTTTTAATTGCTCTTTGAACATCTGGGGTTGATTTCCCCTCAGAGCTCACTTGCTCGAACACTGATTTTCACAATAACCCCTTCCCTCTTTGGGACGCGGATAACAAATGGCGAGAGCTCTCTCACACACACGCACATGCACACACAGGCCAATACAGATGAGCTTACAGAGCATGGCGTACAGTGGCATTCATATTTAGAGGCACTCATGTTTTCATTTATTTGTGTTGGGGGGCTTTTAATGTTAATTGCAGCAGATAAGTGGGAGTGTTCTGAAAGGAGCAATCCCAGTGATCCCATCCCTCATTTTTATCCATGGTGGGAGGTCAGATGCTCCCACAGCCGTGGCAGACTCTCTCCCTCCTCTACTCAGCATTTCAAAGCAGCAGGGCCTCCCGTCCCTTATCAGCACAATAAATACTTTTATTTTTTTTTCTGTGTGTGACTATGCAGCGTGCAAGTGTGTGTGTGTGTGTGTGTGTGTGTGTGTTTCTATTTGTATCTACAGCCACACCACAGGCTTTCATGAATTCTGAACTGCAGCTCACACCTCACTGTTTTAGATGACTGTTCACATCTATTCTGGGATGTAACCTACTGTATGTGCCGTACTAATGTGGACTGCTGTGATGTGGAAAAAAAAACAAGGCTGTTCAGAATAACAACATGTGCCAGCGTGCGCCTTCAAATTCTGCTTGAATGGAGTTATTTTCACCTGTTTTTTGCTTTCTTGACACAGTCGGGTTCAGCCGAACTGCAACGCTATACCGTTTCGCAATGTTGTGATGGGTGTCTCAGGTGAGCGAAAATTTTTACTCAACGTGTCGTGCCAACGCTACAGATTCACATTCAAATGAGTCACATATAGGCCGCGCATCTTGGGATCAGCTCTGCATGACATATCCATGTCATCCTGACTGGAAGCGAAAAATGCAGTTGCAGCTTTTTTTGTGCTTCAGACGTATTGGAAGTCATCAGATGTGCATCAGAAGCAAGGGAAAGCATTAAGAAGGGTTGCGCCTTCTGCAGAATCAAGCCTTTGAAAATGCAGGCTAAGAGATTTAATGTGTAATTTCCTGACTTGCAAACAGAGATAGAGAAAACCTGCTGAGGAAACATCAAATAATTAAGGGTTGTAAAGACGTAGCATGACCTGATGCTAAACACTATTTGTTGCTGTTGGCTCAAAGCATTAATGAGCGCTTATTTAACTCGGATAAATAAAGGGAAATGTTCCAGGTGGATGTCTCTTTCAGAGAAGGTTCATGTTTTTCTTGCCTTGTTTGGTCTCGCTGTGTTCCCTCGGAGGAGCCATCCTCTCCTCTCAGACAGCTTTTTTAGGCCCATTCTGTCTTCCTTCCTTGTTTGAGAGGAAATGTGAGGCTTCACCCTGACAGCCTTCGAAAAAGACTCCTGGATTACCTTGACTGACAGCTCCCAAACCCTGAGATCTGTTGTGTCTGGCCCACACCGAACATAGGGCAAACTCTGAATCAATAGCAATGCTATCAGTGATGGAAATTGAATGCTGAATCTGAACACTGAGTACCCCCTCATGAGCTGCATAAGAGCATTTTTCCGCTGCTCGTCTTCGGTGTTTTTCTCCCCCGGCAGATACGAGTGCACCACGGGTTAGAGAAAGTGTAAAGTTTGTTGGGACGTGCACCTTTTTTTCGGAGCAACAGACCTGGAGGAGATGAGAGGCCACAGATGGAATTGTCTTTAAAGCACGCCGTCGGCAGTCTTTTAAAGTGATATTACGCTCAAGGAGAACATTTTCATTTTCCTGCGCGCTCAGCTTGATCTGACGGCGAGAAGTAATTTGACGTTTGGCGCCGTGCATCATTTCGGATGACTGCTCATTGATGGTTGCAAACAGGCTGGATTGCGGATAACAACAACGAGTAAAAAATAAGTGACATTTCTGCTGGAGACTCTCCCGTACAGTGGTGTACATTCCAAAAAATTACAGAAAGATTTTCAGCCATTTGAACTTTTTTTTTAGGGAGCACCGAAATGACTCCTCTGTGCACCGTCCTACACATGGCTGACTTTGCTTTGTAGGCTAACATCTGCCCAGCAGAGGGAACCGGAGCAGTCAGCGGACAAGACGACGGCCCCGGAAAATGTGCTTGCTTAATTAAAGAAAGGGAAGAACCAGTGCAGCTATTTACACCTAATTCTGACATAAATCTGCAGTTATTGCACTGGCGAGACTGTCCTCTCCCCAATTTAGGAAGTACCCGAGAGCTTTTCCTTAATAAGCAATCCTCTTGATTAAGCCAAGGCAGGAGTTACAGTCTCTATTCTACGAGAGAGAAAAGGACAAGAGAAGCTGAATTTAACTAGAGGGGGAGGTAGTTAGCAAAAAAGCCGTCATGGATATTGAGATGGTTAGCGTTTTATTAACCCGAGTCAGGACAGAGAGAGTAATTGGTAAATTGGGTGTGGAGTTGCAGTGTCTGCAGGACTTTGGCCTAAGGGTGCTGGGATATAGACACTTGGCATTTCAACCTCTCCATCTCCCGAGCCATCCACTCAGCCAATACTGTCTGCCTCAGTCCATTGGTCTTCTAATTAGCACGCTGTTTTATTTCCTGTGGCTGCTAAACTAGTTTCAGTCTTCTTCTTTTTTTTTCCCCCACATCTCCCACAAGGTGCCAGGCGCTTGTCAGAGAAGCGTCATGTGACAAGGGTGCAAACGGTAATCTGTCCATTATGCTCGCGAGGACAGCGAGCGATTGAGAGGCTTGGCATGGAAATGCGTTTTACATCCCCTCTGTCTGCACATCAGAGGCTCTAAATGAAATGATTTAGTGCAAGGTGCCAGGCATTAGCTGTTACTCTGAGACGTACATTGTTGTCACGTTGAAGGCTCTCTTTCAACGACGCTCAGACTATTCCCCCCACTGTAAACACTAGGGCGACATGCCAAGCTGCAGACACCGTGGCAGGGAGCGTTGGCGTTTGATATGAGCCTGCTACCCTGTCCTCGCCTGAATTCCCTTGGATCTCATCAAGGGCTTTCTTCTACTCGTGTTATTAGCTGGCTTGCTGTCTTGCCATCACCTTCACAGCTTTAGAGAGTATGAAAATCTTTATTGACAATTAGAGATCATTGATTCATCACATGTATATGAACACGCCTGATTTTTGTGTAGGATAGATTTATCTTTGACATCATTAGAATATGATGTCATTATCTCACCTGTGAGACCAGCTTGAATTTGTTCGTTCTCCTTATGTGACTCTATGATGATGTGTTTACCTCCATTGTTGTTGAATTATTTAATTCAATTAGATGAGAAAATTGATACCATACACATAATGGAATTTGGCTCTGTAATAAAGGTAACACACTCATCCCACCAGCACATCTAAAGCTCACTGATGAACACAGTCTATCTGTGTTTTAAAGATTTTTTTTTTAGTATTCCTTTTTAAAAAATGATATTGATGTAATTTTGTGGCTTTGCTGGCTGTGATGGAACAACATGGGAATTCTCTTGTCAGCACCACATAGAAATTAATACATGGCACGTAACATAGTTCTTTCGCCAGCAACACCTGTTCTGTGTTGTACAGCCACAAAATACAATTTCACAGCAGACATTTTTGACCTGTCGGAGCAGGAAAAGCGCAGGTGGAATTTATAACATTCGCGATGGCTGCATTCCATTTTAAGTGAGGCCGTTCCAGGTTGTACTGTAAATGTTCACTCACTGGGACGCTTAATGGAACGGAGCCATGGCGTTTGAGCCGCTGATCAGGCTGCACAAAGCAGTCCTGCTGAATCACACATGGCATCGCTGGTGTCACTGAATCCCACACTGCTTCTCACCGCACATACTGGCTTTAAAAAAAAACAAAAAAAACAAGTGCACGTTGGCTGTCAGTAATTCTGCACTCAATTTCAATTTTTTTCTTGACAACGACTAAGCAATTTGTTTAAGTCCCAGTTGAATAAAATACGTCCTGCTAATAATCCTAATTAGCTCCCCTAATGTAGCCTTACTCCCCCCTCCTCTTCTGAATACTCCCTCTGGTATGCAGGAGAGGTTGAAGCCCATTCAGCCCTGCCACTACTTCTCACTGATGGAGGGTGGAACCAAGTGAAGCTGCAGGTTTTTCATCAATGGAAGATCACCAAAGCATCCCATTAAACACTAGACATCATTTTACCAATCTGCTTGAACTTTTATACCTGGGATCATGTTTAACTAGTGTAGCCAAGAGTTGGACCAAACAGTTATAGAAATGTAATAATGTATTAATCACTGTGAATATTAAGGAGAGTAAACATTGCAGTTTTAAAATTATAAACTTTCTCAACAAAATATAATATCTTTATTTATAAAACAACCTCGAAGTGAGTTCAAGGGATAACAAGTTAATTTTGTCTTTCTACTATTTTGATCCAGATATATCTCAACATTTTTCAGAGGGATTGCAATGACATTTTGTAGACATTCATGGTTTCCAGATGATGAACCCTATGACGTTGTTGATCCCCAACTTTTCTTCTAGCACCACCAGCAATTTGACCCAATTATATGGGATGAGTTGCCCTTAAATTTTGTATAGACATTCATAATCCCCTGAGGATTAATTATTTTTGAAGACCATGCTAACCTGGTCAATGGTGAATGTCAACATATTGTTCAATCTGTCATTGTAAACATGTTAGCAAGGGTGATGTTATGGTTCAGGGACAGGGGCAATGAATTAGAAAATCTACATCTACAAGATCAATCTGCCAATGTAAACAATGTAAATGCTTTTTTAAAAATGTTATTTTATCTTTCTGGTTAGATATTTACTCACACAAAGTATCGAGGCTGTCAATTTCAACTAGTTGGGTAGAAACCTGCCACTGAGCTTCTCTGGATTAAATGCCCTTCTCCAGAGCACATCTACATTATAGGTATTGAGGGAGGAAACAGTTTTAGATGTTCATTTTAAATCCACCCTCATTTTACCAGCTCCTCTCATAATTTAAATCAGTCACAAGCCGTCCTCCTCTTCCATCTCAGCTGCCACCGCCACTAAAATTCTTGAATAATTTAAATTGCCTTTGTTCAACGTGATGCAGATTATCTGTGAGTTTGCAAAAATAAAACACGACCACATTCAGATCAGATGACAAAACCAAGAGGAAACAACCACATTTCCATCTTTTAGCCTGGTATTAATGATATCACGGAGCGAAACCTGGCTCGGGCCCCTGATTCATCGCTACTAACTCCTTTGAACCTGCGGAAGTGCTTTTGGGGAACAGATCACAAGAGCCAACGTGTGTCTATATGTGTGTTGGTGTGTGTGTGTGTGTGACTGTGTCTCGCTGTGTATCCGGGTGCCATGTGGCACCGAGCGACTCAGCTTTGCTCTGCCAAGAGATAAGAACACAGGGTAAGCCGCTCGCTGCGCCAGCCTACTGGATTTCACCTCTGAATCGTCTTTGTTGCAAGTTGTAGGGCTGCTCTATTTCTAAAGTGACAATTCTTGCCGAGCGCCATATTGACTTTATTTGCTGTGCATGCTCAGTGTGAGAACCTATTTGAAATAGATTATCAATGGCAAAGCGCTTGAGCGAGAAAGGAGCTAAATCCTGCAAGAGCTAGAAGCTGTAAGGTTGTTAAAGCATTGTTCATGGAGGACAGTTGCACATGGTGATTAGGAATATTAGCATGTAATAGGCTGGTGAAATTGATTTAATTAACTTCTTTAATCTTAAGCACTTTATGTTATTATAGCACCACACAGATTATGTGAGAGATGCTGCTTAATCTATTGTGTTACTGCAGATCAGTGCATGGTGAAATAAAAGAGAGGCTGGCTGCTCAAGTAAAGGTGTTAGACTGTTGTGCTGACTGGACGCATGTCTGAAGAAGATTCCTGCCAGTGAAATGTTGGCAGCAGTCAGCCAACAGGTCTGCAACAAGAGGGCAGTGCCTGCTGGGAAGTGTAGGCGGAGGCTGGCATATGGCTGACAGCGCTCGCAGGCTTTCTGCCTCGCTGGTGCTTACCCTTGTTAGGCTGCCTTTTTAGCTTGTTTCAAGAGTGCAGGACTGAGATGATTCAATCGCATGGTTGGAATTCAGTGTCTTATATTGTCGGACAAAAGGGGTCAGTGACCTCGTAGTGTCATGTTAGTGATTTCTCAGCCTCTGCAGCAATGAAACCACAGATTTATGTAAAGTGATTGTTGCTTTATTAAGACTGACTGATTTTTAAAAATAGAGGATTTCTTCTGTAATCCTCACTTTTGATGTCTGAGGTTGATTTTCTCACTAAAGAGTCTGAACAGTTTCTTCTTAATGTCTTGCAGCCATATTCCAGATAAGAGAAGATCTGAGTCCATGAATATGTTGATACTCACATGAGTCACCTTCAGTTATTACCATGCGCTTAAACCAATGAGCAGCTGCAAGGGCTTTGTGGGATCTTTTTGCCCCGAGTGTTGTTTTTCAGGTTCTCGGCTGCCCTACCTTGTTAGTAAAGGATGTTGAGGCTGTAAGAAGCCTGACAAATACCTGCAGACACTTGTTGAATAAAAGGTGCTGCCATTATCTTTGGTTAGTTTTTGTCTTTAGTAAACATGATATCACAGCTTTCAACACATGTAAAATTATATAAATATTGGTTTTGGTCCATAGCTGTCATACCCTGTGTTGTCTTGTATAACTAATAGGACAATCCAAATGTTCAGATAGACTTTGTGTTTCTTCCATGTACAACTGCTATCTGACCTATTCTCCAAATTGGGCTCTTACACCTTGGCCCAGCTCATTATCCGACTGCTTCAGCTTCCTCTTTCCAGTCCTATTAAAAACCTACTTTGGTCATAACATTTCAGATTCATTGCCTCCTCTTCTCCGTTTACAACAACTAATATAAAAAGTGTTCTGTTGTGGTGTGTTTTTAGGGAGCTTGAGCATCCAAGAGTCGAGAGCAGGCTGTGATGCTGCAAATTTCTGTTGAAAGCACAAAGGACTTTTTAGGAGATTGACATTATTCTCAATAATGATATGCATGTTACCCTTGCACTTTAATGCATCGAGCTTAAAGCATTTATCTAATCATAACAGGCTTGGTTGTTCCTGTCTGACTGCCACGGCTGGTCTGCGAAGACATTTTACAGTAGATGTGAAAATGAAAAACTTGCCCTGTTCTCAGCTGCTGTACACTGTACCGCTGTTTACCTTTGTTATGTAATTGCTCATGGCGAAGTTCTTTGTTTTTCATGGCCATTATAAGTTATACCTTATGAATATTCAGCACAGAAACTTTTACATAAAGGCCTGGTATAAATATGATATGTATGTGTTTGAGTGGCAGCCACTAAACATCTCCCCCCTCCTCCTCCCAAACCTTGTCTTTTCAAATCCCTTCTGGACACCGCCTGGCTGCCTCCAGCATAACAATTTAAATCCCACCTGGTAATACCTCTTGTCACACTGACAGCTGTCATCAAGTCGCCCGTGTTCGCTGTTTAGTTTGCTTTTCAAATTAGCAAGTGGATATTCTCACAATGGTCTTTGTTTTTCCTCCTCTGAAAAAAAGGAGAAATGCACCCTCAGGGAATGCAACCAGGCATAGAGCGAGTTTTGTTCGTGTAGCTGAGAATTGACAGGCAGTTTGATTCGTCATTTGCTGCAGCAAGAATTGAAGTGTTTGCCTGTTAGATGCTCATGGCGCTTAATCACATTTGTTGTATACTGTACAGGGTGCAAACTGCCTGCTGCCGTTTATGAATTTAAAGCTTTCAACGTGGTCCTGAAACACAACCCAGCGAGTTTTCGGCAAGATGGTTCAGAGAGCACAAAGTTTCGTTTCTGAATTGCTGCTTTGGAGACGTGAGCTATGTGCATCTGAAATCAGATTTCAATTTTGGCAAAACATTTTTCAAGGTCTGATACGTTTATTTAAGTCAACAAGACAGTTCAATTCAATTCAATTCAAAGCACTTTATTTATCCCTAAGGGGCAATTTAGGGCACGAAGAGCAGTGGAGCCAAACAAAGGCAACAAAAGTAAAGCAAGCAAAAACAAGACAACGGCAGCTTTAAAGAAGTGGCATAGTGAATATTATGACAAATTTAAAATGGTAAACAAATACTGAATACTAAGCAGAAGTAAGTAATACTGAATGATGCAGTAAGCTGCAAATGATATGTGCAATGGAACAGTGTAATTCAATAAATAAAACAGTAACCAAATACTGAATATTAAGCAACAGTAAACAACTACAGACTAGGCTGGCAAGGTGTGAAAGACATGTGCAGTTGTAGTTTTCATTCCCGTGCTTTAAAAGTATTTGGATCCAAGCTGAATTGTCAGATTAGTGTCTGTTCAACATCAAAATACTCACAGAGAAGGATCATACATCAGCTGTATGTAAAATTGCAAAACAATCATTACGTTGAATTACACCAGCATTATGGCATTGATTTAGGTTGTTGTCAGCCATAAAACAGTGCGCAAGTGGAGCCTGTGGAGTAATCAGCTAATGTCCTGAAAGCATCAAACAGTAATATTTAAATGGCTGACAGAGCTGGAGGCCGAGGCATGCCAACCCGTAATCGCTCTCCTCTCAGATTACCCCCGACCGGGGCGGCAGCATTTGAGTCATAACGGCGGCCGTGACCTGCGACTTCTCGCTTGCGTGCGTGGACGTGTGAGGGAAAAGGCTAACTGGATGTACAGCATGTCACCTTGTCCGGTGATGGTACAGTACACGGGCTGATGCTGAGCATTTTGGAAGTTAGGTTGGCCTGTGTGAAGCAAGCTGAGGTGAGGAGCAGACCAGCCTGAATTATTGAGATCCTGCCTGGCTGATCACACCCTTCCTCCTCCCCCAGAGAGATCCTGCTGTGAGGAGATTCAGGTTGAGGTAAACACACCAGGATTTCTCAGTAGCTCTCCTGTTCATCTCTCTCTTTCTCTGTGTCTCTTTTTTTGTTGCTGTTTAGAGTCTCCATCAAAAACTATGAAACCTTTTAATAGAGTTTTTGCTTTTATTCAAAAACACACACAGGCCTTTTTTAAACAGAATATTAGCAAGTAGCCGTGCTTCAACTCCACTTGTATCTCCTGGCTCAGATGTACAGAAACAGTATGCACAAAATCTGAAGCTTCCCTCTGTCTCTTCCTTGCTCTTTCCCACCTTTTATCTATCTTTTTTTCCCTCCACCTCTGAATTCCTCCTGAGCACAAACGCGCAACCTTTTGTTACCTGGCTGAACAACATGCCACCTCTCGCCGGAGAGCTAAGCTTTCGGAATCCAATCAGGTCGTCTGTTCGACCTGTTTCAGCACCACAAGCCAAATGAAAGAGAAAAGTGAGGAAGTAGTAAGTGCTGAAGAATGTCCTAATTATCTTTTGGAATTTGGAAGAGAGTCACACCTACCCCTGTCTAAGAGTTCCCACAGTAGGTGACCACATTAACTATATAAAGCCTTATGCTGATGATATTACACTCTACAAAAACATTCCTCTGCTCAGCATTGATTTTTTTTTCATCCTTTCAATAGGCTTATTGTAACTACCCTTTTGTGTTTCTGTCCCATACATAGTACAGGACATAGCTGTATGGACTTCAAGGCCTCAACACTAAATTGAAACTGGACTATACGCCACCTGTGCACAGTAGCCTTTATTCTTCTCACATGAAAGTACACTTTGTTACATGACTATATTTGAAGTCATCTACAAAGCTCAGGTCTGAGGTTGGCGCACAACCTACACCAACCCACAAGATTCACATCCTCTTTTCAAGAAAGCTTCAGAAGAAACCCCCATAAAAGAAACTTTACCAGATGCCTAAATCTGCAGAGAAAAACTCAGCTCAACAGTTTTTAGTTTGCAAACCTTCTGCCTCTCAAATGGTTTGTTTTTTGGTCACGGTGTTTGCTCTCATCTTAAAGGTTTCATCGTTAGAGGAAATAGTGGATAGAACACATGAACACTGCAAATAATTACACATTAAAAACAAGGAGTATTTGAAGACAATGTTGTTAACATTGACAGTAGTAGAACTGTACTGTGGCACTTTCAGTATGTCAGTCAAACCAACTGCGAGTCCAATCAACACTTACAATTTCCAATTATGTTAGATTTCCACACAGCACCACGACTTGTTTTCGGGGGTTTATTGATATTTAGGAGGTTTATTAATTCAGGTGGATTGGCTGTCATATTCCCATTAAGAAGCTAAAACTGGGAGGAGGTTTGGCAAGGCTGTTCTGTATGGCTGCCAACAGACTCTCTCCAAGGGTTTCAGTCTGGAACTGCAGGCAGACACGCACACACATTCCCGGGTGCAGAGCCAGTGAAACGAGACTGCCTCCACTATGTGTGTCTGCACGAGTGCTCCAGCATAATTTTGTGTGATTAGAGTAATATTACAACCTAACGTTTTTAGTGAATTGTCAATGAAAGTCCTTTTAGGTATCTTGTTTCAGTAATTGCTGAAAGACAAGATTGATTCAATAATCCATGTTTGCTCGTTTTAAGTACCTGGAAAGCTGGGAAATATTTGTTAACAAGCAGGAAGCGAGGGGAATATGTTGCCAAATCAAATGCAATGCTGTCTTACCTAAGAAGTCACAATGTCTTCACTCTCCCATTGTTGAAAGCCATCCCCAAAATGCCAATATATGCATATGGACAAAGTAACGAGCCATATTTGTTTCTGCCTTATTCCAAACCCTTGGACATTAATATGCTGTGTCCACTCTTCTCACTTTTCTGGGAAGGCTTTTCCACCATATTTTGGAATCTGACTGCAAGAATTTGTTCCCATTCAGTCACAAGGGCGGGAGTGAGGTCACTGCTAATGCTGGATGATAAAGGTGTGGTCACATTGCACATCCATCCTACCAGTATTCCCTCTGTCTCCCGTTTATATTTCTAGTGAAGCCAATCTCCAGTCGGCTCCAGAAGACCTGGAGGTCAGAGTTCATCTTTGTTCAACTTTGACCGAGCAGTTGTGCTCGGTAAGCCAAAAGAAATACTGCTTAGCAAGTTCTCTCATAGTAATTATGACAGAAGCAAAGGAGGAAGTCCGGTGACAAAATGTGCATGGGGAGGAGGTCTTGGTGGACGGAGGGATCAACAAAATATCATTAACACAGGAGACCACTGTTTCTTCCCTGTTTCAAACTGTCAGTCAATTGCCACTCTTTCTGTAAATGATGTGTGTGTGTGTGTGTGTGTGTGTGTGTGTAGGTGTGTGTGTGTGTGTGTGTGTGTGTTTGTGGTTTATCAGAATCCAAAGTATTTCCGCCTGGTGTTTTGGTGCATAACAAACATGACAGGTATAAAAATATGTTAAAAAAAGATAAAAAGGAAGAACTGCAAGTCAAAGAGCATAAACAGAAAATAGAAAATTAAATATATTAAATAGATATGTACAACATGACCATTAATTAATTAAAAGAGCTGTACAGCTTTGTGCTGGAATGTGCCAAAATTCACATTATGCAGTATAGAGTGTTTGTGCTAGATAGCAATCCAAGCAAGATGTAAGGCACAAAGAGAATGTGCATTAATATTACGCATTGAGTCAGATTAAATAGACCTGACGCTAATGTAATGTGTTGTATCTATGGGGCGAGTGAGAATCAGAGTCAGTGGGGGTCTCTGGCCTTATGAGACCAACTGTGGTCAGGGGGGAAATATTCCTGATGATGATGATGATGATGATGATGATGATGATGAGAGTCAAAGTTTGAATGAAGATCTATACAGCTCATGCACAAGATCAACTTGTTTGTTCATCAGTGCATCATTAATTCCTAAAACTCAAGTTAAAACATTGCCTGACCAAAACTTGAATCACAAGTGGTCTACATTGTCACACAGCAGAGTAGATTTCCACACACTCCCCCCCACACAGAGAGATTTTTCAGATCCAGGCAGTGGTCTGATAATGCCACAGAGATGAGATCTATAAGGAAGGCTGAATTACAGCCAGCCCTCATTTCTGCCGATACTGTTGAGTCAGAGGAAAGGTGGAAGCTTGATACTCCGCAGTGATGTGCATTAACTTTATTTTTTCCACCACCGCTTCACTGACACCTTATTTACGTTGAAATGAAACGCCAGTTTGAGTGGTATTGACATTGCCCATCCCCGTTGCATCATAAAAAGCCACTGTTATTTGCTTTCTGTTCCGATAATGTGTCTTGTTTGTAGATGGCGTTTTTAGTGTTTTGCTCCAAACAAACAAAAGGCCTGTTTAACCAAACTGTGTTTACCTGTTTATTACTGGAACCAACAATTTGGCACCCCGCCATCCGGGCGCTTTCGCCTTTCCCCTCCCCTTTCGTTGCCACTGCTTCCCCCCCGGCAGCGCGTTCTCCCTCGCCATTATCAAAAGTAGGCCAGCCGAACGGGGTAGGCACCGAGCAGTTTGCCGGTGTAGCTTAAATGAGAGATAAAGGCTGAAGTCAAACAGGCGGTGGCGAGGCAGAGCGCCGTCGCCGATTTCCCAAGTCGCATCCCGAGAGCTGTCGAGGCGCTCGCTTCTCCTTGCCATGTTTAGCGTGGTGACAGAGCATTTGTAACACCTCCGCCCATGGCTTCCACAACTCTGTCACGTCAGATGAAATCAACTTTCAGAGGGGGAGAAGTAAAGGAAGAGGTGGCGGAGGGGAGACAGGCACGTAGAGCTGTAAGAGAGAGATCTTTTTCGGCTTAGCGAGTACAGGGTTTTTTTTTTTTTTTTGAGATGTTGTTGGGGCTGGAAACGCAGGCGCTGCACCCTTGTTTCACCAGACATTGTTATTGTTGTCAGTCACAGGCAACAAAAAGTCGAGTCGGGTGGTGGAGAATAGCTGAAGTCAAGGGTGAGAATGAGCGGAAAAAGGAACCTGGAGTGGTGAGACAGTGATCCTGGATGGAGAGCCTGGGATTTCAACAACCTTGGTGTTTCTGTATAGCTGTCCTGAACGAAGACCAGCAGACCAGTATTCTTAATGTTGCATGGAGAAACAACTGGGAAAGACTATTTATCAAAACATGTATGAACTGCCTGAATGATTTCACTTTGCATGATGGTCAAATTAGGAATTAGTAAAACTGACTATTTTCATTAAAAACAATCGATAACACTTTATTTGACGCCTATCTCTATAACGCATTATAAATGTATTTATAATGCGTTATAATGACATTATAGCACTGTATAACTATAGTTATAAACACTCATAAATGATCATAATGCTTTATAGCAATAATCATAACACACTATAAAGCATTTTATCACCACTTATAAGGTCAGGTATTATAATACATTATAACTGTTGGCAAATCACTGACAATTCCCACATAGATAATGCATTATACATATATTTATGATATGCTTATAAACGTGTATAACTATCATTATAAACACTCATAAATCATCATAAGGCTTTATAACAATGAGCATAACACATTATAGAGCATTTTATAATGGCTTATAAGGTCAAGTATTATAATACTTAATGATTGCTGGTCCCTTGCTAACTGATTTTTGTTGCAAGGATCAAAGGGTATTATAATTATCATAGTTGTCATATATTAAAACTCTTTATAATGCATTATAATCACTGGTATAATGCATTATAATCACTGGTATAATGCATTATAATACAGACTTATAGAGATAGGTGTCAAATATAGTGTTACCAAACAATCCACGAATCAGAAATCTGCTTTTTGATTGCTGCACTATTCAAACAATTTCAACATGAGAAAATATGTCTTAGTTAAATCAATAAAAAAGAAAACAGGCACCAGTATGTAACAGCTCTATATCAGCGCTGTACGACTGAATGTCACAAACAGACCCTGTGAATCTTTTATATGAAGCCACAGCTGCTCACTGATGCATCACCGGAGAAACAATAGACAAAAGAAACAGAGGCATTAATGGCTTTTATTCACTCTGATAGAAATGATCACTTTGCTTTTAGAGATAAAAGTGGAAATAAGCATCTTTATCACAGACGGTTTATTTTTCATGCTCACATGGTTAAGCAGCACTGGGAGTTGTGCATCTGTAATTTAGCAACTGTTTTTTCCTGCGATTACACCTGTGCATCACCGGGGGTTTGATGGTACCCGGCGTCAGGGGTTGGTTGACATGCGCTCGCATTCTCGAAGAAATTGATAACTCTGATTTTTGCAAGTCGAAATAATTGCACGCGTGATTGATAAATGAGGCCCCAGGTGCCTCTGCCTAAGATACTGTACTCTGGCTTTCATTCAGCAGCATTACATTACACATTACACTAATTAATGACTCCCTCAATGGCTGAAGCTGCTAATCCATGGCTGAAATGCAAATGTGTACAGTGGCGACTGAAGCCGCATTGTACACACAGGAAACTCATACGCTCCTCTTAGAGCATTTATAATTAAAGTAAATCTCTGTGCCAACTCTTGAATTTAATGAGCAATCTTTCCTTTAAATTTGAAATGTAAGGTGAAATCTCACTGTGGTTGCACAAAAATAGTTCTGATTGCACACATCTCTGTAGGAGTTCATAAATAGTCGAGCACCAAAATAGGACAAGGGAACCTGCAGTCAGCACTGTTCTCTTTCATTTTACAAACCCAGGCTACAAAAACCTACTTCTAACACCTCTACAAATAAGGAGCAGTAGATCCGGGGGATATTACTTCATTCTTTGTCCCAGATCATACTGTACACTGGAAGACAATTTTGCAGTATGCATATTAAATGCTGGGGGGGGGGGGGGGGTCTAAGTGATGGTGATGGAACAATCCCAGGACAGCTATCTTTAAAAGGAGAGTACTCTTGAATGTGACTGTTCTTAATGTTTCTTTTGATTCTACTCTTTTTATCTGTGAAATAATAATAATAATAAAAAAAAGCCCCAATGATGTTTGTCACACCAATTTTCCAACTACAAAAACCACCCTTGAAGAAGCCACGCTGGTTTTGTTCTCGCATCTGTCAAGACATTAGACGCATCTGAGACTGTGAACGGGAACTCCAAAGCAGCGTGAGCATGATGTGTAAACACATAGGCTGTAATCTGAAAACTCACAGGCGTAAACTGTTCAACATTTAAACATTTAACAAGTGTCATAACTTTTCGGGCATATTTTCCAGATTTGTTGTGCAGTGCAGGATAAAGCTGACTGCTGCACGTGACTATTGAAAGTTAGGGACCATCCTGAAATTTAAGCAATAACAAGCAAACTTTTCTGAATAGTTCTCTCTCTCTCTCTCTCTCTCTCTCTCTCTCTCTCTCTCTCTCTTTCTCTCTCTCTGTCATACTCCTCAGACCAACTTTATTTTATGGACCTCCTTCCTGTTTATATGCAAACTGCTTTATTTATATATTCCAATAAGCTCTTGAAACTAGATTTAAATCTACATTTTATAACACAACCTTCTTTTAGAAAAACAAATATGTTCATTTCTGTTTCCATTATTCATTTTCACCTGGACCACTAGCAGTGACAAAGCTGTTATTTAGAGCCTATGCTTTGTTGTTGGATTCATTATGTTGCATTAGTTAAGTTAACCAATGTTATGCCATTGACTCAGCTCAACTTAAATAATAACATAATAGTTTATCAAAGAAAATGAGCTGTCATGTGTTCTTTGCTCACCTCTTGCATTAATCTGCTTATTTCACCAAAATAAGTATTTGTATCTGTATCAGGATGCAGGTGGTAGCGTGTGAAACCTGACATGTGAAAGTGGATGAAATACAGTCATCATGCATTTTTTTCTTCATCTTGTTCTCCTCCTCCTCCTCAGCAGACAGCATGACCATCAAACCCATCACGTCTCAAAAACAGCCAGCATGTGAGTGCTACCTGCACATGTAACTCACCCTTAGCTCCAGGCACACTATGAACATTTATGTGAAACCTTGCTTTATGGTGGTTTTACATGTTCACTTTGCTGTGAGTGTAAACACAGAGGTTCTCTTCTCTAAAAGACCAAGACCAGTTATCCCTTTTTTTCAGCTATTTTAAGCCTATCTGTTGACTCCTTAATGAGCACAGCCTGTGTGCAGCGATCACAAAATCAACCACTGCATCTAATCCCCCCTTTTAAAGTGGGTTGCAGCCTGAAACCGGTGTGCTTGTGCTGTGTTCGGCGCCAGAAAAGTACACGAGAAATTTAACAGGCCACCCCACCTCACACACACACACACACACATTGCTCTGTGTGGTCTCATTAGTTTGAATCTCTTGGTTTAATTAATCACTAACAGAGTGCTTAATTCATCTATAATTTCAGCGGAGTGGAGTTGATTAGTGTAGTATTTCCCTCTGGCCCTGTTAAAGTTTTTGATTTCCTTTTCTGTGTTTTTTTTTCTTCTTCCTCTTTTACCCCTCACACCCCCACCAACCCTCACTTTTCTCTCATCTTTCATAATGGCGGCTCATCAAGAGCTCAGAGACAATCATCGGGCAGAGCACCCTTGACTCCCTTTTGAGGATTGTGATTACGATGGCGGCGGATGCTTGAAGTTATTGTCGCGGAATCAAGTGGATCCACTTGCGTTTCATTGTCGCCGGCTGCTATTAGAGGCTTTCTTCAGTTTTTATTTTTCCGGACCGCCGCCTTTTTCCGACCAGCTTTCAAAGAATCGGCGTGTAGAGTATATCCTCTTGCTTTTGTTGCATTGTCGCCGGTGGTGTTGAAGAGTTCCTTTAACTCTTATTTAATGATGTATGATGAGGGAGAATTACATCTTTCAGGTTTTGATTTGTTATTCACAGGATTTCTAATGGCTGCCTTTGTATTGACCGAGTGTTTTCATTGCTAAAGATTTTTTTTTTTTTATCCATTGGCAAAAGTCTGAAGAGGTGACTGCAAAGGGGACATGATTATTTTCTGCTGATAATATGAAGTTATTACGCTTTTTCTAAATATGAAATTAGAGAAAAAGATGTCCAAAAAAATGGCCATGTTTAGGAGTTCCATTCATTTTTATAAATACAAGAAGCTGTCAAGGATCATAGGAATAATGCCAAGTCAGTGTGTGTGTGTGTGTCTGAGAGAGAGAAAGAGAGAGAGAGTATTTGTCCTTATTTTTCTTAAGGGTTCTGTGTGACTTGCCTTTAAAATGGATTTGTGTGTGTGTGTGTGTGTGTGTGTGTGTGTGTGTACGCCCACGTTGCCTGTCAGTGTGTTTGAGTGTCGTGATCCTCAGAGCTCGGAGAGAGGAAAAGGCCCGAGCTCTTTTTCCCAGGAGTCATCTGCCAATCATTTTCTCAGATTCAGTGGTAAGAAAAAATGGAGGGGAGGGAAGGAGACAGAGAAAGAAGAATAAAGAAGGGGGGAAAAAAGAAGAAAGTCTCCCTGTAGAATGACTAAATAGACCTTCAGTGATCTGACAGAGGGGCCTGGAGCTGAATCCCAACTACACTCTGCACAGTTAAACATCCACAGTGCGAAGGCCGAGCTTTACCACAATATTGATTTTAATCATCTCTTAAAAGCTCAGGCTCTTAAAAAATAAATAAAATAAGAGCCCCTAAAGACCGGAGAAAAGAAAATAGAAAATCTTGTGAATCCGGAAGATGACGACTTATTTGATTTTTTTTTCTTTTTGACATATCCAACACCCCCCCCCCCCCGCCTCATCCTGCAGACCCCTTTCAGATAATTAGAAGGTGCTAATTTTACCCCCCCTGCTCTGGACGCTGCTGACCGAGTCACAGAAGCGCTCATTAACAGAAATAGATCCTCCATGTACTCACGGCAGTCTGTAGAGCCACTAATGAGGGGTGAAGCTTGATGACGGCAGCTTGATTGAAAAGGCATCGCTGATATGACTGTAAGAGCTTTCAGAGCAAAGCCCGTTCGATGGACGCCGTGCCCGCTCCGCTCTATTCTCAATGGCGACACGCCAGACGAGAAGCCATTTCTCCTGATAGCATTTACTTTCATCGCTACTCATTTTACTGGGGGTTATGAGTAAAAAGTGTATGTTTCTTAATGCTGCCAAATCAGAACCTAAAAACTGTGGCGTCCGTCCAAAAAGCTCATACTGTATCTCTCTGCTGGCCTGAAGGTCGGAGCAGAATTTGGGAGTCAAATGTCTGTTAAAGAAAAAGCAGTCCTGATTTTTATTACAGTCACTAAACCGGGGCTGCCCAAAGTGGGGCCCATGGGCCACAGTTGGCCAACGAGAAGGTTCAATTAGGCTGACCAGATGTGTCTAACGAAAAAAAATTTTTAAAACTTAAATTTTTTGCCCATTAAATATGTAGTTATCATCTGATCACAGCAGACAGAGCAACACTTGGTGCAACAGGAAGTCAGTTAATTGAGAGAACCCAGGAATCCGAGTACCAATTTGCACCTTTACAATGGAATAAAATAGGCGTTTGCTTTCGGCTCCTGGTCCTCCATTAAGTTTCAGTCTTGGCCTTCCTAGGGAAAAAGTAGATACATGGTTCCCACAAGACACACAACACACAAGTGCATCCCAGTGTAATGTAACATTAAACAGGTGATCTAATTTAGATATGCAACTGACAAATGAACATAATTTATCAATATGCTAATACAGCACTAAGGATGTGAGCAGGCACAGGTGGATTGTTAACATCTACATGTGACTGATGGCTGTCTGTGTGATTCTTATCAGGTTACATGAGAATAATCAGAGAAAATATATCCTTTCACCACTAGGTGAGCAACAACAGATGCACTATGGTTTATCTATTTTTTTTATTGCTCCCATTACTATGAGACTCCTGTTCTTTTTATTATAGTTTCATTATGATTGTATTTCAGTTAGATATGTCAAATGTCCTAGTTGAACCCTGCTACATTTATAGCTACAACAAAGTAAATCCCCAATCACAATCAAGCAATTTACATATACAGTCACTACCTTATGATTATAACATATTGCACTTTTGTCTTTATGAATTATATGATACGCACCAAAGAAATTAACACTGAAATTGAAAAATGTCAATAAACTAGGTTGTAATTAATATCTAACAAAATCAAAAAATGGACGTACCAAGGCTTGGTTAGTCCCACGCTCTGCCACATCAGCAATCATTGACGTCAGCGGCCCTTATTATAACTCAAATATTCCTTTGTGTTTTACTTCTTTACCTTCCGACATCAGGGCGGCAAACGCTCCAGCTCTAATTTGTAAGGCAGCCTCATTGTTGCAGCGGGTCAGGGTTCGAATCCACGGGGAAGAAGCCAGGGAAGCTCCCTGCGCTGGGATTTGCCTCTTAGCTTGGTCAAGGTGACAGAGATCCATGTCTCTCTGGAGGGCTTCTATACGGGATCTGTAGCATTATTATACCATTAAAAAATACCAGAGGCCGGACAGATGGCGAGAGGGAAAGGAACGGCTGTGGGGGGATGGAGCAGCGGCGAGAGTGTGATGTAGCCCCTGCTTCATGGTGTCAACCCCTGAGGGATTTCTCAGCTGAAAGATAAGGGGGGTGATCATGGCCACGGGCTAGTCTTCTTTTCAGGTCTTATTGTAAGAGTGAAAAATTCCAAAGTCTTCGTGTTATCTGACAGGACAGTTTGATGGAGAGATGTAGCACTGCAGCAGCCAGCAGATCGATTATACCCCGGTGTATTGGCTCGCTGTAGAAATGTCATCTTAATAAAAGATGAATGACACGTTAAAATGAGAGTGATCCATTCCTGATCTGGTCTGAGCAGCAATGCAAGTCTAAAATACACCTGTATATATATTTTGCAACTACAAAGAATAACATCTTGGGGGTTTTCACCATATGACTAAAAAAATTATAACAAGTATAATGTATAAGCCAGATGACCAGTTCCAGACAGCACTCATACAGAAAAGTTTGAGTAAAAAAGTTTTCATTTAGTTACTTGTATTGTAAATTAATAATGCTCCATTTCACTTGTGTAGATTTGCATAAAGGATTAGGTTTTGATTTGAGATGGTACGCACTTGTCTCTTTCCATTTTAATCCACTTTAACCACCACTTCCTTAAATATTCATCATAGATTATTCATTATCGTTGCCATGGATCTTCTGTATTAAGACATTGTCTAAATCAGTGGGTCCCAGCCGGGGTACTGCCACCTAGGACACCTCCACAGTCGCCCAGAAATGGAAAGATCATAGCGTGGCTTGACTAATTTGAGAGAGTTCTTGGAAAATGTTTAAATCTCTCCACATATTGTATGAAAAGTAGTTTGCAAGATATCAGAGAAGCATGAGCAGTTAAAGGATAAATGGTTAAAATAGGTGCTTGAAAGTACTGGATATTTAATTGTTTGCAAAAATAGTAACAATGTCCACTTTTGTGCAATTAGTGGTGATAAATAACAACCAATGTAGAATGAATTCCAAAGCACATATTTGGACGATGACAGCGATATCAATGAAGGAACAGTGCTTTGGCTCATCTGACAGGACTGTTGCCAAATCAGACAAAAAAAGATGGTGAACTGTTGAACTAAATTGTCTGTGAAGGTTCTCGTTCATCCAGGTCATGGTGTTCAAGTACGAGCTGAATCAAAGCTTCTCGGATGAGAAGTGAAACATCTTCAAGAACCTACAACCAAGTCCAGTTGCCTTTGATTCAACTCATACTTGAACTGAACTAAATTGTAATCTATGGCTTCCTTGTTTGGCTTATTAGGTTCATAGCTTTTTGTCCTGATGCACAGCTTTTATGCCTGTCGCCAATCTACTAAAACAAATTGCTAAAATTTTTGACATTTTTTTTTTTTTTGCCTTTTCACTCCTTTTTCCTTTGGCTCATGAGGTCTTTCCATATATCACAACTTATTTTTGCTCAATGAAAACTAAGCTTACATAGAAGGAAGTAGATAAATGTTTAGGTATAAGACAACTGTTGCATTGTAATGTACACAGTATCATTAACCTGTAAAGTTAACTGCCTGTGCTACAGGTCTGCTTACAGCCGTGAAACAACCCTTGGCTGGAGCTCTTAATGGGTTCCTGGCTTGCTCTCACAAACACACCATCTCTTAAGCACAGCATATCGTCCTGTCCTCCAAACCATAGCGCAGTGGCACCCGGTGGGCTTCGCGCCGCCATATAAAAGATAATGGAATATAAAATTGTTTTTATATCCTCTGAATGTGCCGAGGCTGCGTGCTGGAGGCTTTCCTCACTTTTTGTTTTAAGGCTCATGAATCTTCTAAACGGGCACCGCCGATCACGACGAACGCAACACGAGAACATTCGCGCATCGTCTCACCTCGTAAAATCCCCTCGGTTGAGTGGACGGCCCGCTCTGTGGTGCTTAAGGCGGTCGAACGGTGCAGCTCGTTGCCTTAGATCGCTATTGGATTTCCCCCACTGGTGCCACAAAACAGCATAGTTCATGTGTTGGACCCTTTGAGCCGTCAGTCTACAGTCCACTTCAAGCTGATGGAAGCTCATTTTATATATATGTGTGTGTGTGTGTGTGTGTGTGTGTGTGTGTGTGTGTGTGTGTGTGTGTGCAAAAATGTCATACTGACACTTCACACTTCCTCGTTCATCTTTATCTCCATTTATTTAACATTGTTTTGGTTGAATTTGTCGTTTACTATGTTTTTATAATTGACTTCAAGAATTAATGATCAAAATGGTCGTCAGTTTTCCGATCGACTAATCAGTCAATTCAGAACTGATGTATTGATATATATTATTAAAAGATCAGGATCATGTGTCAGTTTCAGGACAATTTAAAATGAGTGTGCGAGTGTGTGTGTGTGTGTGTGTGTGTGTGTGTGTGTGTGTGTGTGTGTGTTCAAAGGCTCTTGACCAGAGTTTAATTTCCAACCCATTCCTTTAGCCCATTTATAATTATTAATTCATGTTCCTGTGCTTTGACTATTTTGACCTAAAGGTTACTCTAAAAATAAGTAGCCTTGTCAGAAACTTATTTTAAAATCTATGAAAATATATGCTAAAACCACCTGACCTAAGACACAGTTGGCAAAGCAGAAGCTGGCGTGTGTTGGTGTGTGTGTGTCTGCGTGTGCACGTGTGTGTGAGATTTCAGGTCCCTTGCCGGCTTGTTGACCGTGGTCCAGGCCGCCCGACCTCCGGCCGACCCTGAGCCATTTGAAAATATGATTGTAATCCTTGTGAGGATTTGGCCTGGGTGTCTATTACCACTGTAATCTGTCACACTGGCATCCAATATTCATTCCACGTCCAGGTTAAGCCCCTCTTTCTGTCTGCATCACCCATCACCATGGGAGAGAGAGGGAGAGAGGGAATCCAGCGAAGGTGTTGGCATGACAGGAGAGAGAAAGAGAGAGAGAGAGAGGTTTTGAAATTGAGAGAGCACTACTTCAATCAAGCCCCTGGGTCGGGGATGAAGAAATCTATCGTGGAACACAAGGTCTCATTAATGCAGCAGGGATAGCTTTAACCCCTCCAACCCCCCCACACCGCACAAACACACACCTTGCTGAGGAAAGGAGAAATGGATAGATGTAAGAAAAGAGATTATGCATTTCTGGGGAGAAAGTGGGAGAAATTCTGTTCAGTTGATGCAATGAAATGTTCACACACGTGGTGCAAAGTTGTAATAGAGGTATGTGTAAGAGAAATATTGTGAATTTCTGTTGAACTTTCGGGGGAATTGTGGGTGTCCAGGGTGGAATATGCATCTGGTCCAAAGCATGCTGGGATAGGATCCTCCATGACCTTGTATAGATCAGATGATGGATGGATGGATGGTAGTCTAATTATAGATCTTATACTAGTATTGTTATTTTTACAGATTTTTTTTTTTTTTTACTAAGTATAGTAGTATTTAAACGATGAAAAACGTTTTGTGCTCATACTTGCCTCCTGTTTTGTGTCATGAAACATCCATTTGTCAGTCGCCTTGAAATGAATACTGTAATGATTTATGGACATCTAAATGCTACACGTGGCCTTTAATCTTAATGTCTTAATAATCTCCATGGCAATAAAGATTACTCTCCTAATAGAAGTGACTCTTTAAAGACAGCAGTTGGAGATAAGATAAGCTTCATTGATCCCACTGTGGGAATTTTCACTTGTTTTTTTTTTGAAGATGCAAAGCGAAGGAGAGGAGTGGGAGTGTGACTTGGAAATGCTTTGGATTTATTTCTTCTAAAATTTTTGTTTCTTATCAAACCTGCAAAGGCTGGAGCGAGTGGTGAGGAAGTCATTTGTTTCTCTCATTTCAAGGCTCTGGTATCGATATGTGTTCAGTGATAAACTCATCCAATCAGTCTCCATCTGTCTCTCTCATGTGCTGCAATGACAGCAAAGACAGGATCGCATGTGTGTTGGTTGGATGGATGTTGGTCTGACTGCTGTACCGTTATGTGGCTCCAAATTGAATCTGAATAAACAAAACTTAATATCACCTGTAGAGCACAAATTAAGTAAATTAATTCATTCCACTTCTTGCAGCGTCTGAAATCAGAAACAACAATATTCATGGACCATCTTTTGTACATTTGGCTTTTGACAACAGACTAAGATCTAAGAAAAGCTCACATTTTAAAGGTTTAATCAGTTTGTACTTTTTCTGATTCTTGTTTTACATTTAACTTGTGGTCAAACTCTAAAATGGGCCAATGCTGATATTTGCTACTTTCTTTGTCTGAATCTTGGTGTCAGTGCTCTTTTATCCAAAATGTACATCAGGTCCTGCTCCAACATTTTCTGCAAGGTTAGAAGTGAGAAGAAGCAGCTGATAAATACAGTGGCTCAAACAAAACTTGTAAAAATGAAAGTAAATTACCATATAAAACAATAATAGACAGACAAAACTAAAACAAACCAAAACATATGACAGAAAAATTCTTCCCTATGAAGACATTTTTTAGAAACAGTTCAAAGATTCAGCAAATCTGATTGGAGGAGATGATGCCAGAGGGTTAAAACAGCAAAGGCACGATCACCATTTGTCTTAGCGGGGGGATGGATGAAAGGCCGAGATTTGAGGATCGGAGCGGTCGAGCAGCGGAATGAGAAACGAGATCAGAAAGAAAGGTAGAAAAAGGAAAACGTGGAGGATGGATTCAATTTGCTGTCTGGGTTACAAGTGCAAGACATCTGTCACACAAACAGACTCGTTTGATTGGTGGGAGCCCATCTATCTAGATGGCTTGTCGGCAGTTAGTAAATTTATATTCCCCCAAGTCCCATCCTCCATCAGCGGTTACGGTGTGGCCCGGGCCAAGGCTGTCAGACACCACGGCCATATCTTATTTTAAACTAGACACGGTCAAAACCTTGGTAACTGATCTGCTCTGCACTTCTTTTGCACATGTATATCTGTATCTACTTTTCATGGATCTCAACTTTGACCTCTGGTTTTTGATGTCAATACAATAACTGGTGAGGTAAGGTCCACAAATAATTTGTAAGTCATTTTAAAACCACTTTTTACATAAACATTCGTTGTTCTAGTTTGAAACCCAAAACACCTCTCGTCATCTGTGAAAGAAAGAAAAAGCTAAAGTTAAAAAATCATAAAAATGTGACAATTTGCTAAAAGTAAGAATTTCCGAGCCGATAAATTTCAGGTGATAATTGCCGAGATGATTCATCATTCTGTAGCAGCCACAGAGACATCTCAAAAATGAAATATGCAGCCAACACCAGCGCCTTGATTTGCGAATGATCGAGAGCCAAATTGCTTCTGACAAGTGACATGAAGTGTTGTCTTACCTCCGCGAGTGCAGCAGGCAAATTGTCCCATCTGTAACATGTCTAAAAGTCTTGGTTGGCGAAGCAGGGGGGAAAGCACTTCCCTGCGACGTAAACACTACAAATAACGCTGGTCTGCCGAGTGCAGCTGAATGGAATTAGTCTAATTCATTATCCTCCACATTGCTGCTTTGTTGATTTTTATTCCTCTAGTCAGTTGGTAAAATTAGCCCGAGCAGTTTGACAATAATGGGGACGACGCCAAATGAATTTAGAGCAGCTTCCTGATGATTTGTGCAATCCACCCACAGCCACACATACGCGTTGCCGTGCTTGAACGCCCACCTGCACCCTCACACTATCTCGCCGCATCACAATGCTAATAATCGGATTAAGCCGCTGTGTTTTGGGTGGGTCGACGCCATCTCTATTAGCGCCAATTTAGCGTGACTTATCCGCTCCAGCAACCTCGGCGCTGGCTGGCTCTGTAATCTGCGGTGGCTGTCCCCCATCCTGGCCACTTATCATCACACTGGGATTAATAGAAACATCTTTTGTAATTACAGAAATGCTGCAGTGCCGGCCGCTGTCAGTTATTTTAATGTGTGCCAGACCATTAATCGGCTAACAGAGCCCTCCGTGATGCCCTACAGTAAAACACAGAAACCTGCCATTGATTTTCATGAGGCCGTATACTCAGCATTTTATCTCCTTTCTCCTCTCCGGGATGACCGGCGAGGTTATTGATCTTCATAAAGGCGGCGTTTTGTCGTTGGGCGAGAAGCGGAGGAGACAGTAATGAAAGGTTTTTAACCTGTGTGTTCGGGGGGGAGCGCTGGACGGCTGGCCAAGGTTGCCCCGTGCTACACGCAGCAGATTTTCAGCCGCTCGGCCGCAGGGATCGATAGGGATACATCTTTGTCTGATTACAGAGGTGTGCTGGTGAGGATGGCAGTGTGTGTGTGCTTCTGTGGGTGTTACAGTAATAGAGCACTAGATCTGCCTGATTTAGATGTAAAGGGACAAAAAGCTTGACCTCAGACATGATACAATTGCTCACATACAGTACAGACACCTGAAGCAGTGTTGGCTTACTTTTACTCTCTGAGCCAAAGGTAGAGGCCAGAATAGAGCTTTTGGTGTTTGGCACTGTGTTGATGGTGGTATAAAAGCTTCTCCTATGTGTAAGCTGAGCTAGAAAGTAATTAAGTACATTTTCTTAAGTACTGTATTTAAGTAAAGTGTCTCAAGAAACACAAAATTTCTGAAGTATTTAAATTTTCTGCTGCTTTATAATCCAACTCCACTACATTTATCTGACAACTAAACATGATAAATTGTTTGAGAATAACCTCCGTTAGTGCATAAAGTAGAAAAAGAAGCTCCACCTTAACCTGCTACAACATTAAAATACTGCTTACATAAGTATAATCCAGCAGTATCTTATACAATAATATAACACTGACAGACATCATTCTGTTGCACTTTAATACTTTCTGATACTTTAAGTAATTCATGCTGATAATACATCTGTACTTTTACTTAAAGAGGAACTTAATGCCTTAATGTCTGAAGGCTGAAAAGCAGTGTTTTGCTGCCTTGTCTGGTCTAAAATTTCAAGTCTGTTGACCGCAAGTGATTTTAAACCTCAGCTGGGTGTAGTGAGAGGAGAGACAAAGATTTTTAAGTGAGTGTTAAGTAACTCTTTAAGTAAGATTTTGAATGGATGACTTTTGATTGCTATGGTAGTAGTTCATCCACCACTGTTTCAAAAGTAAGAACGAAGCGAAACTTACTGTAGAAAAACCTCCCGCTGAGAAGATAATTGCTCAGTGTAAAAATAGAATATTTATTTAACTTGATATGAAGTTTTCAGTTCGAGATTTAAAAAAAAACATATGAATGTCTCTCCCACCATTTAATAGGGTTTCAGTACTTCTTTTTCACACAGTACGAATACAGTATAATTAACAATAATTAGCAAGGCAAGAAAATTAGCACATTTTCTTCTCTCTTCTCCCAAATCACCTGTGCTCCTCTGTCACTACATAAGAGTTTAAGTTCTCCCTCAATGAATGCACATTTCCAACGACCCACAGCAACACAGTCAGCCACCCTGCATGCCAAGTGTGTTTTTTAGAGACTGTCCACACCCCCTAAGCAGGCATAACTGTCGCATATGAGTTATTACACATCTGTCTGTGGATGCACGGTGCACCAGATGCTACAGTTAATGGCACACCTAACCTCCCACCATGAAACGGTACACTAAAACCCAAGTGGAATTTTCCACTGCCAGTCTGCCTCCATCTCCTCCCAGCCGTCGCCGTCCAGTGCTGGGAGAAGCCTGTAGGGGACGGTCCAGACAGGATATTAATGGCACCCTCCGACAGTCAGAAGGCCTGACAGAGCCCTGTTTCATTGTCACCTTGCCTTGGAGGACGGGCAGGGGGGGGAAACTTGCAAAGCTTATTAGCCGAATGGAGCCGTTTCTCCCTCTAACTTACTCGATCTCTGCCTCAGCGCTTCATTAGACTGTCTTACATCAGAGGTCTGCTCCTCTCCCTGTTTCCTCACCACACCGCCACACTCACTTCCACACACACACACAGAGTGACATCTCCCACCTAATCAAGTAGTGGATTATCTTGTTCTGATAAATTGGAGCTTGTAGCACTTGAAAGGTCCTTTTGGAGGAGCGCCTCCTCCCCCTGACAGCTAGATGGAGCCCCCAGGGAGCAAGGGGAGAACATCGCCTGGTAATGATTTGTGGTAAATCGGACAAATGTTTTTGGAAAGGCCTCTTTCAAGCACGGGGTGCGATGAATTTAAAGCTTGCGACCGAACTCGGAAAACCACAAGTCAAATTTAGACACGGGGAATAAAAAGATACACATTTATCATCCTATTATGGATGAAGTTGGATTAATTGATCCAAAACATTTCGAAGTCAGGTGCACAGCCTGTTTTGAGAAGTGAATGTACTCAGTGTTAATGAATCAAGGCAGAAAAAATAGATGAGGTACAAGAGCAACCCAAGATACTAGAAGACCCAATGAGCTCACTTAAAAATTTAACTGTAAAGAGGCAATGTTTTAATTTTATCTAATCAGTTTACAAATGAATTGCAGTTTCTCTTGGACATTTCACACATAGGGGGCACTATTCATGTGATTCCAACAATGGAGAGCAGGAGAAAACAAACATCCTAATTTCAGGACCTGGAAGGATATGACATGATATATGTAGTGACTTGGTGTAATTGTGACAGGAGGGGCAAATGTGCTGCTATGACAACAGTCAACAGAGGTTTTGGCAGAGACTTCAAAGATAAATGTGCAACATAAAGCTGCATGGCTGCAAATGTTCATATGTGACTGCACAGCAGAGCTTCCACATGACACACTCACTGTGATTCAGCTTCACAAATCCCTGAATTACTCTCCTAATAACATGGTGTTGCATGAGAGATACGGCATGCTTACATTGAGTTCTCTTCGTAATCAACTGTGAAAATGACCTAATTTGTTCTTGTTCTCTGCAAGACTAAGAACTTTTCATCACTTTTCCCCCTTCTCTGTTTCTCTGCCCTCTCTCTATGTAGGAGAACCCCTACATGTGTAATAACGAATGTGACGCCAGCACAGAGGAACTCGCCCACCCTCCGGAGCTCATGTTCGACATCGAGGGCCGTAACCCCACAACCTTCTGGCAGTCCACGTCTTGGAAGAAGTACCCAAAGGCTCTCCTGGTCAACATCACGCTATCTTGGAACAAGACCATCGAGCTGACCGACGACATCGTCCTCACCTTTGAGTCAGGCCGGCCCGAACAGATGGTCCTGGAAAAGTCGCTGGATTATGGACGAACCTGGCAGCCCTACCAGTTCTATGCCACTGACTGCCTGGACGCCTTCACCATGGAGCCCAAGACAGTGCAGGACCTGACTCAGCACACCCTGCTGGACATCATCTGCACTGAGGACTACTCACGAGGTTACGTGTGGAAGTATGATAAAACGGTGCGCTTTGAGATCAAGGACCGCTTTGCGCTGTTCGCTGGGCCCCGGCTCCACAACATGGCTTCGCTTTATGGCCAGCTGGACACTACCAAGAACCTGAGGGACTTCTTTACCATCACAGACCTGAGAATCCGCCTGCTCCGGCCTGCTACAGGAGCTACGATGGTGGACGAGAACAACCTGTCCAGATACTTCTATGCCATCTCTGACATCAAAGTCCAGGGCAGGTAAGACCGGAATTCTTCTGTACCTTCATGTGGTGAACTCAAGACTGGATTACCAGCTTGGCAAAGTTGGCAAAAATTCGTGTGTCAGTTGATATTGGTACATCCATCAATTCCAAACTTGTGAGGAAGTTTGCACCAATCAACTAAAGGTGGAAGCAAGAATTTTTGCTGATACCTCGAAGGTCTTTCTGCGGTTTTATTGCAGCGACAGTAAAGCTACCCAGTAGAGAAGAAAAATGCGTTTACCGTTACCATTCTTTCCAATTAAGCAGCAGATCCATAATGATGTGGAGAGTTCACCGGCTGTCAGCATGTCTTAATTAAACAAGCTGCTTACGGCTTGCTGAAGCGCTTTATTTTGGACGCCAAATTCACTCAGCTGTCTATTAGCCCGTGGAAGACATTAGAGGTAGCATTTCAGCCGTCAGGTCACTGCACGCCGTAATGAGTGTTTGATTTACGGAATCCACAGAGGGTCATATAACATGAAAACAAGAAAGCATTATGCTGTTAGCGTAAAGGCCAACAAAAGCTTCCCCCGCTTCTTGATGTTACTACAAGAGTCACTGGGGCATAGACCTAAGTGGATCTGTTTTACACTGTGTGCTTTTTCAATTTAACAGATGTGAATGTGGTTGTAGGGGTGAAGGAATGAAGATTTAATTACTCTTGTTTTGCTTTTCACACATGAGAGGCTCGCAAGTGCACAAGTGCAGAGTGGCAGAACGTCACAACAATTCAAAGATATGGGCGGAAGAGTTGACGTCAGGCTGCCAGACTGAGGCTCACGACAGCACTTGTAGTGCTATAGTGTAGCTTAGCGTCCTGTTCAGTTGTGGCGAACATCAGTTCCTGGACCCGATGTGCTTGTGTGAAAAAATGCATCAAAGTTTTCTTAATGTGAAAGTCAGCATCAGACAATAGCTTAAAAAGTAAGACCTCAATTGTTCAGACACTATTACAATACCTGCATTAATATTGTCAAACGCCTTCAAGCAATTTAATGAATCTCTAATTTGTTGATTTCCTTAATACGCCTTTAAAATGGAGTACAGCCATACTACACGTCGCTCGAATGCACTGTAAATGGGCAGGTACCCTTGAGCGCAAGGGGCTATGATAATGAATGCCTCTTTCAGAAATTGAATTTTTGACTTTTCTCATGATTGAGAAGGTCGTTCAGCAAAAATAACTGGAGGGAATTTACTAACACAAAAGAGTTGGATGGGGCATCCATTCAACACCCGCTGAAATGAAGGGGGCTGTCATAAGCGCAGATTATTTATTCTATCTGACTAATCATGACCGAACTCATACATCCCTGTGGGGCTGTTGATTTGAGCAATGGCTGTGCGCCACCATCGGGCCGCGGTCGTTTACCAGCCCGCTGCTTTTAGAGTGACGCTCGCCTGAGAAATGTTCCCTACTGTTTACCAAAGGTAACACACAGTTCAGCCATAATGAGATACACTCAACACAGAGAGGCTTCACTCTCCTTTTCCCCCTCCCATGGCGAATCACTGCTCAGCCCCTTTCTCCATGCGTCGTATACGAGACATAAGCTCCTTAACCCCCGGAATACAGTTCTGTGAGACTCGGCGGGAGCGATTTTGCAGGGGCAGCGAGGTTGAATCTGGCATATTTCACTGTGCTGGACTCAGTTGCCATCCGCCTGGATCAGGAGAGAGAGAGAGAGAGAGAGAGAGGGTGTGGAGCGAAATACAGTAGGAGAGCTCGCAGATTTTCTGCCCTTGCCACAACAGTGTGAGAAACAAAGACAGGAACCTAAGCTCCTCGCCAAAGTAGGTCAACCTAGAAAAGACAGAAAAGCGAGCGAAGGAGCACAACTTTAAGAAGTAGACCTCTGTGCGTGTGAAACATGTAGCTCAAGTTGTCACAGGGAAGCCAGAGGTGTCATGCATGGCCATTCTATTATGGTTGATTACAAGGAAGGACCGCACCAAAGGCACCGGGGAGAAAAAATCGATGCAAAGAATTTCAAATCAAACCAAGCGTGGAGCTGTGAGATGGATGAGAACAATGAATACTGCCTGGTGACTTAAATGAATTTGACACCCTCACTGTTTTATTGTATCAGCAGTGCTAAATGGGTGTGTGGAGGGAGACAGTGGTGTTGAGTCCGGAGGATTTTCTAATTATCTACTGTATGACTTTGGTATAATTGCTCTGCCTTCCTTTTTTTTTTTTACATGCTTTACAGTAACTACAGCCAGCAATTTTGCCAACTGTCTCCCCCTCCTCGCTCTGCCACCCCCCTCCTCTTCCTCCCTCCTGCCTGTGATCAATACAGTGTAATTAAAGCTGGAGAAGATTCAGGCTACTAAAGGATCTCTTTCTGGCTCTCGTTCTCTCTTTCAAGCTCGGTCCCCCACTCCCTGTCTCACTCCATTTCTCCTGTGCAGAGTAGCCCACACATCCGTTAAAAACACTACCCACCACCGACCAAAGTAAACACCTCATATCAGGAACTGAAGGTGGGATTTTTTTTTTTGGTACTACTTTGATATCGTGCCATCGTCATGGTTTTTAATTGCCAAAATCTACAAGGACGATTCTTTTTTTAGGCCAGCGTTTTAAATAACCTCCCAATCTGGCAGCAGACTTGTGCTCTTAGTTCCAAACCCGTTTCCTGTTGTCGGTGCATAAAAAAAATAACGTAAGCTCCCTATTGTGAACCAAAATTTCCAGCTTGTTCTTTCCTCCTTCTTTGCGTATCAGCAAAGCAGAACATAGGGAACGGAAAGTTTGTTTCACCAATTTACCCTTGAACCTGTGGGAGTTGTGATTCAATTTCCAAAGCATATATGTGCCGCGGGGCATTATCAGGGAAGGTCAGAAACAACCTCAAGGGTTCACAGTCACTTTGACTGCGGGGTAGACAGGTAATTCACTTGAAGGGGCGAATTGGTTATTAGATGCAGCAGCCTTTTCCCGGACTAGATTCCCAGTCAGCCTCATGGAAAGAGTCTTGCTCAGTGACTGTGAATTCCCACAGTGACAACAAACCCCAACATCTCTGAGTATTCAGGATACACACTCGGGTCAAAGCTCACATATGGTACAGAAGAAGAATCATTTGGATGTTAATCAAAGGAAGGAGTGGGCGCAGCTACTTCATATTGAGTCTCCTGAAATTCTTTAGGCTGCCATCAAGCGAGACCACTAGCAAATTTTCTTCTTTAGCAACAGTCCACCACACAAACATTCCCCACCTCAGAATGACTTGACAACAAACACCATTGGCAGGAAATAGCTGATCTGCACTGTGCTGATATCTGTGAATATGTGGAGACCAATGTCACTGTGACATTGCTCTGTCTGATTCTAAAAGAAAACCTGAAGCCACAAACATTGCACACTGACCACACTCCTGTCAAAACAATCCTTCAGTAAAGATTCATTATGTCCTTTCTCTGTGAAGTGGCTGCACAGCACTTGAGCTTTTTTTTTCTCAAATTCAGCTTCTATAGTCAAGTAAATTATTCCTCAGTAACCTAATGTTTTTTGTAATGCCAACCACTGACATTTCAGAAAAGCATTTGAAGGGTTGAGGATAAGAATATTATTTGCATTCACAAGAAGCAGCTACTAAATTATGTCAATTTGTTCAATCTGAGTTCAGAATGTTCATTTAACATGTTAAATCATTTTGATGTTGCAACGATTTTGATTTCTGAAACAATTTGGTTTGAGATAAATTCAGGAAATGTAGTAAATTATGTGTGAATTTGATATTTCATTGACACTGTATGTTATAAAAGTCACATGAAATCCATCTGTAGCAATCATATTAATATGCCCACAGAATGTAAATATATCACCATGCCTTCATACTTGAGTCATCATTCCCACTCATTTACAAGATTTCTTTTGG
The DNA here is from genome assembly GCA_037975185.1 of Centropyge bicolor. NCBI lineage: Eukaryota > Metazoa > Chordata > Actinopteri > Pomacanthidae > Centropyge > Centropyge bicolor. Next base: position 614,111 of record JBBMOC010000014.1, read on the forward strand.
CAAAATGCATGTTTAAACATGCAATGTTTTAATTGTCATGTATAAGAGAACTGCCCCTCTGCAAGAGTGTGTCGAGTGTTATGTTGAATACACGACATTACTCATTAGGAATGAATTATCGTTATCAAAGATCCGGTGTGTAGGATTAAGGGGGATCTGTTGGCACAAATAGAATATGATACTCATAATTATGTTTTTATTAGTGAATAATCACCTGAAAATAAGAAGCGTTGTGTTGAGCCCATTGTATCTAGAGGGAGTGTGTCCTCCTCCACAAAGTTCATGTTGCACCGCCATGTTTCTACGGAAACCCACACCAGACAAAACAAAGACTTAGAGATGGCCTTCACATTTTTCATATTCCTCGCGGCCAGGGGAAGGTTAGGGGAGTGGTAGTCATTTGGTTGTGATCCAATTGATTGATGATGAGATTGTTACAACTTGTGTGTATGATAAAAACTAAATATAGTTACCAACAGCAGCCAGTTTCCTTAGCAGGTGGGTGAAGGACTATTTCTTGTTTGGAAGAAAGTAACGTCCGACAGATTCTGGAAGTTCCTCTGTAACACGTTATTACACTTTGGTTTTTGTGTAGAATTATTAAATGAGATATAACTTTTTTCCTACCTTTGTACATCCTGTTTCCAGTCTATATGCTAAACCAGATTTCAAAAACTTTAAGCATTCATACTTCTCTGTTATATTATTGGAGTCCACATTTCTCCAACCCACTAATAAATGTGAGGCATGCAGATGTACCGCACCAGATGTAAAAGCCGAGACAGTTCAGGGGGTCACACTATTGGTGCTTTATAATTGCTGTGGTGTTCAGTGCATGTGCGCTTTGGATACAGCTGTTTCAACTACAGATCAGCAATTTGGTGAGTGATGGCTCTATCGGATCTCCCGGGAGGAACAAACAAGAAGTCAATCTGCTTTTTTTTTTTTTTTTTTTTTTTCCTCCACAGTGCTTGGCTTGCTCTTAGGCCTGCCTGTAGTCGACAGATAATCTATTTGTGCTAATTTCATGTTTCTTCCTGCCCACTTCCCTCTTGAATAAGTCATTCCACTTGTCTACCCTCCTTAGTCTCTGACTGTCTGGCTCTTTCTCTCTGTGCCACCCTAAGCATTTATTTACCTTCCGTTGTGCTTTGCATTTTTTTTTTTTTATCCTTCTATTTTTTTGAAGCAGCAGTCTGCATCAGTCACTGTGTGAGACAATGTCACGTTTGTGGGACAGGTCAAGCGTTCGGTCCAGATGACTCGGACCATCTGTTCACATCCACGCCACATGTTAGTTTTATGGCTTTAATCGAATGACCCAGCGCCTTTTGTTAGGCCAGCAGAAATGAGTTAAGTGAGGTATTTCAAACGTCAGCGAGGCCGTGAGTCAAAGCGTCTAATGCACGTCTCTGTCATATTTACTATAGAGTGATGGGAATGGAAGCGGAGCATTCAGGGGTGACTCATCAAAGAGGAAATACAGGAAGCAGTGATGTGGTTGCCACTCAAAGGCCTGAGCTGTAAAGTGGTTGTAATCATACACCCAATTCATTCTGCTCCCATCTATCAGTCTGTCACTTTGCTGTCCACACAGTCATTGTTTCCACACTGTTCCAGCACAGGCAAAGATGATATTGCCATTATCAAGCCATTATCACCAAGACTACTGTTCTTACACTTTTGTGCCAGAAAGTAAAATCACTTGGTGAAGTAAAGCAATGCAGCTGATGCAGATGGAAGAAGTACTTGACTCTCAAATACCACAATGCAAATATTCTCCACTGCAAAGTGCTGCATTCAAAACTTAAGTTTGTCTGTGAGCTTATGGAAGAATTATCAGCAAAATGTATGCCAAGTAAAAATACTGGCTCGTCTGATGAATATATTATGTGTGATATTATTAGATTATTTATACTGAGGTATAAATGTAAAGTAGCATTTTACTCTTATGGGATGGAGAGTTGGGATGGAGCAGAAGTTCTTTAGATACAGTAAGGTTATTTAGTCCGGTGGTTCCCAACCTGGGTGTCATAAGATAAATATGTGGGGGGCTGAAATGATTAATGGGGATAGGAAAGAATGAAAAAATAGTTTTCCATGAAACAAATCTTAGAGAAAATATCAGAGTTTACCTCTTTTGGCCTCTATGAGTTATTTAAATAAAGCCATTTTGGAAGTTCGGTGGTTATCTTAAAAAAAAAAAAAAAAAAAAAAAAAAAAACTTTGACGATGCATTGCTTTTTATTGGGCTATTATGCGTTTCTAATTTTAAGAAATCTGTAAGGAGATTGGTTGCCATAGCTATCAGGTAATTGAAGTGAAGTTAAAAATAAAAGATTTCCCTCAGAAAAGTTGTAGCCGAAGCATCAAGAGCTTCAAATGGAAACACTCAAGTGAGGTAGAAGTGCATACGCTTCTGACACCTAAATTGCTTTTTATATCATTCCACTTTGACAACTGCTTCATACTGTACCTCAGTGATACAGTGTGTTTTTTATGAATGGCGTGATTAGATAACAAACACACATTCTAAAATTAAGTCGTTCCGAGGCCTGAGTCTACCCTCCGACCTACGCTTGCCTTCTCCCCTCTCTGCTCCTGTTTATCCTCCTTCTCACTTCAAAGTGCGCAGGGAAATGTGTCTTTTCTTTATTTCTGCCGTGTTTGGAGTCAGTCGGGTTTGAAGCTGTGAAGCTGCCTTCCTACACTCGCTGGGTCCGCCGGGAGAGGAAGCGTAGGATGCTTTATTAACTGGTGACCTCTAGTTTGCAAGTGAAATATCATCAGTCCTCTTCACTGAAGGTTAGCTCCCACAATTGTCCCCAATTGTCCCCAAATGAGCATAACACATTATATCAGCCTATACCTGAGCAGTTTCATCACTTTACTTGAAGCGCCCAATGACCATTTAGAGTAACTTATAATCACATTATAATGCATTATAATCACTGGTATAATGCATTATACTAGTGATTATAACGCATTATAAAGAGTTTTAATATATGACAATTATGATAATTATAATACCGTTTGATCCTTGCAACAAAAATCAGTTAGCAAGGGACCAGCAATCATGAAGTATTATAATACTTGACCTTATAAGCCATTATAAAATGCTCTATAATGTGTAATGCTCATTGCTATAAAGCCTTATGATGATTTATGAGTGTTTATAATGATAGTTATACACGTTTATAAGCATATCATAAATATATGTATGATGCATTATCTATGTGGGAATTGTCAGTGAGTTGCCAACAGTTATAATGTATTATAATACTTGACCTTATAAGTGATGATAAAATGCTTTATAGTGTGTAATGATTATCGCTATAAAGCATTATGATCATTTATGAGTATAACTATAGTTATACAGTGCTATCATGTCATTATAACGCATTATAAATACATTTATAATGCGTTATAGAGATAGGCGTCAAATAAAGTGTTACCTTTTTTTTTTTTTCAAGATCTGATTCAGCTGGATTTAAACAGATCTACAGTAGAACAAGTTGACTCCTGATGAGAACTGACAACCCTCGGTGCTCCACCTGGCAGCTAATAGAGGACTCACTATTTTCCAGAATAGACATTTGAGACCTTGATTGACGTCACTGTTCCACTTTTGACCCGTTATGAACCTTATTTTTTCCTCAGTGTGACACCTGACCTCACTTTATCTCCTTGCATCTTGTTGCTGACAGAACTCAATTAGCCCGTCAGTTGCTGCCTCACACTTACCAAACAGCCCCATCTGCCCCTCCCTTCCCTTCATCTCTTCCTTCCTCCTTCCATCAACACCTACATCACCTGTCGCTCCCGACTCCTGTCCAGGCCATTTCTCCACCTCCCTGCCTTTGATCCTCCTCCCTCGGTTTGTCTCTCGCTGACGCCCTCCCTGCTTGAGTCTGCCAAGTCGAGGAGCTCAAAAGAAATTTTTATCAGCCGTGGCAGAAACTTTTTTTTTTACTCACCCCCTTCGCATGCTCGAGATGTGCGTGCTTGATCGGGCTTTGAAAAGGAATGCACGAGTAAAGGTGTGAAGACAACACGGCACCTTAAAGTTTTTTGGGACCATCCTCCAGCTGCAGAGACGCCAACTTGGCAAACTTTGAAATAAAGCCTCACATTGTGTATTAGTTCCATTTGTCCTTGTAGTGTTTTAACCAGTCTCAACACAAAGCCACCTGCACTCCCCTGATTGTCCTCGTGCAGCTTTCGCTTCTCGCTTTTTAAATGATTGTTTACGCAGATAATGAGAGCAATAATGTAGAATTTGTTTCCAGAGGTTTGCTTGTGTCGAGCATTTACCAGCCACAATCATTTACTCAAACATGTACTCATCCAGAGCCAGCTGTGGTGGGTGTTTCTCCACGAGGTCATATTAATATAGAAGCTGCCCCCCCGTGCAATTAATTGGATATACCCAGCTGCAAAATCCTCCCCAAGCAATGCACATGTGAACCGTGAAGGTAAAAAAGAAAGAATATGAGGAGAGGGCGGATTTGAAAAATGCGATAGGCGGAGGCAGGAGACGAGGCGCGGGCGGCGGTAGAACGCAGTGCACCATATCTGGAGGCCGCAGCTGCCTGCGCACAGTCATTTGCATGTGGACGGTGTCAACACCAGACCATCATCGCCACATCTGCGTCCTTTATGGCTGCGGACTAAAAACACAGGGCGCATTCCTGGATGGTGGGGACGAAAATATTCCCGTGTTTTTCATGTCAATCAAGCCTCGGTTCAGATGCTTAATTAGGTCTCATTAAGGAGAGTGGTCACATTTTTAGTCATGCCAGCAGCGTGGCTCTGCGGATGGCGACGGCGACCTCTCGGCCCAACACTTTGGACATGAAATTTCAGATATCCACGAGGTCCGGAGGGTGAATATTAACAACTTTAGTGATCCTACGACTTCTCCAAAATTGTGGTTTTGAGCAATATCTCTCAAATATTTGTGTCACCATGGCAACACATTTGTTCCCCACAGGAAAAGAATTCTAATTTCTTAAAATTTTATCTAATGCCATCAGCAAGTAAAACTCATTTGTGCATGATTTTAGTAGTATAGAGTTCTCATAAACTAAAGTGTCCATTGTTAGCATTTGAAAAAAATGTAGCAAAATCTATTTGCATTATCTTTATAATTAGAATAATATAATCTGTGATAAGACTTTGAGTGACTTATATCATCATTTGGACACAGTTATAAAATTTCAAAAAACTACATTAAATGTATCACTGTATCTGCAAATTGCTATTTTCTTACAAAGATGTCCCTTGTGGTTTTGCTTTTTAGCCACTGAGCAGGTTTTAACTGAGACGTTTGTTCCTGCCAAAGCAGCTATATTTGAAATATGACACATATTGCATTCTCATCCTGTTCCTACACTCGGTACTTACATGCCTGTTTAAGATGTAATTTGAAAGTTGCGAACCGTTATCTAGTGCACTTTGTGTCGTAAGATACACAATAAAAATGGGGCTTAAGACGTGAATCTTATCTAACCTAAGGCGTAAACAGCACAGATAATGAAGTTAATCTTAAGAGAAAATAGGCATTTCATTTTCTCAGCCGAGATAGTGCCACGTCTCACAGAAATAACATATTATTGTTTTAAAATGAAAACTATCGCATCAATAACGTTCGGAGCCGGTGCAAAGTGGATGGAAAAGGGAAAGAAGAAAACATGTATCCAAGGCTCCCTGCTCAGAAAATGAAAAGTTCTTTGTGAAGCCAAAACAAGTTGTGCAGTCTTCTGAGTGTTGATGTGGTTATGAGAAAAAGATCTGAATTGACTTGTTGGTATTTTGAATGCGTCTTGTCACAACAAACAGAAACTCTATTCTCAGTGTTAGGGGGCATCTGTCTGAGCAGCATGTTGTATTTATCCCACGTGTCTTTAGAGGTGAATATGAGTGCGAGAGCTAAGGTGGACTTTTAAGTCCCAGACTATTTCCATGTATAAACGACCTTTTTTTTTTCCAAGCACGGATTCTTCTCGCCGCCTTTTAAAACCTCCTCTGTCTCTCCCCACGCTGCCGACCACTCTCACATACAAATGGCAGGATGAAAGAAGGATGGATTTTGACTGCTTAGTCTCTGTTTGCTGAATTGCCCCTTTTCCAAAGACAATCCAGCTTAAACCTATTGTACTGTACTTTCATAAGGCCCATGATATTTCATTTTTTTTATTATTCATAACACAAACAGCAGAGTGTTTGCTTTCAGTTGTTTCCTGTCTCAATGACGCTGTTGCAGCCGAAGCAGTATTTATAAAGCAGGCTTCCTGTCTTGGTGTAGTTTGTGTGAGGAAAGGTGAAAGTGACAACCTTTGCTTTGCTTTTAAAGCCCCTAATGATTCATCTGTTCATCATTCCCCCCCCCAGAAAAAAATCACCTTGTTCCTTAGGTTGCCGAAGATGTAACTCTTCCTCTATCTCTATCTCCCACCTTGATTTATTTATTCATTTATTTCAGATTTCATGTAACAGTAATGTTCGGTAAAGATACATACAGTTAAAATAAACATTCACTGTCAATTGTAAGTAATATAAAGAACTCATTAGTGTAATTTTTTATATTCATAAGGATAAATTTTCAATTAGAAAAGCACTGTGATTTTATCCACCATGATGAAAGTTGCATTAAATTATATGGGAAAGTGCAATTTCAGCTTAATTAAAGGTAATCTGTCGGGTGTTTCTTGTAAGGAAACGACAGTTATGTCTACAGTGTTTTTCACTGTGTGTATTATTAAGGTCTAACAAACAAACGCTGAACTCGTTTTCTTCCTCATAAAATTTGCATTGCCATTTTTTTTTCTTATTTTAAATCGTGCATTGTTTACATCCATGTTTGCTAACTTGCATTTGTTTCTCCTCATTGCCTTGGTAAACATATTGATATATTTCTTTTTATAATGTTAACACCACTCAGCAGGAATGTTGAGCAGAAATGTTTCTTGTATCAAACCAAATGCAGACCCGCTCGTGTAAACATTGCTCTAGAGCGCTCCTAGTGGTCAGAGACTCCACTGGGTAAAAATAAAAACCTGCGTCCAAATTCAGTTTCATATTCACCAGTGGTCCCTTCTCATACTAAAAGCAATTGATGTCGGTATTTCCCAGTTACAACGAACATAAAAAGCAAATCCTGGCAACAGTGTAAATGGTACAGAACAGCTCAGTTGTGAGATAAAAATCAAGTACAGCTGAAAGCTTTATGTACAAATAAAATCAAGTGATAAGCCGCCATGTCACTGACATTGAACCCGCGGAAGGTGTACAAGCCAATCCCTCGCTATTTATCACAGGCCAGAGGAATCGACCGAGTCCAGAGATATGAGGAGCAAAGCTACAAGTGACATGAAGATTTTATCAGCAGAGCAGAGGACAGGAGGCGCGTCGCCTCAACAAATCCCCCTCCCCGTTCTCAGGGATGAGGCAACATTCATTTCTCACTTCACAAGCCCGAAGTTTACACTTCAACTTGATGCACTGGTTTGCTCATTGAGTGCTGCAATGCTGATAATGCAGATCTTATATTTTGCGCATTGATTTCTCTCCCAATGGGTTTACCATTATTAGTAGCCAGCGCAGACAACAAATTGGATTTATGTCTTGGACTGGAAGACTGCACTGCTGATGTGCCCTGCATGACGAGACAACTCACGCCTCACTGGTGCATATGGGCTGTGGCGGCACCCTATACAGCATTTCCACATCTAAGGCTGGGTTTATGTGTGTGTGTGCATGTGTGTGTACACATGGGTTTGTGTGCATACCCTTCAGGCAATATCTATCCCATATTTTATTCCATAAATCCCAATCTAGTTCAGCTGGAATTCAATCTAAAAACCCCGCACACACACACACACACACACACACACACACATATACACACACACAGGTAACGCAGGCAGCATCTTTGATTCCCATCATGCTCCATACATTAATGCCCCCATACAAACCAAATGATTGATTACTAACAGTTTACCATGGAGTTACATTAAAACCATGACAATCTCAATGGGCACAATGAGACATTTTCCGATCTGATTTCTCATAAAGCCTCTTTATCTCCGAGTTAGGTCGCCAGTCTTCCTCTATTGTGCCAGAAAAAGGGGTCTCGGGTGCAGAAACCAGCCGTATCAGAAGGCATTTTTCTCGTCCTCACTGTCAACAGAACACATTCAACATTCATGCGCTGACCCATTTTATTAATGGAGAAGCCTTTTTCGCCGTGTCTTTCTCTCCCCCTCCCGTCTTTGTCGGCTACAGCCGCCCTCATAATGGCCGCTCCTGTCAGGGTTTCATGACTAATCTCCTCATTGACCTCTCCTTCACTTGCAGCCCCCTCCACCACGCTGGTGACTCGGTAACTGGTTGAGATTGGGGGAGATGTTGGCAACTCTTGCACAGTCGATGCCATCTGGAAAAACATGAAACTCTGCAATCAGAACAAGTTTAAACATGGTTCTGGATTTTACTGTAACTTATAATATTTTGATTTATAAAGGCATTATGTGTATATTTTTAAACCAATATATTAATTCAGATTTAACTGTATTTGTCACACATGAAGTCATATCACAGGAAGGAGTGGGAGTCTCTACAGTGCCAGGGTTTCAGAATTAAAACCACCAATATCACTGATCCCTGTCCCTTCCCTTTTTCATGTTGGAAAAACAGAGTTGCTTCTTGTGTTGCTTTAAAGATTCTATATATGATATTTTGAACACTAATATAGCAGGAACAAAGTCACACTCCCTCTGCGTGTTTTGTAATCTGAGCCTCTCTGTTCTGTGTTTTGGTAGCTGATCCAGCTTGTTAGTTAGGTGTTTCTTCGATCTACCGAGTGACACAAATGTACTGTTTTGGCTCACAAACATTGTTCTTTCGGCCACAGCAGGACTTTTTTTTTTAAAGCTTGTAAAACCCACTTTACGCTATCTGCCCAGCACCAAACAGCAAACAGACAGAGTAGATGGTGACCATAAAGGAGCATTTAGCAGTTAAAGAGCCACATATTTGCCATAGTAGTTCGAGGAGACAAAAAGACAGAGCTAGAAGTGTGAATACCTGACTTACATTCACCAGGTGACTTCAAATGAATGGCAGTGTTGCTCCAGAGCTGCTTTGTGTGTAGATAAGAAACAGTTTGCAAAGCAGTTTGTCACATCAACTAAAACATGATGATATCTTAATATTGTATTTACAGCTTGTTTCTGCTGCCACCATGTGGCCAAAAATCCCTCCATCAGTTTAACCGATTGTTTACCTAAGCCTAGTTTATTTGCCATATCCACAATCTTACACAATCTAACTCTAACCATATATTACAAAATCTACAAGGTAATATTGTAGAAAATGAGAATTTGTAATATTTGGCGTTTGATGTAAAAAAAAAAAAAAAAGGAATAAAGAAAGAACAATCCAGGGTTTAGCATTATTAAATAGTCCAATATCGACCTTCTTGTCAATAGGATTATCTGTTTTCTGCCATAAAGCCAAACAGTAGATTAAAAATACTGTAACACTAAAAACTAGTTCTTAGCCTGAGCACAATCTCAAACCAGTAAGATGTCTCTCAAAAGAATTATTGATGTGAAAAAATGTGAAAACGCTCCAAACTTTAGGCCTTGTCTCGACCTAAGTGAAAGAAAGTGGCGACGATCTGTGGAGTAGCACGCGCTCAGAAATACCAAAAAAAGAGTTGGCCATCCCCTCATCAGTCAGACGTCCCACTGAGCGAGGCGTATCAGCATGGGCGACATGAGAAGAGAGCCTCGTCAGTGAAGAAAACACCATATGGCAGCATTTCCCGCTCATAAGCTGAAGCAGCTACAGCATTTCTAACAGAGGGGGAAAGTGTTGACAGCGTCATCGTACTGTTTCTGTTTGTCTAATTCGCCTCATGTGCGCACACAAATACACACACACGCTGGCATCGCCGACGCGCTAACCTCCCCGAGCGAGATATTCGATTCTGATCTGAAGACGACAGGGAGTGATGAATAAAAACTTGCTTGATAATGGGATCATTGAGTCATGAAAAGCGATTCTGAGCGAGTTATCTTTTGCGGAGGACAATGAATGCGGGCGCTCATTATGTATGGCCATCCGACGGTGCTTTAGCCTTCAAGCAGAACAGGAGCGTACAATAGAGCCGCGACCGACAAAAGAGGAGAAGAATAACAATCAAACAAAGGGAGTAAAAAAAAAAAAAAAAAAAGTGCTGTATTGAATTGAACCTTTTGCTTCTTTAGCAAGGTAATGCAACTTACTGGAGCACGATGGCTCTGTGGTGATTTGGGGTGACGACGGAGAGGGTGGTGATTATGATGCTAGATGATGGTGATTAGAGGGTTCAATAGGTTTGACTTACTAAGCTGTGCACAAATTACCACAAGTCGACTGAATTGATGTCGATGCTAGTTTTGTAGCGAGTATTCAGACAAATTATGTGCAGTGTCACTGTCGAATCTCATACAGCACATGAATGTGTCATTTCCCCTGAATACAGCAGAGGAATGGCCGACCCCGCCACTGACGTTGCAAACTACTATAAACGGAGGTGACAAATGCGTGTACATAATAGCCATAGCAGAAAAATGCAAATGGCAGTCAGCATCAAAATCCTCATATGAAAGCCATTTTTTAAAGATTGTTTCTTTAAGGTGTTTATTGTGTGTAAAGAAATTGAGGGAAAGACTATTTCAGAATTGCAATCACAGATGTTTAGTGCAAGAAGGAGGGCTGTTTTGTGAATGACTTAGATATTGCTGTCAACACTCAGCAAAAAGGTCAGTTATTAAAAAAGAAAAATGAATGTGCACATGTGATTCCCTTCATCAAAGTGCTCTTTGTTTTCTGTCACTTTTTTAATTGCAATAAAACTGATACAGACACACTGATGACGAGCAGGAAATACCCTCTAACCCCCCTGTCTCTGATTTTGTCCCCTTGTTGTTCTCTCTGCCCGATAAAGCAGATGTAAGCCACAAATGTTGCACCTGCTTTTCCCCGATGTGAAATCACTAATACGTCTCCCCCCACTGCAGCCGTCAAATCAGCTTGTATAAAATTCTCGTCTCTCATATTTTGCAGTCATACTTGAAAACCCAATTATTAATTAATGCGAGCATACCATTTTTAGCTGCTGCTGTCCCGTCACTTTGCCAGCGAAAAAGTTTAGTTTGGCGTCATGCTGAATATATTATATATACTCATTAGAGCCCTGTTTGAGGGGCCCCTTGAAACGAGAGAGTGCATCCACCAATTAAAAAAAAAGAAAACAATAAAAAGTGCTGCATGATGTACTATTTAACTATAAAAGCACTGTCGGTCTGGTGGTTTGTGGCTGGTGATGCTGAACGCCTCATGCAAGGTGTTCTTACTATGCATCTTTGCAGCAATAGTCTGGCAGCTCTCTCTCTCTCTCTCTCTCTCTCTCTCTCTCTTCTTGCCTGGCTGCTCAATAAAAGAACTAAATTCTGCACCTGCTTTTCCCAGATGTTAAATCATAAATACACTTGCCCTGCTGCAGTGGTCAGTCTGCAACAATAAATCATTTTCAGTGACCATTTGTGTACATTTCCATTTTTCCCCCCCTTAACCCAAACATGCTATATTTAGCGGTTTCTGTCATTGTGCCTGCACAAAAGTTTGGAGTGGCCACATATTTTATATAATCACATTCTTTCTCGCTTATTAGAGCCTAGAAATGCCACAAATCCTGACCTGAAATGCATTTGTGAAGGACACAAATACAAAAGCTATGGCCCAGATGTAAATACACACAAATCCAGTTCATCTTTTTTCTAAATCTTTGTCTCTCTTCTCTCTCTCACACACACACACACTTGCATGCTCACCTTCAAGCACTTCTTTACGTCTCATGCCGTCCTCATTAATCACCAGGAGCCCGTGCAGCCTCTCATTTAATTTAGTGGAAACATTGCCCCCTCTGGTCTATCAGGGGCTCACGTTTTCAACACAACAGTGAGCACCGCTACCACCCGAGCTATTAATGACCCTCGCCCGGGGTTTAAGAGTTAACCCCTCTGCTAGCTGGGAAACTGCCAACGTTTTCTGTAATTACACCTGCTCTTTGGGTCCTACCCCGGTCTCAGATTCTGGCCCCCGGTGGTTGTAGCCTTGGGAGACGTCTGCTCCAGACATCGGGATTATGTAACAAGGAAGAGGGGTTGCCAAAGTTTAATGGCTGGTGACATTAGCGAGAAGCAAGATAACAGAAGACAATTAAGAAGTAATGGCTTTTATTATTTTCCATGTTTCCTGCTATTCAGTTAAGGTTGTGAAGTTATTTCACTGCTCTTCCCTGAGATTGCTTGTCAGTCAAATAGAGACACCAGCACGTGAATTAAAAATTGTTAAATAAATCAGCGAGTCCAAAATACTTACTGGTGCAAAAAATATTAGATTATTAATGGGAGAACACTGCACATGCACTCCCTTTCTTTCTATGCACACACTCACACACTCCTTCACACACACGCTCACACAGAGGTCAAATGCAGTCTGCCGACTCGCTCCCGACCCAAACCGATCAATGCTGCAGGATCTTCGGGGAGCAGCTTCCTTTAAGGCCTCCAATCAGCGATGTCGCTTATGAAATGACAAGATCGCTTAATATCACCCCCTCCACCTGGCCCTCGCCTTCAATCTGTGCGGCACCGTCCTCCCCCGCCACGGAGCTCTCTCGCTGCTCCGCGGTGCACTTTCCGTCGCCGGGTCCGCGGCCAATAGTCTTTAGCTGAGAGCAGTATCAGTGAGGCCCAGCATGTCGATTCTATTGAGCTGGCTTGGCATGTCACAGGCAGTAAAGACCTCTTGATTGACTCCTGCTTGGATAGCATGTCCAACTCCATACATTAGTAATGCTGAGGATTCGATAGATGGATGGCCCGGGCCGATTGATGCAGGCAGAAGGCACATTTACCTCGATACCTCAATTTGACTCGCAGTGCAATGACACATCACGAATTATTACTCTGTTGTTATGTTGGCATTGGGTGTGTGGTCACACAGTAGAGGGGCTAAGATAGATAACTGTTGTCTTGCCGTTTTAGTTTTGCACGATCTTGTTATTTCTTAATGAATTATTTTGAGAGCAACACAACAGAAGAGAGAAACGCTCATCAGCTCACCGAAATAATCATTAAAATAATTTAAAGTGCTGCAATTTTTAAACTGACTGCCATAGTTCAGCAGCTGGGTCACTACTGCGTGTGCCAGTCCAAGGCTTAATTGGCTACTTAAGCGAATCACTTTTCCAATATTTACTCTTATAAATATGAGCACAGCCAGGCAATGCAATCATGTGTTGATGACTGTAGCTTCCGTCGAGACTTAACTCCCCTGCATGAAGTAATTTGTTCGCCTATGTTGCGTCTTTGCAAACTGCGATGAAAAGTGTTGTTTGCCAACGCTTCTGGCCTCGAACCAGCTCCTGCATTCTTTCTCTCCTGTGGGTCTCGTTAACAAAAGAAATACAAATACCACATCTGTGCAGCCTCTCTACACTTAGTGAGCTTTCTTGTTTTGTTTTTGACTTCACATAAGTTTTCTTGTCGTCAGTTCCAGCTGTGATGAGCAGCCTTACCAGACCAAAATGTGGAAGTTACAAAGTGCTAAAGATGTTCTCATATGATTGCTAAATATTCAAGAGGGTCTCCATGTCTGCCAGCCAGCTTATTCAACTGTGGAACAGCTGTTTATTATGTACTGAGGACTTTAAATTGAACTTTAACTGTGTGTTCACAAAGTACATTTGACCTCTTGTGTCTACAGCCAAAGAATTAACTGTATGTGTCACTTGTCTTTCGATTTAAGTTCTGCAGTAATATCTGTCATCTTAGATGGCTTGAACTTTATATGAACTGCTGAATAGGCCTATAATGTTTCTTGATGCTGTGTGAAAAAAAAATAAAAATAAAAAATTGGACCAGAAATTGGCATTTAAAGCTCTGATGTACAACACGGGTCAAAAATGACCTGAGCAAGTGGTTTGGTTTTATATCTTTGAATATTCAAGATTGTATTATTTCATATTTCATATTTTGTATCACTACCCTTAAAAGGCACAACATTGGTCAAAAATGAGCCATATGTATTCTCAATGGAAATTGTTTACATATATGCAATAAGGAACATATTTTTATTTTGGTTCACACCCTCAAGGTCACTATTTCACCTTCCCACAAGATACTGCCAGCCTAAATAAAGGGCAGCCGATGTTACTTGGCACCAGAAAAGTTTAAAAGGGGTGTTAAAGAAGCAGGTCGATAGGCAGGTGTAAGTGCAACCAGGAAATTCAACAAGGCTAAATTAAGCAGAGGCAAAAAGACCAAAAAAACCACCCATTGAAACCTGCAGCCTGACATCAAGCTGTCACCTCCTTCCTACCCCTTAGTCCAGTGATTGACATTTTACCATCTCAGCCACACCTAACTGGACACTACCACCAGGTCTGCCCTATGTTCCCTCAAAGAAATGTTTAAATTTGGAAGATTTGTAGCCCATCTGGTGCTGTAATTCCCTCAAAGCAATGTTCAAAAATGTACAAGTCTTCATCATCCAAAATTTGATTAAATAACATATTTAATAATGATCTACATGGTTATACTTAATTATATGATGTAGAACTACAATATGCCAAATCCCCTTATACCAATGAAATAGTGTTCTACTTTTTCAATGGGCTAGGGCTCCTTAAATCATGTTCCCCCATACTACCTGCCCAGGTAAGTATACTGTGAGCTGAATGGAGAGCAGGCATCAACATAATAGAACAATCTTACCTATCTCCCTACACCTCAAGCCAGGCCAGCTCCTCCCTGCTAAGAGGACATAATGAGTCAAACCTGTTTCCACTCTCCCTGATTGAGCACCTGATCTATGACAACATCACCAGGCAGAACAACAACCAAAGATATCACACACAGTCGGGTGAACTCAACAAATCATAATCCTAAGAAACAAAAGGAAAGAAACAACTTTTCACGCTGCCTCATCACAACTCTCCTGACACATGTAAGTGTTATTCTACCTTTCACCTCAGACCATGATGTTTATTCTCTTTAAAGAAAACTGTTGACTTCCATCCTAGTGGGTCATTTTTGACTCATGTTGGCAAGTTCCAGTTAGACATGTACATAGCAATACAGAGAAATTAATATAATGACTTATAATAATAAAATCGTGAATCTTTATTTTCTTAAAATCATATTGTTGAAAAGATATTACAGAGAAACATTCAACCATGAATCAAATGGTACTGAAAGTGAATCATTTTTGACCCACGCTGTGTGCGAAAAGGTTCAGAATATGTTGCGCTACAGAGGGTTATGAGAGGACTAATACAGAGAATCTGCCGCGATTTTCCCACAGCCTCCACTTTTCTTTAACTGCCCACTTTCTAGTGAGAGCAGAAGGAGGGATGGCGAAGAAGGATATAATTAGGGGGAGGTTGGGGGCTGAGGTTCATCCCAGGAGAGCTGCTGCTGAGATCTCACTCCTTCCACTTCCCACAATGCACTGCAGGCCAGGGAGGGGAAGAGGGAGAGGAGGCAATTAGCAGGTATAACACGTTAGAAGGCTGATCTGTTTTAAGGCAATACAGACGGCAGCTGCAAGCTACATGTCAATGGGGAAGAGCCCGGTGGTGTACAACTGTATATTGCTGTGGAGGTGTGTGTGTGTGTGTGTGTGTGTGTGTGTGCAGGGAGATCAGGTGGGACAAATATATTGTACAGTAAATTTCATCCTGTGCATGTGTTGTGCAATTATCCATTCCACCGACAACAAATCACCTGCACACACACACACACACACACACACACACACACACATACACACACATACACACCTACCTCAAGGCCTTTTTACCAGCCACTCCTGGGTTTCTATTTCATTTTCATCACACATAATTAAGCCAGAGTGTTCTCCGAACCGCCCGCCACTCGCCACTTCCCCCCACCCCGCTGCCCGTCCCTCGCAACCCCCGGTGTGCTGTCGCTCATTTACAGCAGACACAGAATGCAGACACAAGCTGGGGGAAAAAAAAAAAAGGCATTTATTAACCACGTTTGACCCAATTGGCTTGCATATGAAAACACCTGGGCGTTAGATTGAAATTTAATTGCTTCACTTAGTTAACCCACTTAAGGACCATGTTGAGTTTAGCCTGCTCAATTTGTTGGGATCAGCAGCTTTGTGCGTCAGGGATGTTGTAGGCTTGGATTATGGATAATTACTATTAATTACTGGCTGATACGTTCGGCTTTGAAGCCTGCAATGAGCAAAACGGAGCAATGTCGGGGAACGAACTTGGCTGAATGGAATTATGTAGATAATGGCTGAAGCGACAGAAAGGAAAAGGGCGTTTTTGTGTGAGAATAGGGGCGTGGGGTTGCTTTGTTTTTTGTTTTGTTGTCGCCGGCGTCATCAGTGGGAAAGCGCAATATGTCGTCTGCACCCACGGTGTCAATCAGAATCCCATTACTGCAGAGGTCACAGACGCACTGCTCCAGGTAAGCTAAGTCTCGACGGGCCGCTCCGCTCGCATTTCCACCAGGATAAAGAGAAATAATAAATTTGCACCCCCAACAATATCTTCTGTCCCCCACATTTCAAGGAGAACTTTAAACTCTTGTCAGATATAAGAATATGTTTGCTGCTTCTCTCAGACAAAATGGAATCAAAACTTCAGTCAGTGGAGGTTTTTTCCTTTTTCCTTTTTTTTTTTTTTTTAATGCCAGTCTAGCAATTTGAGCTCATAGCCTCATGGGTAATTTTATGAATACATATCAGGACCTTTAGCTCACAGGCGGTGGCTGGCACACTCAATAATGCCTCAAGCAATATCACTTTGAGAGAACCACACACCAAAACAAAGATGCCTTAGCTCCATGAATATTTATTAATGGGAGATGCTGGAGCGGAGTTAAAAAAAAAAAAAAAATGACAGACTGATAGGTGGATGGAGAAGAGAGATATGAAGAATGGATGGTGAAGAATGATACAAAGACCGGTGGAGAGTTAGGAGGCGACAACATGTACAGCTTTCAAAGTGAATCAGGTCCAATAGGAATGAAGACGCAGCTCGCATGGGGGGGAACCCTGGAGGAAATTTGCCATTAAAATGCTGTTAAATACACGTTTACTTGGCTCCCTCTCTGAAGCCGTCATTGCCGGTGCAGCGGCGACGGAGCCTCCCCTGGTAGCCACAGCGAGGAGCCGCCGCAGATTGGCAGCGAGGCAGCACTGGTGGGTACGAGACCCTGAGGGCTGGCGGTCTCCATCATTATGCCGACGGCGCTATCATTTCTGGATGCTGATTAAAATGTTGGCGAGGTTAAAAGAAGCTGAAGGTTAAACCACAAAGGGCTCCATGTGAAGTCGTTTCACACCGCATCCCCTACCCACTCGTCTTACACACACACACACACACACACACACACACACACACACACACACATACACATACACATAAACACACACACATATATATATACAGACTAACGAGGCAGACTGTTATAACAGAGGAGGAAAGCGAGAGCATTGAACGGGCATGTGTAGGACTTGATTCTGATCTTGGCTTGATTTTAGCCGCTAATGGACGGTGACTGAGCTCGAAGCACTTTTTCTCAATCAATCCCGCTACGTCTCAGTGTCGAGTGGATATTACTATGATGGCTGCTGAAGATTTAATCCAGTTTTACGAGAATGTCACAGTCAAACTCCTCGAAGTGGACTTCAGAGGCTCCTGAGTGGAAAGAATTTCTGCTCTTATTTCTTTAACAATACTACTATAACAATACTACTACTACTTTTTTTTTTTTCTTTAATGTGAGGCTCAGTGTCTAGATTGGACGTTAGAAATCTGTTATGGAAATGCGTCGGACCAATTGCTACTTAAAGTGAATTGATGTTCATTTCCATCAGATCTCTTTAGAATCCCGTATTGCATCCATTTAGGGTCGGCTTTCAACATTTGTGACAAAAGTTTAAATAAATTTCAGATTATAATATAATGTTATCAGCTTAGAAGACAGAAACAGAACAGTTTTTGGTGTCAGCCTCATAACTTTTTGCATCTTGTAGCTATCGCCTGAAAATGACATTAGGAACATACAATGATGAAATGAAGTGCTTAAAGATGAGCACCTCATATCTGACTTGATGAAATAACAGGTGTAGGCCACACACCTTATATTTCATGAGCTACTTACTCCAAATGCCACATGTCCCATATCAGAACTAATACATTGAAAAGCTTAAAAAAGTGATATGATGTGATAGGCAGGAAATATTTATCTAGGAGTTGATGTACATCTGTTGGTGCTGCTAAATTGCGAGAACGCAGTGCACTCGTGATGTTAAAGAGTGATGTCTCTTACCATATGACTTTGGCTGGTTATTCACAGAGTCCATGTTAACCCAAAGTGAAAGAGGTAAAAAAAAATGAAGGAAGCAGCTAATTTCATGAAGCTTGTTTTTTAATACTAAAGGTAATTTTAAACCTGTTTCACAGCTCTAATGCTTTCCTGTATTACATTTAACCTGTTCTGACCATATTTCTTGACCAAATTAATATAAAACAAAAAATACAGATATAATTAACAAAAGTAGAGAAAATATAAAATATGTAAGAGACTATAAAATATAATAAAATGATATAAGACAAATCAGAAATGTGTTCTATGTGGTCCAATTGGTCTGTGGTGCACCCCCCATAACTGGGTATTATTGATGATGTCTTGATGTATTATTGTTGATGTGTTATTAATTGAAAAAATACTACAATGCTTTACTTTACTTTTACTTTAACAGCAAATGAAGAAATTGCAGTATAATTCGTTGAATTACTTTGCTTAGGTCACATTCTATTTAAAACATGAAGAAATAGAAAAAGAGATTAAGACACCTCATAAGAAGTGTAAATGTTGTTTGTTGTGGCCTTTGAATTGAGCAAGTAGAGACAAAAGTTTCCATATGAGATGTGATAGCCTCTGAGTTCATCTAGGGATTTTATCAACTTGGAACAGGATTTAAAAGCACTATCTGATCACCACCCTTGAATTTGGGGCAAACAGCAGATATGCTGAGTACCTGGGTCAAGGAGTGGTGAGTGATTTAAGACTGTGCTTTTCCTCCAAATTATTCTATTTATTCGAGGGTCAGGCTAAGCCGCGGCGAGGCAGAATGGACAGGGTGAAGGAGGCCAGCTGTCACCGAGGTCTCTCACTGTTAGCCAACACAACTGTGGGGCTTATCTGTGTCATCTCCCTCTGCAACACCTTCCCTCCGCCTCTCACTCCTCAGGAGCCTCAGGAAGCAACAGAAAGACGCCTTTCACCTGAGGTTAAAGAAAAAAAAAGATTAAAAATAGCTGAATGAAAGGCTACTTTCAAAGTCGGGAGACAAGCTTGACTAGTGCCATTTAGTCTGCCTCTCAGTATTTTCTCCTAAAATATACACAACACATTAATCTACAATGAGTCATGCCTGTTGGAAGTCCAAAAGTCCTTATTTAAAGTTGTAGCCAGTGTTGGCATTGGGACCGGATTGTGACTCACTTTTGGAAACAATAAGGTTGTGTTTGAGAATCAAGCATCCACTGATGAGTCATGGATGCATCGTATCACATTTCAGCATTGGGTGTCGAGCAGTAGTGTTTCCAGCTTGGTTTCTGTCTGAACTCTCTGGCGGCGGGACACCGGTACAAATTGAAAGGGGGGGTCGGACAAAATCACAAATGCAAAAGTGGACATGTGCGAACAAAGATGTAGATGTTTTAGTTCATGGGAAATATTCTCCTATTTCTAATATGTAATGAATGGTAACACTTAATTTGACGCCTAACACTCATAAATCATCATAATGCTTTATAGCCATAATCATAACACACTATAGCATTTTATCATCACTTATAAGGTCAGGTATTATAATACATTATAACTGTTGGCAACTCACTGACAATTCCCACATAGATAATGCATTATACATATATTTATGATATGCTTATAAACGTGTATAACTATCATTATAAACACTCATAAATCATCATAAGGCTTATTTTTATTAACAATTTATTTTTATTAACAATGTGACTCCTTCAAAAACTTTATCACTTTCACAGTGAGTGGTTAAGTTGATAAACAGAAGTTCTTTAAAAACGATGTGTTATGCTCATTGTTATAAAGCCTTATGATGATTTATGAGTGTTTATAATGATAGTTATAAACACTCCAGCAGGACGATGCATTGTCACAAAGCTTCATCACGACCTTTGCGGAGTCACTCAGTCATGTTGTTCTCTATTGCAAAGTTCTTCACAAAGCAGTCTAGCAATTCAAAGTTCTCTATATTCCTCAGAGTGCTTTATGCTGCATGAGGATCATAAATTAATTTAACAGGTAGATATCCCCTCAATGCTCATCTAGCCACAGCAGAAAATGAATTTGCTGAGTTTATTGTTAAATGAAGGTTCTGGTGAGCAGGATGTGAGTGAGGATTTAGTGCACCTTAAGGGACTCCCTCTCTCCAAACTGAAAATATGCTTCTGAGATCTCATCTCATATTAATTTGTCATAGCGAACGCAGCCGTGCCTCTGCTCCACGCCGCCCTCTGGCTAACTCTGAGCTATTCATCGCGCAGCCACGAGTCTCGGCGCCTTCATTCTCCCGGTGCTTGTTCCACAATTTAACTCGGCTTGTTTTCCTCAGCTTCCCCCTCGCACCTCTTTGTCCCTCTCTCCCTCCTGATCCTCCCTCGCCCATCGACTGTGACCTTACCACAATTATGCATCCTCCAGTGGGACAATTAAAACCGAGCTAGCGTCCCGAGCGGAGGGCGAGGAGAGAAAGGGAAAGGGAGGAAATAATGATGCCAGATTTTTGCTTGTGCAGTTGCCTGCCTCCTTTGAACTAGCTGCTCTTGAAGTTGAAGAAGCAACTGTTTTAGCCGCTCCGACTGCGTTCCACTGCCACCGCCAGTCAAGGACACGCCGCCCTTCAGCTGCATTGTCCAACAAAATAAAAGTCTGTTTTAACTCACTGCCTTAAAAAAATTCACTCATGTTGACGTGGTTGTCCTCTCTCAACCCCACCCTGCCCCCCCT